>JAVIAB010000046.1:24555026-25042526 GCA_032433765.1 Megaustenia siamemsis
GTAATGGTAAAAACAAAGAAAAAGGCATCACCTCAGTGCAAAATAAAGACTAGTGGAACAATATTAAAACAGGTAAATGAATTTAAATATTTAGGAACTTTGTTAACCTCAGACGGAAGATGTACAACAGAAGTGAGATGCAGAATGGCTCAGGCAAAAGCAGCGTTCCCAAAAATGAGGAACATACTATGCAATCCATTTTTGACAATAGAAACAAGAAAAAGAGTTCTTAAATGTTATGTATAGCCAGTCTTAACATATGGATGTGAATCATGGACAATAGGACAACAGACTAGAAAATCACTGGAGTCTGTAGAAATGTGGTTTTACAGAAGAATATTGAGAGTACCATGGACAGCTAAGAAGAGTAATGAAAACCTTCTGAAAGAGGCCAACGCAAAAAGAGAGCTAATATCCAAGATTAGGAAGACACAGTCATCATTGTTTGGCCATGTAATGAGATGGGAACAGCTGGAATATATTGTAACAACTGGTGAAATTGAAGGATGAAGAGATAGAGGGAAGCAAAGAGAAAAGATACCAGACAGCTTAAGAGAATGGCTTGGCAGAAAGTCAACAACAGAAATGATAAATAACTATCGAGATTGAAAGTTGTGGAGAGACATGATCACCTACGCCAGCAGGCCCTGTACCTGATGATATATATACAATTTACCTTAATTTATGCACTCTTTTGACGTTCTCAGATGTGGTGTGAGAAAGTAACCCCAGCAGGTTTCGAAATCATGGTGAAACACAATACTCACTCACCTGGACAATTCAGGTGAGGACATGTTTTGTGTTTCTTAATTGTGTTTTGCTGTTATTGTTTTGTATCATTTTAATTGATTAAACATGTTTTCTGTCTCTGTGTTTATATTTCTGCTGAAGTCGTGTAAGAGACAAAGGTTAGGGAAGTAAAGAGAAATATGTGGTTAGCGATCTGTTAGGGACGGATTCTTTTCGGCGTCTTCTACAGTTAGATTGGGACCAAATCTGGAATAATTGTGTTTATTTTGAATGAACCAAAGAGACTCAACTTGGGACCAAATCTTGAATAATTGTGTTTATTTTGAATGAACCAAAGAGACTCAACTTGGGACCAAATCTGGAATAATTGTGTTTATTTTAAATGAACCAAAGAGACTCAAGTTGGGACCAAATCTGGAATAATTGTGTTTATTTTGAATGAACCAAAGAGACTCAACTTGGGACCAAATCTTGAATAATTGTGTTTATTTTAAATGAACCAAAGAGACTCAAGTTGGGACCAAATCTGGAATAATTGTGTTTATTTTGAATGAACCAAAGAGACTCAACTTGGGACCAAATCTGGAATAATTGTGTTTATTTTGAATGAATCAAAAGAGACAACAAAAAAAAGGGGGGGGGGATTTTTGAGCAACATTTAATCTCCATCATTTTTCCCGGTTTGTATTTTGAAAAGGTTAACTCAAAGCGGTGTGTTTGCCCTTGCGTGACCTACTGTGGCACACTGATTCATCGTTTGAAATAGAAAAATATTGTTATGATAATATAGAAGAGACAATAATAGATACAAAGCATGACAAAGTGAACGATTTTCTGAAAGTTGAAAATGATGGGAGGATGGAGACTGCCTGATACAGACAATCGTGCCACTGGAACTTTCGCTCACTCCTTCTATCTCTTACTACTGAGTGTCGATACAGTACCAACTGGAGCCCTCGCTCACCCCTTCTATCTCTAACTACTGAGTGTCACTACAGTACCAACTGGAACCCTCGCTCACTCCTTCTATCTCTTACTACTGAGTGTCACTACAGTACCAACTGGAACTTTCGCTCACTCCTTCTATCTCTTACTACTGAGTGTCGATACAGTACCAACTGGAACCCTCGCTCACCCCTTCTATCTCTAACTACTGAGAGTCACTACAGTACCAACTGGAACCCTCGCTCACCCCTTCTATCTCTAACTACTGAGTGTCGATACAGTACCAACTGGAACCCTCGCTCACCCCTTCTATCTCTAACTACTGAGTGTCACTACAGTACCAACTGGAACCCTCGCTCACCCCTTCTATCTCTAACTACTGAGTGTCACGACAGTACCAACTGGAACCCTCGCATTTTTCATTTTAAAAAAGACTATGAAATTATGTCTATAATACAAAGGAATCTTTGAGTTCGAGTATCAACAATGGTTGAGAATATGGTCAGTCTCTATGACAATAAAACACTATATAACCAATGTACATGTTTATATACAAAAATATGTTTTGTTCTTCTCTCTCCACAGAATTATCGGAGCCTTACAAAACTCTGAAGACTTCGCAAAAGCTTACAGCTGTCCCGTTGGCTCGTACATGAATCCAAAGAAAAAATGTTCTGTGTGGTAAATGTGGCTGCTTCCGTGAAACATAAAACTCAGTGTCTATTGATCGGAAAATTGCTGAATGTTCTGGTATATGTTTGTGTCACAGTTCCTCACTTCAATAAATGAACTGAACTCTAATTCACGCTCTATATATGTTGATGTATGTGAATATGTTGATGTATGTGAGTGAATGAGTCTGTACAGAAATTGGTACAATTTCACTTGTATTAATTACACATACTGTAGTTTATTTTTGATCAGTGTAGTAGTGTATATTTGACCACTTCGAAGTTAGATCATGTGTAAGACAGGGATGCGTACTATCCCCCCTTCTGTTTATTACATACATGGACTATATATGCAAGTTAGCCAACCCATCAGAGACAGAGGATATCAATGAGCTTTTATTTGCAGACGATTAGGAACTAATACACGGCAAAAATAGGAGACATACATGAACATTTAAATAAACTCAACAGTTCAGGCACAATATACAACATAAAAATCAACATCAACAAAACATAAGTCATGAATATCGGAAAAGAGAAACAGAACATCAACATAACTATAGAAGGCAGACAACTAAAACAAGTAGAGAAAGTCTAGTGACAAATGACAATTCACAAACAGTAGAAATAGAATCAAGATGCATCAAAGCTTGTCAAATCATTGGACAGCTATCACCACTATTGTCCAACAAGGAAATAACTCTAGAGGCAAAGCAAGCACTATACAATACAATCTTCATCCCAACGTTGTGCCACCAATGCCAGTCCTGGACCCTATATGCAAGAACAATAAGAAAAATAACCTCTACTGAGATTAAATGTGTTAGTCGAATGACAGGAAACAGCCTGAGAGACAAGATCAGAAATGAAGAATTGAGTAAAAGGCTAGGAATAATCCCCGCCATAGAATATATATAAAAAAAAAACAACAACAGATCAAATGGTTTGGCCACGCGACAAGGCAGAAAGATCAAAACACACCGAGCCTTCAATCAACATTGCGAGAACACCAGACCAACAACAAGGGCCGACAACAAAAAAGATGGATTGACTGAATATTAGAAACACTAGGAAACATAACAGCTGCAGAGGCGAACAGAAGGCCAAAATACCGCAAAATATATCTCCCCTCTTCGATGAAAGGCATATGATGAAGGAAAGAAGAAGAAGTTTATTTGTATGTTTGCATATGTTAAACACACGTAGTACAGTAATTATAATGTGTTTTTAAATGTAAAATTAAACCAATAATGAATTGTATGACATTCTTTGTTCTAATAAACTGCTATCTTTATGCAGAAGCTTCAATAAATGATATCTGGCTAAATTGATCTGTAAATGCAATTGTTATAGTTTATGTCACGCCCACAATGTTATTATTTTTTTTTACATTAGCCATAACATGTTTCCTGTGAAACGAAACACTTTTCATTAAATAGTTATATTTGTCCATATGGACAAATGCTGTAAAAGATTTCTCATTACATGTTCTTACAATAGGGAGTACGGGGAAATGAGAGAGCGGACAAGTTGGCTAGCTGCGCTGTCGTTGAGGACGGGCAACCGATGGATCGGGCGGACGTCATCAATGCACTCCGAGATGTGGGAAGAGCACAGGACTTCGACAAACACAGATCAACGTCACTTCTTCGGATGATGGAAATGGGAGTTAAGATGGGCACAGCCAGAAATGAGAAACTTGGTGGCCGTGTAAGAAGACTTGTCAACCAACATAGAACTGGAGTCGTCAGTCGCTGGACACTGAGGGAATTGCTGAGGAGGGGATCTGAGCACCTATGGACATGTTCGGAGTGCAATGATGATGACCCGCAAATAACTCAATAACTCAATAGTTATAACGATGTTTATACTCATCTCACTTGTCTGGATATTCATCCAGCAGCTATTGGGTGTCTGCGTTTCGGCTACTTCGTTATTTCTTCATGTATTTGTGGATTGTCTGTCTATCCAGGTTTTGCTTTCTCTCACTGTGTGATGACCTTTTCTTTTTTTATTATTTTTTTTATTTATTTTTTTTTACAAAAAATTATTTACAAACACTAATGATATTTTTACCATGTAAATATGTCATAACAAGTTATACAATGGTGGATTTTTGTTATATTATTAAATCCATGCAGCGATATATACACACATAATTATCATCATCATCATCATCATCATCATTAAGTACCGGGCCTGCTGGCGTAGGTGATCAAGTCTCTCCACAACTTTCGATCTCGACAATTATTTATTATTTCTATTGTTGACCTTCTGCCAAGCCATTCTCTTAAGCTGTCTGGTATCTTTTCTCTTTGCTTCCCTCTATCTCTTCGTCCCTCAATTTTCCTAGTTGTTACAATATATTCCAGCTGTTCATTTCTCATTACATGATCAAAAAATGATGATTGTTTCTTCCTAATATTGGAAATTAGCATCTTTTTTTTGCTTTGGCCTCTTTCAGAAGGTTTTCATTACCCTTTTTAGCTGTCCACGGTATTCTCAATATTCTTCTATAAAACCACATTTCTACAGACTCCAGTGATTTTCTTGTCTGTTGTCCTATTGTCCATGATTCACATCCATATGTTAAGACTGGCTCTACATAACATTTAATAACTCTTTTTCTTGTTTCTATTGTCAAAAATGGAATAACACATAGTTATACAGTATAAACAATTTAAAAATCCTGAAGAAGTCAAAACGGAGTTAGAGAGATTACATTTCATGATTATGGCAAATTGTAATTGTATTGGTTGTCATTGTAAAACCTCTGGGTCTTCATCATTTCTGATTCAGACATCTCCAGTCAGCCATGATTGTTGATATCTTCCACACTCGGTAAAGTTGTCGGATTGTGCCTTTCATCACATCGACATGTCTAAATCCTTATAGAAAACACTTCATAAAAGTACTCCTGGCAGACCCCAAGTAATGGACAAATGCTGTAAAAGATAGTTTCCATAACAGCAGAACTACTTAGGAAAAAAAAGATATGGAGACAAGAGATCTTTTTTTTTTATTAAAAAAAAATACAATAATTCTGTGCGCCTCTTCATACAAATGAGGCTCTAAAGAAGGTCATCCTGTTTGTGTAAAGTTACACTGGACTACCGTAAAAAAAAAGTAAAGTACCCCCGTCACGTCACGTGGCGTATAAGGAATATGGTGTTAGTGACCATAAATTTTACAGACCTTCGGCACATAATTTTTGGAGTAATATGGTCGGTATTACGCCCGTGCCGCTTTACTTTTCCAGAATAAAATCCGGTACCCATTAAAGGCTGGGTGAACCGGAAGCCGTCGGTTGGGATCGAACCCTACCTCTTGTCACTGGACTACCGTGGCTAAACGTGAACCCGGTGGATACAGGAACAATCAATAGATATGATATGAAAGAAGTCATCGAGATGGAACAGTGGGGTAGCCGCTCATTAGAGTGTGGATAAGGATGTGGGTCAAAAAACTAATTTGACGAGGACCCCGTCGGATGGTCAAATATTTCAATAGTACAAGGTGTGCACACAAATATAACAGACAGGCGAAGGTGTGCACACACAGAGATAACAGACAGACGAAGGTGTGCACACAAAGATAACAGACAGACGGAGGTGTGCACACAAGGATAACAGACAGACGAAGGTGTGCACACAAAGATAACAGACAGACGAAGGTGTGCACGCACAGAGATAACAGACAGACGAAGGTGTGCACACACAGAGATAACAGACAGACGGAGGTGTGCACACAAAGATAACAGACAGACGGAAGTGTGCACACAAAGATAACAGATAGACGAAGGTGTACACACAAAGATAACAGACAGACGAAGGTGTGCACATAAAGATAACGGACAGATGAAGGTGTGCACGCACAGAGATAACCGACAGACGAAGGTGTGCCCACACAGAGATAACAGACAGACGAAGGTGTGCACACAGAGATAACAGACAGATAAAGGTGTGCCCACACGGAGATAACAGACAGATGAAGGTGTGCACACACAGAGATAACAGACAGACCAAGGTGTGTACACAAAGATAACAGACAGACAACGGTGTGCACACAGATATAACAGACAGACGAAGGTGTGCACACACACAGAGATAACAGACAGACCGGGGTGTGCACACAAAGATAACAGACAGACGAAGGTGTGCACACAAAGATAACAGACAGACGAAGGTGCGCACACACAGAGATAACAGACGAAGGTGTGCACACACAGAAATAACAGACAGACGAAGGTGTGCACACACAGAGATAACAGACAGACGGAGGTGTGCACACAGAGATAACAGACAGACGGAGGTGTGCACACACAGAGATAACAGACGAAGGTGTGCACACACAGAAATAACAGACAGACGAAGGTGTGCACACACAGAGATAACAGACAGACGGAGGTGTGCACACAGAGATAACAGACAGACGGAGGTGTGCACACACAGAGATAACAGACAGACGACGGTGTGCACACAAAGATAACAGACAAACGGAGGTGTGCACACACAAAGATAACAGACAGACGGAGGTGTGCACACACAGAGATAACAGACAGACGGAGGTGTGCACCCACAAAGATAACAGACAGACGACGGTGTGCACACAAAGATAACAGACAGACGACGGTGTGCACACAAAGATAACAGACAGACGGAGGTGTGCACACACAGAGATAACAGACAGACGGAGGTGTGCACACACAGAGATAACAGACAGACGGAGGTGTGCACCCACAAAGATAACAGACAGACGACGGTGTGCACACAAAGATAACAGACAGACGACGGTGTGCACACAAAGATAACAGACAGACGGAGGTGTGCACACACAGAGATAACAGACAGACGGAGGTGTGCACACACAGAGATAACAGACAGACGGAGGTGTGCACACACAGAGATAACAGACAGACGACGGTGTGCACACAAAGATAACAGACAGACGACGGTGTGCACACAACGATAACAGACAGACGGAGGTGTGCACACACAAAGATAACAGACAGACGAAGGTGTGCACACAGAGATAACAGACAGACGGAGGTGTGCACACACAGAGATAACAGACAGACGAAGGTGTGCACACACACAGATAACAGACAGATGAAGGTGTGCACGCACAGAGATAACCGACAGACGAAGGTGTGCCCACACAGAGATAACAGACAGACGAAGGTGTGCACACAGAGATAACAGACAGATAAAGGTGTGCCCACACGGAGATAACAGACAGATGAAGGTGTGCACACACAGAGATAACAGACAGACCAAGGTGTGTACACAAAGATAACAGACAGACAACGGTGTGCACACAGATATAACAGACAGACGAAGGTGTGCACACACAGAGATAACAGACAGACCGAGGTGTGCACACAAAGATAACAGACAGACGAAGGTGTGCACACACAAAGATAACAGACAGGCGAAAGTGTGCACACAAAGATAACAGACAGACGATGGTGCGCACACACAGAGATAACAGACGAAGGTATGCACACACAGAAATAACAGACAGACGAAGGTGTGCACACACAGAGATAACAGACAGACGGAGGTGTGCACACAGAGATAACAGTCAGACGGAGGTGTGCACACACAGAGATAACAGACAGACGACGGTGTGCACACAAAGATAACAGACAAACGGAGGTGTGCACACACAAAGATAACAGACAGACGGAGGTGTGCACACACAGAGATAACAGACAGACGGAGGTGTGCACCCACAAAGATAACAGACAGACGACGGTGTGCACACAAAGATAACAGACAGACGACGGTGTGCACACAAAGATAACAGACAGACGACGGTGTGCACACAACGATAACAGACAGACGGAGGTGTGCACACACAAAGATAACAGACAGACGAAGGTGTGCACACAGAGATAACAGACAGACGGAGGTGTGCACACACAGAGATAACAGACAGACGAAGGTGTGCACACACATAGATAACAGACAGACGGGGGTGTGCACCAACAGAAATAACAGACAGACGGAGGTGTGCACACACAAAGATAACAGACAGACGAAGGTGTGCACACAGAGATAACAGACAGACGGAGGTGTGCACACACAGAGATAACAGACAGACGAAGGTGTGCACACACACAGATAACAGACAGACGGAGGTGTGCACCAACAGAAATAACAGACAGACGAAGGTAGCCACATACAGAGATTACAGACAGGTGGAGGTGTGCACACACAGAGATAACAGACAGACGGAGGTGTGCACACACAGAGATTAGAGACAGACGAAGGTATGCACACAAAGATGAGAAGAGGACTCTTGTATTAAAATGTATTCTACTCTCTTACTCTCTCTTTCTTTCTCTCTCTCTCTCTCTCTCTCTCTCTCTCTCTCTCTCTCTATCACCACCACAATCCTCACGTTCTCAACATATCAATTGTTTTAAACTGCATTTTTACATCGCTCTCTCCGTTAAACGGAAAGATTGAGAAACAACGAGAAACAGAATAAACATATTATGTTGACATGAACCCTATGGCAACGAGAGATAATATTCGAAACTATGTTTACCAAACATTTGTTTAATGAAAGTTGAAGAATTATGGGAAGATACTATCGATCGATGATTTTTTGTGTGTGCCTTATATCAGAAACTACGAGATCGAGCAGAGGCGATTTACCCTTCTGTTCCAGGGACTAGTCTTCGCACAAATCGAGTATGCCCTAGCAATTCTTACTGTCAGTACGACTGGCTGGAGAAAATACAGAATGAAGCTACGCACATTATCTTGGGGTGTACGACGGACATTCCCTGTGTAGCAATGAGGTATCTTCTTGACTTTCCAACCATTGATGATCTGAATCAAGACCTGGAGAGGCGAGCATACCTGAAGATAAATGCAGATAAAGAGCATACATTACGCCAAGAGCTCCTATCAAACAGGTATGTGGGCTTACCAATATCAAGTCTCGCCAGGAGTGGATACCGGTGCCTGCATCATTCAGGGACACATTCTCGTGTATTGTCACACTCGACATGAAATATAGGGAACAGAACTCAGAGTCAATGCGGAGGTCAACGGTCTCTTCAGGGATAACACCGACTAGGAGGATGCAGTCATCTATACAGACGGATCTGTAACACGACGCCAAAGGAGTGCATGGACATTTACAGCACGCTCGGCAGGCAGAATAGTCAAGGAAGACAGTGGTGCATACGTCATGACCACGAGTAGCGAGGCGATGGAGGTGATGGCAGTGACCATGACATTCATCTGTTTGGAGTCACACGATTACACCCACGCCTACATACTAAGTTATTCGATGAGCATGATAAGAAAAGTGGAGGCGGGTTCTGTACGCAGGCATTGGATAGAGTTATTGAAGAAGTCAAAAATAAGTAGAGCCACCTTTGTCTGCGTCTCTGGACATGCAGGAAAGCGGGAAAATGAAAGAGCGGACAGGTTGGCTAGCAGGACTGGAGTCATCAGTGTGCTCCGAGATGCGAGAAGGATGACTTCGACAACCATGAGTCTACGTCACTCCTTCCGATGAAAGAGATGGGAAGTAAGATGAGCACAGCCAGAAACTACGTAGTGGGTGTGGGTGTGTAAGAATACATATGAACACATAACTGGAGTCGTCAGTCGCTGGACGGGACTTGCTGAGGAGGGAATCTGAGCACCCTGGACATGCTCGGAGTGCAATGATGATGACCCTTAATAACTTTAAACTGTAAAGATGTATTACCAACTCTGATTATAAGCAACTCTAAACCATAAAGTTGTATTACCAAATTTGAGAACAAGCAATTGGACACTACTTAGACAGGACATCTGAGCCGAGATATATATCGCCGTGGCTGTCTCAAGGATCGCTGATATCACAGACTTTGTTCAACATATACAGGATAGTTTGTGATCTGAATGACATTATGACTTGCAAATGTTGGATAGAAGTAACATCGGGAAAAAGACGATAACCAAAGTAATCATTCAGCTCGGCAGGGATTATCGCAACTGAGCCTACGGAACTACCGAGGTCGTAACTAGGGGAATTTATTGAAAAAGTGTCATCACCTCAGGATCCGATACTCTACTCGGATGGTTCTATATCTCGCGGACAGCGCAGTGGTTGGGGTTTTGTGGCATACTAACATGGCAGAGAAGTGGCTAGGGAATCTGGCAAGTGTAGCATTACGGTGTCCGGTATGAGAATGGAAACAGAAGCAGCAACGGCGGTTATAGCAGTGTTCGTTACACAGAACGTGGATCATGCAGTCTTGGTAACTGACTCGAAAAGTACGCTACAGAAGATTGATAGACAGTGCCTGCGGCAAGAGTAGAAGCAGCTCTTATATGACTCTGAAGTGAACGGTCCTGGGCATGCCGGTGTACACGGCAATGAAATAGCCAATAAACTCTTTGGTAACTCTGGCACTGAGTGTGGACTTACTCTCGACAAAGAAGACATCGTCAAGTTTGTTCTTCATTCCTGAGTGAGAGGCTGAGGAGCCAACAAGTGGAAATGAGGTCTGATCGATCCGGAGTGCTTAGTGGTAAAAGTAGATGTGTTTATAATCAATACCTTACAGGAACATTCAGTCTGTAGAAGCTTCGAGATACGCTAGGACTGGCGGTGGACTTGGTATGGGAAGCCCCGATTGCAATGAAACTGATTCCTCAGTTCTCGTATTAATGGCACACCGATGTAATGAAGATTGTGTTCCAGACTACTAAAGAGTCAGTGAGAAAACTCACGTGAGTCTGTGTCTCAAATCATGCCGATGCTTTATTGATAGCCATAAATCCCATTGTCAAACTACTGTTATTGCGAAAGCACCACTGTCTTCCTTTTTATTTCAGCCTTCAGTATGAGCCGCGAAAGACTGCGAGCTCCGTATATAATAACAGACCCATCTGTGTTAAATGACTGCGTCGCTCTCAGAAGAGCTCTTGAAAATCAAGACCTACACTTCTGCTTCGACCACCTAGGGGTTTTGTTGTCTACATTCTCTGTCCAGTTTGATCACGACCTAGGGGTTTTGTTGTCTACATTCTCTGTCCAGTTTATCACGACCTAGGGGGTTTTGTTGTCTCCATTCTCTGTCCAGTTTTATCACGACCTAGGGGGTTTTGTTGTCTCCATTCTCTGTCCAGTTTTATCACGACCTAGGGGGTTTTGTTGTCTACATTCTCTGTCCAGTTTTATCACGACCTAGGGGTTTTGTTGTCTACATTCTCTGTCCAGTTTTTTTTTCGCTCGCCAGCTTTTACCTCTGACGAAGGCCTTAGAGACTAGTAACTGAATTTTGCGTGTTAATCCATTTTTCCCTGGCAGCGTGTGCACAGTGGTCCCTCGCCGCACATAACTCAGACTTCAGAGGTACTCATATTTTTTGTGTGTCGATGAGTAATTGACGCTTCAAGCCAGGTCTCGCTGCTGAGACCAGGGTTGGTTGCCGCAGAGAGAAATCATAAATAAAAATCCCAACCGGTGCAGCCGGGATTTGAACCCACAACCTCTCTGTCTCGAGGCCCGCGTCTCGAGGCCCGCGTTTTGCCTCGAGACCAACCAGTACCCCTCTATTTTAGTTTGATCACGACCTAATGGGTTTTGTTTACATTCTCTGTCCAGTTTGATATCTACGGGAAAGAACGCACTGCACCCATTCTTCCTCTGGTTCTATGTCCTCGATTGATAACACCTGCTGAGCAACTTCCATAGCCTGATTCATCCACGATTTTCCTCCATTCAGCTCACTGCATTTTGTACTCACAAAATCACGGTATAGCGGAAGATATGTGACTGCACTGATTCGAAGGTTGGCAAGTACTAGGAAAAGCCTAATTATGTCTGCCATGGTGAGAAAATCGAGGAGGAGGCGCATCGTCCTACACTCAGTAACTTTTGTACACGCAAGAATGATGCGCATTGTCTCATTTTGTATCCTCTCCAGTCGTTCAATTTGAGTATTGCTGAGTGTCAGGATCGTAAGTGCACGCTCAGTCACAGGCAGAACCAACTCGGGTATAAAATAAAGACATTGCATCATTTGTTTTACATTCCTGGCCCTCATTGCGGATATGTGTCCTTTCTGACTTTCACAACCACATATTCTTCATGTTTGGTAAAAGGCAGGCTCCGTCAAGCCACACCCCTTCTAGGCAGGGCCGGATTTGTTGATGCCCTAGGCTGGATAAGCTCATTGAAACTTTGAGGCCCCCTATTAAAAAAAAAAAAACATAAAAAAGCCTATATCGTAGATTATAATATAAATAAATGTGTGGCCCTCAGATTGTGAAGCCCAAAGTTGTAGCCTATTTAGCCCACGTCTTAATCCTGCCCTGCTCCTAAGTATCCCATTGCATGGGTTCTCCACAACCTCTGAACGCTATTTTTTTTGCCTACTTTTGGCGTTGATTGGTTGGCTATGCCATTATTCAAATGGAACCATGTTGTTTTTATGTGGTTGACAAATGCTTCTGCTTTCCCAACTGAAGCTGCATAAATGTACCATTAAAACAAGAGGTAGAGTGAAATGGCAGGGCATACTAATGTAAGTAAAGTACCCCCGTCACGCCAAGTGGCGTATAGGGAAATATGGTGTTAGTGACCCTATATTTTACAGACCTTCAGCACATGATTTTTGGGGTAATGTGGTCAGTATTACGCCCGTGCTGCTTTACTCTCCCAGAAAAAAATCCGGTACCCATTTAAGGCTGGGTGAACCCGGAAGCCGTCGGTTGGGATCGAACCCTACCCCTTGTCCGTGGTAGTCCAGTTCACTAACCACTGTAGGCCTCCAAAAAACCAAGCGTGCATGCGGAATCGATCAAAAGTAATGCGATATTATGCAGCAGTTGTAAATAAAGTTAAAGTCATAAACTACAAAATAACTATATAGAATGCATTGCTCCTTTTTCGGGGAAAAACTGTATGTGAATTGCAGCATATTTCGTCATCTAATCGTAGGATACAATTTTACAATTATTTACTGTCGCTTTGTGATTACATTTACACTATGATTACAGTTATTACATATTTTATGTACAATAATTCATATAATCAACATTTTTATTATTTACTATTACCCCCCCCCCCCCCAACCCTTTATCTCTGCTATATAAATATTTCACTATTGTTATCCCCCAACTATTGAAATCAGCGTCCATAGTTACAAGTTTACAGGAAACACGAAGGCGGGGCTAATTGTAACTCTTTATCCGGAGAGTTTTCCTCAGAATCACGTTTCGGGTCTGCTTGTGTACAAGCTGGAGTGTGTTCTTGGAAGTGGCTGCAGACGGGCATTTCAGATCTGCTTCAACGGATAGCAGCTGCTATTTTAGACATTCTGTTTACTAAGACTAGTTCTAGATGTACCGTTCATATACGTAATAAAATATTATATTATTCTGCAGCGAACATTTGCCGAAGGACTCTTGTTTTAGTATCTACCTAGTCTAGTGAGATATCAAGTTTGACTTTTGACCACCACCCACGGGCACGACTCAGCATCCCCATGGTGAGAAATTTATCTCTTCATAGTCATAGTACTCATAGTGATTCAGTTCACTTGTTTTAATTTATCAGTTTGTGATTATTAGCTATATTTTATGTTATAACTTATTTGTAGTTGTAGAGAAGCATCTGTTTAGTAATTTAGTGTTTTAAATAAATTAAATTTTGAAATGCAATATCAATTTGATTTCAGATTTCACTTACAACAATCGTTACAAATCACTATTCACTGGGTCACAATGATTTGACTTTGAATCTTTCAATGAATGATTAGTGCAATAGTGTTTATAAATTAAATTGCTATTGGCGAAATTTAAAATTATAAGGATACCAATTTATCTTTTTTAAAATAATAAATTATTTACCAAATCGGACTCAGTCCAGTCCGGGACTGAATGACTGAATGAACTCACAAAAGTGCAAAAATAAAAGGGTATTTTTACGGGTATACAATTAAAATAAATCGTTAATTCGTTAAATACTGATAGTGCAAAAAATTGCTAGTAACTTTTATTTAAATTAAGTTTTAAAGAGTTAAAAAATAAGAATCATATATGGTGAGAGAAAAGATAAGAAGAGAATCACTGAGTCCTTAAATTTAAATGGGAAACAACACTGACAACAGGAAAAGAAAAAAAAAAGGATCAACCTAGAATAACAAAAAATGAGAAACACTCTAAGGTGAGAGACACCAACAGTGGGCATCAGCTCTATTTTGGAGATTGAGACTCATTAAAAAAAAACAGGGACATGTATTGCATATGAGATACAAAACAGTCTCAATGCAGAATCTAAAATTTCATAGTAGAGATTGTAATGATTGTTGGATAAGGAGAATCTCTAATTTCTGCTTTTTAGGCTAAAAAAAGACAGTAAATAAAAAGTCTAAAAAAGTAGTTTATCAATTATAATTTTTTTTAAAAATACAGTCAATATTGGCAATATGTTTATTACAATATTTCTATGATTGTACACACATACCATTAAGCTATCCAGTGGAACTGTTACAACATTGGATTATTGTGCACAATTCATTGCACATAATTATCAGTATTCTTTTATACAATAATGCAAGACAGGAACATAGAGAGAGAGAGAGAGAGAGAGATATGTAACAATTTAGCATATCTAGAAATAGCAAAATTGAGTGAATGAAACACAAAATATGAAATAATGTAACTGTTCCATTTAAAACAGTACATATAGTGGTTCACCTAAATAACATAGAACAGTACATATAGTGGTTCACTTAAACAACCTAAAACAGTACATATAGTGGTTCACCTAAACAACCTAGAACAATACATATAGTGGTCCATCTAAACAACCTAGAACAGTACATATAGTGGTTCACCTAAACAACCTAGAACAGTACATATAGTGGTTCACCTAAACAACCTAGAACAGTACATATAGTGGTTCACCTAAACAACCTAGAACAGTACATATAGTGGTTCACCCAAACAACCTAGAACAGTACATATAGTGATTCATCTGAACAACCTAGAACAGTACATATAGTGGTCCATCTAAACAACCTAGAACAGTACATATAGTGGTTTATCTAAACAACCTAGAACAGTACATATAGTGATTCACCTAAACAACCTAGAACAGTACATATAGTGGTTCACCTAAACAACCTAGAACAGTACATATAGTGGTTCACCCAAACAACCTAGAACAGTACATATAGTGGTTCATCTGAACAACCTAGAACAGTACATATAGTGGTCCATCTAAACAACCTAGAACAGTACATATAGTGGTTTATCTAAACAACCTAGAACAGTACATATAGTGATTCATCTAAACAACCTAGAACAGTACATATAGTGGTCCATCTAAACAACCTAGAACAGTACATATAGTGGTCCATCTAAACAACCTAGAACAGTACATATAGTGGTCCATCTAAACAACCTAGAACAGTACACATAGTGGTTCACCTAAAGATGAAGTTTCTGTGATCCTGGAGAATAAAGGCCACATCTCAAATGCAATCACTACATGGAAGTCAGAGGCTTTATTTCACCCCCAGGAGAACAAAATTGTTTGACCCTTCCATGAGTCAATTTGCATCCAAATCATTTTGAGGTTATTGGGACACTGCTCAATACTTTACCCACGGTAGATATCCACTCTTTTGTCAGCAGTGTTGACTGGAGAGCACCGACCTGCATTTCAACTCACATTCATTTTATTACCAAGCTACTCTTTTACCATAACACAACCTGTATGTGCTAATCCTTATGCAAATTTTGATGGTCTCCTGATAGTTGATTGGAACTGTGTTTTAATTAATAAATTGCTTGCTTTAGGGATAATAGCGTTGTTTTGAAACATACATTGGTTATAATCTATAGTTTGTTGCTGCAGTTATCTTTGAGTTCATCTTTCTTTCAATGGCCATTGGCTGAGAAAGCTATCAATGGCTAGCAAGTTATGTAACATCTTACAAGGAAATAAGTATAGGCTACCTCTCATGTCATTGGCATTAGTAAAAATATGGTGACCCAGATGGTTCTCCTGTACTGTCAACACATTTGTGAATGATGTGGCCAGCACCGTACTAAACCACTCTACTTTCTCTGAGGAAATTTCTGTCTTCCATTTTCAGAGGATGTGTGAATGTCGAAACTGTGCTGATCTGAACAAAAAAAAAAAACACTGTATGCATCAAATAGTCAACCCTGACAACTTGGTTAGCAGGCATACACTTTGTCACTTTGCTACCTTCCACATTTCTTTGGCTTTGTTTTTAATCAAAAACAAAATCCCTACTTCTTGTTTGGTCTTGACCGTCCATCACAGGATACCCCAAATCTGACCCATACTTATAACTTCTTATTCTACTGTTCTACACTAATTTGCCATTAATCTGCTCTCTTCGGGGTTCATTGCATGGCATTTATTGTGATTGCTTCATGATCCCATCTTAGTACAAAGCCTATTCATCTTCTCTGCTTGCTACCTTTTAAATAACTATGTATGCTTCTTATCTTCATATATCATTGTGCCCCTATTTTATTTTTACATCTTTTTGAGTAATAAACAAAATATTTGTAATAAAGGGGGCCTTGGTAGCCTGTTTGGGAAAACCACCCAACTAGGCTACCGATTTCTGGACAACCTATGTTTGATTCCCCCTGGAAGCAGTGTGAGTTGTAATCATGGTTGGAAATAAAATACCCCTGCGGTCGACCCAGCAGCTGGCAGAAATGGGTACCAGGGTAGCACTCTGGCAAGGTGAGGAATGTCACCTCACATCATGAGTTTTAATGCATGAAGTGACACTATTCAGAAGTCTCCGAACTCTTCTGGATAGACGGCCGAGCACATATGGGTGTAAACTCGCTGGCTAAGACGCCGATTCAAGTCTGCTACTTGACCTTTATCTGAGTAATAAAGCAAGAGATTTGAGTGATAATAGATGTCTGGATGTAATGTTGCTAGTTCTGTTTACAGGAACAAGCATTTTCTTTTGTGTCCTTTTCATTGTTTGGAATATATGTCAAATTAGATTTATTCTCATTTTGTGCCTTAAAACATTGAAAAAAAAAATATTTACCTAGCATATTTTTGTTGATTACTTACTTACATGTGATTCATTTAAACTTGAAATCTGTAAATGACAATATATATATATATATATATATATATATACATTTTCAATGTAGAAATGAAATCAGTACAAAAAAAAGACACAGTTACATGACTACATCAGCAGTTTAATTATCATATTTTAAACATAGCAATTGATTGATCACAATATTTGTCCAGGCAGTCTGTATCGTGATATCTCACTTCTGTTATCTGATAGTGCTAATACTGATGTATCTTGTCATATCATCTTAAGGTTAAATCGTTACCCTAGTATTTATTTCTAGGCCACTTGTCAAATTATGAGAGGGCCCCCCTTTTGTTAAGTAAATGGACATTAATTGTTCTCCAAGAAATCATTAATAAGCTTTGAATGTATAGATAATTATACCAATAATCGTACATAATTTAAAGTGGTATGTGGTATTTAATTGATGACTTTTGTAGTCCTTAGTTAATTGTCATTTGTATGGCATCATTTGCATGAAGTATAGGCTAAATAATACAAGCACCATTACAATTTTAAAAATCCTTAACACAGAACTTAAATAAAACAGTCCTTGAGCTACCACTTTTGACTGTAGCCTGATTCCTCTATGTTTTGCAGCTGTTTGTTGTGACAATGTCAAGACATATCCAATCATTAGTATTTTCTTCCCATTTGTCTTCTATCTTTGATTTTTCCCTCATCCCTGAACTATTTCATACTAAGAGGTTTGTACAATTTGTTGAGTGAGAGCCATGTCACTTGAGTATGCATTTCTTTATGGTGGTCTGGTCTACATATGAATCTGTGTGTTGTTTTATTTTATTCTGTCTCTTTATTGGTAATATTGTCATGGCAGGAAAAGATCTCAACATGATCACATTTCACTTCCTCACATTTGTTCTAGAAATAGGCTGGATTTTAGAATGGAATGGCTTCATTCCCATATCTGCTCAGCCCCCATTTCCAGCAACCAACAAATTGTACATCTCGATCCTTTATCATGTTCTATTGCATTCTGTGAAAAAGATGTGTCTTTATGTTCACACTGTTCTATTGAGTGCACTGCACTCTATATAAATGGTGCACAGCTCATAATGGACACTTCCTGGTCACCATAACAGGCAGCATAATCTCAGGGAGATACAAAGGGTGACCTACTATAGCACTGAAGTTAGGCACTCACCAAATGTTTAAAACAATCCCAATTTCAGTTTTATGCTGAATGATCAGATGTTTCCTTTATATGTCACCTGGTATTGAAGAAAGTTAGAAACAAATGATAAATTATAGTTCTCATGTTCAGGCTGACCACAATAAAAAGATCTTACAGTTGACAAGAATAAACGATATTTGCCTTTCAGTTTCTAAGGGTCTCAACCATAACTGAATTAACATCCAAATGTTTAAAATTACCCCCAGGAACTTCATCAGTTCTACAGGTTTCAGGCACTGTATGTGATCTTTCTAAGTAATCAGGAAAGAGTTTAGAGTTCTAATAGACACTGCCAAAGTATGATGATTCTGTGTATAACAGCAAAGGTGATATAAGTGAAATAGATTTTTTTATGGCTACTCATTTATGTTTTAATAGTTTCCATATTTTGATGTTTCATTTTCCATGCAAGTTGTTTATGGACATTAATTTATTCTGGACATTTTTTCAGGCTGCAACAAAAGATAAAATCCTTGCAACTGCCAGAGAGTTTGTGTCGTTCATAAACAAATCTCCTTCCCCATTTCATGGTTAGTATTTTTAGCTTTACTCTTTGTTTACGTTTACTCTTCCTGAGACATTTTTCTTTGTCTTCTCTTGTTGCTTGCTTGACTGCTGTTGCAATTAAATTAAGTTTAATTATTTTAATTAATGTAAAGTTGTGTACAAATTTTATTTTTTTTTCTAATGGTTTTGCCCCAACTATTTTTTTTTTTGCAGAGTATTAAAAAAAAAACTTCTTTAACAATATTGTTCTTGTTAACAGATCTAGTTAAAAATGAAGCATTCATTCTACCACAGGGGCCACTGATTGCAAGGACCATCACTCTATTAGTCTCATGAGCCATATGACAAAAATATTACTAAGAATCATCATGAGATGCGTAAGGAACAAAATAAAACCAGAAATAAGGGAGGAACAATGTGGATTTGTGGAAGAAAAGGGCATCAGTTATGCAATATACATCCTGAAAACAATGTTAGAAAGAGCTATAGAGGTAAAGAAAGATCTATATATGTACTATATAAACTACACAAAAGCATTTGACAAAGTAAAGCATGTGGAAATAATCAATATGCTGAAGAAACTAAACATTGATGGCAAAGATCTGAGAATCTTAAAAAAACATGTGCTGGTAACAAACTGTAGCCATAAGAATTAGCAACCAAACAGGACAGTTCCAATATATAAAACAGGGAGTCATACAAGGCTGTGTGTTTTGTCGCCAGATTTGTTTTCACTTTACAGCGAGCATATTATGAGATCAATAGTAGACAAATAATAAATTGAAGTCAACAGTCACAACATAAACAGTTTGTGATATGCGGATGACGCAGTCTTATAGCAGAGACAGAATAAACTACAAGAAATGATAGATATAATAGTAAAAGATATTAACAAGAAATGTGTAAGTCTGAATAGTAAGAAAAGTTATGGTCTTATCGAAGAAACTATGATCAACATCATGCAGCATAAAAATAAACAGGACAAACCTAAAACAAGTGTAACCCGTCAAATACTTGAGAACAATAATAACATCAGATGGGAGATGCACTACATAAATAAAAAGCAGAATAGCTTAGGCCAAAATAGCATTTTAGAAAATGGAAAACATCTTATGCAACAAGTCTATGTCAATAGAAGTGAGAAAGAGAGTTCATCGGTGCTATATAGAACCAATTCTGATCAATGGAAGTGAATCGTGGGCAGTAGATAAACAATTGAAAAGACGATTAGTGGCCACAGAGATGGGATTTCTCAGAAGAATGTTGAAAGCTCCCTGGACAGCTAAAAAGACCAATGAGGAAATTCTCAAACAGGCCAACACAAAAAGGAAGCTCCTTAAAAACATCAGAAAGAAACAATTAACATTTTTCGGGCACATCATGAGAAGAGGGAAGTTGGAATACTTGGTTACAACTGGCAAAATAGAAGGAAAGAGATATCATGAATAACAAAGAATACTAGGTAGTTTGGTGGCATGGCATGGAAAACATTCAACAACAGAATTGATACAATTCACTGTGGAAAGAAGAATGTGGAAGGACATGATCTGAAGGACACCAACTGGTATGGTACAGTACGATGATGACATGAGATTCCAGACAGTCAAACTGTAACATATCCCATCAAGTACCATACTTTGTATAACTTTACTTGTTTAACATAATTGTATATGGTTTCTCATGCTTGTGTAGCTAAGTTGGTCAACAGAGACTAAATCTGACATTTTTGTTTTCTCATTACAAAAGTAGAAGCATTTGTATGTCAACATTTTGTTTACTTGCAGATTACATTAAGCTTAGACTAAAAATGGTATTTAATATAAGTAGATCTAATATTATTTCCCAATAGAAACAATAGAAACAATGTCTTTCAGAAGCCTTGAAAAGTTGTGGAAATCAAAACTCATTAGCACAAACACAAAACTTAGGCTATTCAAATCAAATGTACTATCAACCCTTACGTATGCGTGTGAAAGCTGGAAAACAACAAGAGATATAGAAACAAAGTTGAACGCATTCGAAAATAAATGTCTAAGGAAAATACTTGGTATAGAATGGAACGAATTCAAAACAAACGAGGAAATTAGAGAAATCGCCAATCAACCACTAATATCTTCAGTAATAAAGAAAAGACGATGGTCATACGTTGGACATGTGATGAGAAGAGATAATAATCGAATAGCAAAGCAAGCCCTCATATGGGAAACAACAGGTAAAAGAAAAAGAGGAAGACCCAGGGAGACACTGAGAAGAACATTGATGAGAGAGGCAAGAGCAGCAGGAATCGGCTCCCTCAATGAGATAGAACTGCTTGCACAGAACAGAGACAGATGGCGAGATTTGATAAAATATCTTTAAAAGAAAACTGCTAGAACAAAAATTCATATAGGAGAAGGTGTATCTTGGTCTACGCCCTATGGGCCGGTTACGGCTCGAAAGGTCAATAGATAGATAGATAGAATAGAAACTGGGGTTAAACAAGGATGTATTTTATCGCCCTTTTTATTTGGAGTTGTTATGGACTTCATAATGAAGAAATGCTGCACTGGTAATAAAGGCATCGAATACAAGGAGACCATTTAGAGGACCTCAACTTTGCTGATGACATAGTTCTCATCAGCAGTCAGATAAAAATGATGCTGGAAAACACAAATGAACTATCATCAATAGCCAGAAAAATTGGGCTTGAGATCAATCATGAAAAGACTAAAGTCATGAAAAGTTTAAATACAACAGACGACAAAATATACATGGAAAACAAACCAGTGGAAGAGATCGATCACTTTTATCTATCTTGAAAGTCACATTGATCGAGAAGGGGATACAAGCAAAGAAATTAGAATCAGAATAGCTAAGGCAGCAATGTCTTTCAAAAGCCTTGAAAAGTTGTGGAAATCAAAACTCATCAGCACAAACACAAAGCTTAGACTATTCAAATCAAATGTACTATCAACCCTTACGTATATGTGTGAAAGCTGGAAAACTACAAGAGATATAGAAACAAAGTTGAATTCATGCGAAAATAAATGTCTAAGGAAAATACTTGGTATAGCGTGGAACGAATTCAAAACAAACGAGGAAATTAGAGAAATCACCAATCAACCACTAATATCTTCAGTAATATAGAAAAGACGATGGTCATATGTTGGACATGTGATGAGAAGAGATAATAACCGAATAGCAAAGCAAGCCCTCATGTGGGAAACAACAGGTAAGAGGAAAAGAGGAAGACCCCGAGACACTGAGAAGAATATTGATGAGAGAGGCAAGAGCAGCAGGAATTGGCTCCCTCAATGAGATAGAGCTGTTTGCATAGAACAGAGACAAATGGCGAGATTTGATAAAATATCTTTAAAAGAATTGAAAACTGCTAGAACAAAAATTCAGATAAGAGAAGGAGTATCTTGGTCTACACCCTATGGGCCGGCTATGGCTTGAAAGGTCAATAGATAGATAGATCTAATTAGGGATTGTGCTGATGAAACTCTCTTGCTTCATGGGAAATATTTGTCATTATTTTACATTAAAGCTGTAGAGGAAGTGAAGAAGTCCTTGCTGTCAAGTGGCTTCCAGGAGCTGAAAGAAGCCGAATCCTGGAAAATCAACCAACTTCAGAAGGTGAGGTTGTTTTCTTGTAAAGACACCTACGTCTTCTTGTCATTAGAAAATGAGATTGATCTAGTGTATTGCAGACAAGAACACCAAGTCGAGAGGCAGCAACAACAGGTATCAACTCCCATACTGAGTTTGAGGGTCCACCCAGAATTGAGATGTTTGGTGAATGGCGAAACACAATGTGGGTTTTGTGCAAAGTCTGATGTTTAATATCAAAGATCGTCAGACTTTGGGAATCTTGAATTTCTGTCCTCGGTGCCATCTTTGGTTTGATAGAACAATTGATAGATTGTGCAGATTTTTTCAATTTGGCATACACATGTTCAATCTTTTAATACTTTGGGGACTAATTGTTTAACTCATTACCTGCACCTTTTACCATTTCTGGTAAGTTGATGATAGGATGCTATCATTTATTTTTATTTATCTGTTCTAAAAAAATTATATTTCCTCTTTTTCCTTTGGGCTAAATAGCTGATCCCATAATTATCTCTCAACTGTTCTGTGACTCCATAAGGTGGAGAGATTAATTTGGAGAGATAGTTCTAAAATGTAAGGTTATGGCTTAATGGTGTAGGAAAGGTCTCACATTTTGCCTACATTGACAGACTATAACACATACATTTTTTATCAGTTATATTGCTTTCTCCCTATCACCAGCTTTACTGCAGTCTCCCTATAACTTGATGCCCATTCCGATTGTTTTTAATATATCATCAGAAGTACTTCTTTAAGTCCTTCACCATTTGACAACTAATGAACTGTTGTTCTTCTTTAATATTTCCATTTTTGGATTATGGCTATGGTTAGTCGAACACCCCGGGATCATTGCATGTATCAGTAAAGGTATATGTATCAGTAATGGAGATTTCTTGATGATGATGGAAGCTGGCTAATCAGCTGTTTGCTTCACTGGTCTCTGGCCGTACAATATGACAGGCAACAGACTTTCGCCCATGGCCCTGACCTTACTTGACACCTGGATCTTGGTCAAGCACAAGATCACTTGCTTGGGAAACCCCGACACGCCGTAACGTGTCCCGTGTTAGAGTATAGTATTTTGTACTTCGCGTTGTGCTGTGACGTTTTATTTCTTTCCTTTTCTTTCGCAAGTCTTTCTTTGCCAAGCGTGGTCTGCTAGCTGTTAGAATACATAACATTAGAACACTTTATTGCAAACAGTCTTTATTTCACAGCCCAATCCATGGGCAACGTATTCCACATATTTACATGACATTACATGACTAATGTTTGGTAATAAGGTCATTTACATGCTGCCCAGTAGCAATGTTACTCGCCAATGGGCCCTAGGTTTCTACACATTTCTCTACTTATCTACTCAACTTAAGCGGAAAGTGTTCCCCATTGAACAGACTCCTCAGGTCTAATGCTAACCTACTTATTCTATTCGTCTCATGAACTTTAATTCTCTAGAAACTCCTAACCTAATCCTCGAGGTGTAATCTATATCTATTCACAACTCTCTACATCTAACGATTCTTAGTCTACACTTAATTAATCACTGCTTACTAAGTTGGCTATGGTTAGTCCCTATGGCGGACCACACATGTGGCCGCTCTCTCTACACCTACGCGTGTGTGTCATCTCTAATGTTCTCCTGGAAAATCCTTTTCATTTCTTTATGTCTCACCTTTAAATATTTGTCGTCTCCTCCAATCAAATCAATCCACGTGTTTAATTTCTCGACTAATACACCCCCGCACTTCTAGATATGTCCGTTTCTTATATTTCTTCACTTTCTCATGGACTATCATTTCCGGTTGTTTGTCAGCTATTTCTGAACTCATGCTATACAACCCCCACAATTCTCGAGATCTCATTGAAGGATCCAAACAAAGAAAGGCAGCTACAGTCCCCCATCATAGCAGCTACAGCACACGCCAAAAGACATGAGGCTAAGTGGCACTGAAAGTGACTGCAGCAGAACTGTACTTCATCATATATCATTATTCATCACAAGCAATCAGAATATAGAAAGACGATCCGGATGAAAAACACAACTCATGGTGTTATCAGAAAACTAAACTCAGTAGCTCTGGCAGCAAGCCGGACTTGGACATATTTGGATTATGGTTCTGGAACTTTAATTTACAAATCTAGAAGTTTGATCCAAACTTGACAGGCCTAGGGTCTATCTAGGCATTACCGCACATTTGACTTCATCAGGACATTTTATGGAACTGGATTATCTTTCTTCTTTGATCCCTACTTACTTGGCCAGGCTGAATTGTCCTGGAGGACATACTTGTTCTTTTATTTAACCACTTGCTCCTGTATGCCCTCATTTGCAATTGTTCTAGAGGACATACTTGTTCTTTTATTTAACCACTTGCTCCAGTATGCCCTCATTTGCAATTGTCCTTTCATTTCCTGTGTTATATATCAATCTAGTGTCTGTTTCTGTATTACTCTATCATTTCTTGTGTTATATCAATCTAGTGTATGTTTCCGTATTATTCTAGCATTTCCTGTGTATTCAGTGATACCAAACTTCTACTATTTCTTTGATGTTATAGTCATTTTAATAGAGTGGATCTGCTGTGTGGACCACCACATTAGTGTGTATAAGTCTCATATCTGTGCCTAGGTGAAGTCACCAGCTGATGTGTAATTACAGGTATATGTTCTGTTGTGAGTTCTAGCTATAAGAACCTACCACTGTTACTGTACTTACCATCTATGCAAGTATGGCCTACTTAATCAGGTCACTATTTAGCTTTGCTCTATTGTAAGTTATAAGACAAGAGACTACAACTAATTTACCATCGTCAAATTGAAATACTATGGCCACGTAAAAAGAAAGTAGGCTGGAAAGAACAATAATTTAAGGCATTATTCCAGGACGACACATCAGGGGCAGACCAATCAGAAGGTGGTTTCAAGACATATAGGAGATCTTGAACATGACCTAATAAGTGAGAGATCTGGCTAGAGACAGAGAATCTTTCAGATGGGCTGTGGTGAATGCAACATTCTATAAAGGACAAGCAACCTAATGATGATGATTGCATCATCAATTTTACTATTTACATTTTACTGTAGTGCAATTGTTACTAACCACATGTATTTATTTCATCAAATAAATATAACAGTTCTAGTATTATAGATAAATATTTTTTCTACAGTACTTTGTTACCAAAAACCACTCAACCATTATTGCATTTGCTGTTGGTGGCCGCTATGAGCCGGGCAATGGTTTCAGTATTGTTGGGGCCCATACAGACAGTCCTTGTTTGAAGGTGAGATAACCCTTGTGCATGTTGTCGTGTTTTATTTTGTTTGGATGACGATGGGTACAAATATATAACAATTGACATTATCATGCTGGGCCTCAAATAGAGCTGCAGAAAATATGGAAATTAAACATAAAATAATATTAACTCTTTCAGCATGTGATGTTTTGATAAATGCAACAGAAGGGACAAAAATTGTTCATGGACCTTATGGTTTTAGATATTAATCTATATGTTTTTATCTTTATCTAACACATAAAATATTGTATATGAATTTTTAAGTAATTGAACGATGAATTAGATTTCACCAATATAGAAGAATCCCGTGTGTTACCGGGGCTTCATTATGAGGGAAGTAGAGAATAGTGACACTGTAACCTTCCAGGCATGTCGTAAGAGGCGACTAAGGAGGTTGATCGATGGCTTGACAAGCTGTCATTGTAAAAAGTATTGTTATGGAAACAGAGCCATAGATTTTAGAAGTGGTGATCTCTGCAATATGTGCCATTTTGGCATGCAAGGTTTCTGCTTTTGAGATTATGGTTCTGCCCTATGTGCCGTCTTCGGCTCGAAAGGACAATAGATAGATAGAGATAGAATATAGAAGATGCTACAAGACACATAGAAAAGTGGGTGATAAATGAGCAAAAAAAAAAAGAAAATGTAAAATTGAGACCATAAATACCAACTTACCGTTATAAATATCTCATCAAAGTAATCCAAAATGAATTATTTTGCGGGTAAAAACAATTAGCAATATGTCCTAAATAGCTTTTTGATGTAGCATAACAATAACCTATCCTTTGTCATCAACAATCACGATGTATTGATTTATTGATTACAAGTATCGAACATAAGAGACTATTTTTTTTCTAAAATAATCAAAATAACTGTTCCCGTTGGTATTTAGATGTTTAGATTTTATCATTATTTGAAACATAAAAAAAAAAAAAAAGTTAATTTACTGACTTTTGCTGCCATCATCTCTTGAATTCCAGCGTTAAAATTTGTACAAATAAATGCCATTTCGATCAGCTGATTTTTTTTGTCAGCGATAAACACTGCTAATCCCAATGGAAAATCAGATATGATGATCTTTCTAAACACATGTTTAGGAGGAAGGAACCCTCCAGTGAAGAAAGTTTACAAAAAACGGTAATTTAAAACTTATAATACTGTTTAAACTGAATAAATTGAGATAAGCACTGGGCGACATATACACAAACAAATTTGCCTAAAATGGGTCAGACACAGTCTGCATCAAAACGTAAATAAAGAGTTCAACAGCTCAACCTGTTGAAAGTTGTCTACATTTTATGTTTGTTTTCCTTTATTTGGATGGGCAGGAAGGTTTCATGTTGATTTGACAAAAACTTTCATAATTTTCTGTCAGACCAGATCACCATTGGTTTGTCATAATTTTCTATCAGACCAGATCACCATTGGTTTGTCATAATTTTCTATCAGCCCAGATCACCATTGGTTTGTCATAATTTTCTATCAGACCAGATCACCATTGGTTTGTTAGTGTGAAAACTTGTGTTAACATTTCTCACAATCTGTCATTTCCTCTACATTTTCCTTCATTTTGGTCAGTGGATGACTGAAACAATGTGTCTTTGCTTGTTTTAGCAACAAATTCTTGCTTTCAAACAACCATGTCCTCTTCTAACCTGGGTTTTGTCTTATAAATAGATGAGCAGCACCTGATCTGCAACTCATGGCTGGCCACATTCATTAAGGTTATCAAACCTGAGCTCGTCAAGACCATCATAGCCTTCATGTAGTGATTTAGGAAACAATTCAGCTTGGCCAAGTAAGTCGGTACAAAGAGGATCATCCTAGTACCACAAAGGAGATGAATCCAGAGTATCAACTTACATGTATAACATTGTGATAAATAAGTGAAGCTAAGACTGGGTACGATGGCGTGACTGAGGACAAATCAGAATTATTAATCTGCATATTTTTCATCTTCTTCTCAGAAGAACTCATTGCTTGTGAGCCTTCCATGCATGTTGTGAAGTAAATTCATTGAATAAACAATGTACTGTGAATACTCCAGGCCTTGCTAGGTATGCGGCATATGGTGTTAGTGACCTCATTTTCCCTGACCATGGCACTTTTGAGTGTTAAGAAGCAACGAGTCTTTGAATATTTGAAATGTTATGTGAATTGACTTTGATGTGTCATTGATGAAGACATGTAGACACAAGACAATTCCCTATACACTAAGGGCATGATAGAGTTCTTATATTTTCATCATCAAGTGCCGTCTCCACAATGAAGGTTGGCTACCATTGAGCGCCATTCTGCTCTATCTCTTTCTTTGATGGTGCTGGTTGTCATGGGCTGATTTGTCCATCTTTTGATGTTACTCGTCCATGTTAGTCTTGGTCTGCCTCTTTTACCTTGTATTTTCCCCTCCAAGATTACTTTTAGTAGGCTGTTGTGCCTTTTAACATGGCCCAAAAATCGCATTTGTTTTGTTTGAATTGTGTTTAGTAGTTCTCTCTTTTCATTTTTAGTTGTTTTAAGACTTCATCGTTTGTTTTCTTTTCTTTCCATCCAATTTTACCTATTCTAAGTATCCACATTTCAAAGGCTTCAATTCTCTGTTCTGTTTTTTTGTCTAATGTCCATGTTTCTGCACCATACAAGAATGTTGAGAAGATATAACATTTTGCTATTCTTAGTTTTAGACCTGGCGTTATTTGTTTTGATGTTAGTATTCTTATGTTTTACCTTCTATAATAATTAAAATATTTGTGTTTGTATTAACCCAGATGTGAATTCCATCTTAAAATTACAACCCTCAAACTAGAAATTACCTACACATGACAGTTTGCCCTCATTAATTACTACTTCCTGAGTGTTTGATTTATTTTCTTTGATGTTTGATTTTTTTTGTCAAACAAAACATATTGTGTGTAAATGTTGTCACAGTGTCGCAAGAATGCATCTGTGACATTTTATACATTTCGCCAAATTAATTTTTTTCTCATGATGGAGGGAATCTCCTTGGCTGTTGGTGAGTCTTCACAGAAACCTTTGTGACATGGGATAGACAGCTAATGCTTTGAGGGAACATATGAGGCTGAACTGGTGCTGGATGGCCACCATGTGAATAGACAAAATGCAACTTCTTCGGTATCAAGGGCATGTGGTCAGATTTTAGGCTAAAAATTGACCATAAGCAAGGAAATGATTACTGCATTTAACTCCTGTGTGTCATCTTGGGTAAACACACAGCTGTGTGGCAAAAGTTCAAAGGAAAACCTATTTTTGAAACTCAAATATAACATTTACCTGCTACTAATTTTTACCATGGTATCATGAAAATGTGAACCCCACCGATAGGAATTGTAATCTAGGGTTAACTAGTTGAAACTTTGTGTTTTCTTTTTGCACAAGATCCAAAAAGATTCAGGTTTAAGGGGGCCTGAATCACTGAACGCATTCAAAAATAAATGTCTAAGAAAAATACTTGGTATAGCGTGGAACGAATTCAAAACAAACGAGGAAATTAAAGAAATCGCCAATCAACCACTAATGTCTTCATTAATAAAGAAAAGACGATGGTCATGTGTTGGACATGTGATAAGAAGAGATAATAACCGAATAGCAAAGCAAGCCCTCATGTGGGAAACAACAGGTAAGAGAAAAAGAGGAAGACCCAGAGAGACACTGAGAAGAACATTGATGAGAGATGCAAGAGCAGCAGGAATCAGCTCCCTCAATGAGATAGAGCTGCTTGCACAGAACAGAGACAAATGATTTGATAAAATATCTTTAAAAGAATTGAAAACTGCTAGAACAGAAATTCAGATGAAGGAGTATCTTGGTCTATGCCCTATGGGCTGGCTACGGCTCGAAAGGTCAATAGATAGATAGAATCACCAGGATTAAATGAGTTAATACTACAATCAAATCTTTGTTACAGGTGAAACCAGTATCCAACAAAGTAAAGCAAGGTTTCTGTCAGATAGGGGTTGAGTGCTATGGTGGTGGTATCTGGAACACATGGTTTGACAGGGATCTCACAGTTGCAGGCAGAGTTTTGGTCAAGGATAAGGTAAATATTAAAGACATGAGTGATCATTGAATTTTTTTTACTTTGTGACATACAATGGTTGGCCACTTTGACGCATGATGATGATGCGTAATAAAGATCAAGAAGGTGAAACAAAGAAAGAGATCAGAAGTAGGATAGCAAAAGTAACAGAAAATAAAAAAAAAACCAGGACAAAATACGGAAATAAAAAATACTAAGCAAGAAAACTTAACTTAGAATATTTAACTCAAACATATTATCAAACCTTACATATGCATGTGAAAGCTGGAAAACAATAAAAGAAATTGAGAGTTAACTAACGCTGTTGAAGCGATATTGTTCTGAGTGAATCTATCCTTAGGTTGGTCTCTATATTGTCCTGAGTGAATCTATCCTTAGGTTGGTCTCTGTTGCTCTGAGTGAATCTATCCTTAGGTTGGTCTCTATATAGTTCTGAGTGAATCTATCCTTAGGTTGGTCTCTGTATTGTTCTGAGTGAATCTATCCTTAGGTTGGTCTCTATATAGTTCTGAGTGAATCTATTCATTGTTTAATTCCTTTATGTATTGTGCTTGGTGTATATACCCATAGTTTAGTTCATGTTTGTATTGTAAAAAGAAAAGTAAAGTGCCCCGTCACGCCAAGTGGCATATAGGGAATATGGTTTTAGTGACAATCATTTTTACAGACCTTCAGCACATGATTTTTTGGGTAATGTGGTCGGTATTATGCCCGTGCCGCTTTACTTTCCTAGAAAAAATACGTTACCCATTTAAGGCTGGGTGAACCCGGAAGCTGTCGGTTGGGATCGAACCCTACCTCTTGTCCTTTGGAGTCCAGTTCACTAACCACTGAGCTGTTGTGGCTCCCATGCTTGTATTGTGCTGGGTGAGTATACCGATAGTTTAGTTCATGCTTGTATTGTGCTGGGTGAGTATACCGATAGTTTAGGTCATGCTTGTATTGTGCTGGGTGAGTATACCGATAGTTTAGTTCATGCATGTATTGTGCTGGGTGAGTATACCGATAGTTTAGTTCATGCTTGTATTGTGCTGAGGGAATATCCATATTTTAGTTTTACTATTGTTCTTGTGAATCCATCCTTTGTTTAGTTCATGTGTTGAGCTGGGTCATCATGCAGCACTTCTGAGCCTAGAACGGAGAATAACATGCTGACCATCAAGGTTGCTGTTTTTTGTCAAGTGGCCCACATGGCACACTTTTGTCAAGTAGCCCACTTGGCACATTTTTGTCAAGTAGCCCACTTGGCACACTTTTGTCAAGTAGCCCACTTGGCACACTTTTGTAAGATATCCCACTTGGCACATTTTTATGAAGTAGCCCACTTGGCACACTTTTGTCAAGTAGCCCACTTGGCACACTTTTGTCAAGTAGCCCACTTGGCACACTTTTGTAAGATATCCCACTTGGCACATTTTTGTGAAGTAGCCCACTTGGCACACTTTTGTGTGCCATCAAAACATTGCCTTACCTCACAAGAAAGAAGGTTGAATGCTTCTAACATATGCTGTTTGCTCACTTAGTATCCCATGGACAAGAAACATTAGCAAACAATGAATTGGTGGGGTAATAAGTGTGTCCACTATCCTCCAACAATGTTGTCTAAGTTTTATGTGCTGAATGGATGGATTCCCATAGATACTTTTTGTGTAGAGTCAGCCTTCAGTAAAGGAGATAAAGAAAGACCCCTTCTACACTACAAAGACATCTCTAAACATGACACGAGGGCTCTTGATATGTTTATAACTGATCTGGATGAGCAACCTAAAATCAGATGCAGTTGGAGGAAGACAGTAAGCGCTGGACTGAAAGCAGGTAAACTTAATTTGTGAAAGGTTGCCGGCTGTAGATGGGCACAAAGGAAGAAAAAGCAATCTGAAACAAGATTTATTCAAGGACACTAAATCCATGATCTCTCAAGACTGATAATATCCTATAGTTCGTTTAGAAATTCGTGCCCACAGAGTTTATTAATTATCTCGGAAACTGATGAATTTCTGTAATTCTTTTTCATGAAATCTTATTTCTTCACTGACCTTAAGTCTGATTTTTTTCTCTACTGTCATGCATTTAGGAAAGATTTTTGCTTCTTTGAGGTATATAAAAATATGGTTTTCTTGGTTGTCCTAATTCTTAGGAGTTTACAATATCCACATTTGTTGTAATCAACTCACCGTTTAAAAAGGCAAATTTCACGTGCTCTCCACACAATCTTAACACCATCTCGTGCTCACTGAACCGTAACTTGTAAGACGCAACTAAATATGTCCCTTTTTTAGGTTATATTTTATGTTGTATGGATGTAAACCATTTTTTTTTTTACACATTCCTTACCAAGGAGTTTAACACTCTGTGGTGGCACAGCCACTGCTCAAAAAAATTATTTTTTTTTTATAAGTAATGATAAAATAAATGAAAAATTGATCTAAATAAAACACATGATTTGTTCTGACAATTTGCTCAGGAAGTCAACAAAAAAAAAGAGGTGAAATAAGAGAATGACAAGGTAGTAGTGGAAATAATTGTGGAAATGTCAGTAATCTGAAAGCTACAAACCCTGGCGCAGGGTGGCACTTATAAGTCAGTTTTTGCAGCTCTTGGTGTTGAATATGTTAAGATATTCTGACACTGTTTATTCTGCTGATATGTTTGTTAACTTCCCCACCAAGTGATACTGCATCCTAGGCTAGATGTTTAGATTTGATTCAAGAACCTGGTTTCCTATTTTGCTAGTGTATCTGTCTATCTATTGTACTTTCAAGCCAAAGGCGCACATAGAACAGAAATTCTAGGTCCATGCCCAATGAGCTTTGTTATCAAGTGTCAGACCTTGCTCAGGATCCTCATTGTATCTTTCCACATGTCCTTGTTCTGGGCGGGCCTTTCAGTCTTGGCAATGGAGCTCATGCCTGCTGTTGTTGCCTTTCACCTCAGTGTTCTTTTTGGTATTTCTCTAGTTCGGCCTCTTTTTCTTCTACCCTCTGGTTCCCATTTGAGGGTTTGCTTTTAAGATTTTCTTGTTGTCTCACCTCATTACATGGCCAACTTGTCCACCTTCTTTTCTTGATTATAGATGATATTTTTGGATGCTTTTTTATTATTTGAATGCTTTCTTTCAATTTGTAAAATGATACTTATGTGATACACTGTTGATATTTTTGTGTTCAGAATGCTGATAGCATCAGCCACAGCCTGGTGCACATCCAGAGACCCATACTGCGCATCCCTCATCTGGCCATTCATCTCCAAAGAGACATCAATGAAAGTTTTGGACCGAATAAGGAGAATCACCTGTAAGTTGTTTTGTTTCTGGGTAGAACATTATGCTATTTGGAGAAATAGTCTAAATGTTGTCATAAGCTCTTTCAGAAAGAGACTGTTACGGTTATTCTTGACAATTCTGTCTTTATTCATTGGTTTTATTTGTTCATTTACAGGTATTCTGTGTTCTTTTTATTCATGAATATTTTATGTAGGTCTATGGATATTTTCTGTTCATGTATGGGTATTGTGTAAACATTCAATAATATCATCATCGTCGAGTGCCTTCTCCACAACGAAGGTTGGCTACCATGGATCGCCATTCTACTCTGTTTCTTGCTTTGATGGTGCAGGCTGTCATAGATTGACTTGTCCATCATGTCCATCTTTTGATGTTACTCGTCCATGTTAGTCTTGGTCTGCCTCTGCCTCTTTTACCTTGTATTTTTCCTTCCAATATTAATTTTAGTATGCTGTTGTGTCTTTTAACATGCCCCAAAAATTTCATTTGTCTTGTCTTAATTGTATTTAGTAGTTCTTTTTTTATTTTCAGTTGTTTTAAAACTTCATCATTTGTTTTCTTTTCTTTCCATCCAATTCTACATATTCTTCTAAAAATCCACATTTCAAAGGCTTCAATTTTCTGTTCTGCTTTCTTGTCTAATGTCCATGTTTCTGCACTATACAGGAATATTGAGATGTAACATTTTGCCATTCTTAGTTTCAGCCCTGCTATTTGTTTTGTTGTTAGTATATTTTTCATGGCATTAAAATTATTAAATTACTTTAGTATATTGTCAGAGAATTATGTCTTCATGTTTTAGAGCAGCTATCAGTAGTTCTCAGCCAGGAAGTAGTAGTATCAATGCTGTAACAGATATATCTTTTTGATAGTGACTCCATTACTGAGGTTGATATCCTGAGACTGCAGCAATTTGAAATGCACTGTCCAACATATAGAAGTGGCAACCTGAACAAGCTTGGTCTGTGTACACATCTAGGGATATCAACCTGCAAGGACAAGCTTGGTCTGTGTGTACATACTTCATCCACAGATGTTAACCCGCAAAGACAAGCTTGACTTGTGTACACACTACATCCACGGGTGACAACCTGCAGGGACAAGCTATGTCTGTGTTTACATAAATTTAATCCAGGGATATCAACCTGCAAAGACAAGCTTGGCTTGTGTACATACTTCATCCACAGATGTTAACCCGCAAAGACAAGCTTGACTTGTGTACACACTACATCCACGGGTGACAACCTGCAGGGACAAGCTATGTCTGTGTTTACATAAATTTAATCCAGGGATATCAACCTGCAAAGACAAGCTTGGCTTGTGTACTTACTTCATCCACGGATGTCAACTCACAAAGACAAGCTTGGCCTCTGTACAACCCATCATCCAGGGATGCTGACCTGCAAGGACAAGCTAGATATTGGCACACACATCATCCTCTGCTTAAAGCAACCAAGCACCTTTTTGTTTGTCTGAAGTGCTGTGATGTCGGTCCTAGCAACAATAACTAACTGAAGCACATCCATTAAGCACATCCATTTAATCAAGCTAAATCAGTCGAGAAAAAAATCTAAGCAACTGTCATGCACATGTTTGTTGTCTTCTCATATTGATGAAGGCTTGTGATCTAAAGTGTCTATAATTTTGTCTTGTCTTCTCATATTGATGAAGGCTTGTGATCTAAAGTGTCTATAATTTTGTCTTGTCTTCTCATATTGATAAAGGCTTGTGATCAAAAGTGTCTATAGTTTTGTCTTGTCTTCTTTTCATTTCTTCAGTGAAGCTGCTGTATACAATTTTATATGTATTTGTTAAAAAAGGCAAAACAAGAGAACCAGAAATAAAATATTTCTATTAATTACCTAGTATGTATTTCCTAATGTTCCCTAGGTGTCCAATCTTGGCCACATCTGCTCAGGCTGAGTTGCAAGGAGACAAAGTTCAACCTGGCTCTCCCAAAACTGCTGACAGCTCAGAAACTGAACCTCGCTCCCAGGTATTTATCACATTATTTTTGGTATATAAGTTTGAGGCTATGCTTTCATGGCAAAGCAAATGTATCTACAATCAACATGTTACAAGAACAATCAGTCTGCATATGCTTTGAGAAATGCTGGGACAGGCAGCAGAGTGGATATGGTGATGCCCCGACTGCAATGAAACTGATTCAATGAATAAGACAATAAGCAGCTTGAATAATCATAACTATAAGCAACACAAATAAGCATAAACATAAGCAACACAACCATAAGCAACGCAAATAAGCATAAACAACACAAATAACCATAAGCAACACAAATAACCATAAGCAACACAAATAACTATAAGCAACACAAATAAGCATAAGCAACACAAATTACCATAAGCAACACAAATAACCATAAACATAAGCAACACAACCATAAGCAACACAAATAAGCATAAACAACACAAATAACCATAAGCAACACAAATAACCATAAGCAACACAAATAACCATAAGCAGCACAAATAACCATAAGCAACACAAATAACCATAAGCATAAGCAACACAAATAAGCATAAGCAACACAAATAAGCATAAGCAACACAAATAACCATAAGCAACACAAATAACCATAAGCAGCACAAATAACCATAAGCAACACAAATAACGATAAGCAACACAAATAAGCATAAGCAACACAAATAACCATAAGCAGCACAAATAACGATAAGCAACACAAATAACCATAAGCAGCACAAATAACCATAAGCGACACAAATAACCATAAGCAACACAAATAACCATAAGCAACACAAATAACCATAAGCAACACAAATAACCATAAGCAACACAAATAACCATAAGCAACACAAATAACCATAAGCAACACAAATAACGATAAGCAACACAAATAACCATAAGCAGTACAAATAACGATAAGCAACACAAATAACCATAAGCAGTACAAATAACCATAAGCAGCACAAATAACCATAAGCAACACAAATAACCATAAGCAGTGCAAATAACCATACGCAGCACAAATAACCATCAGCAGTACAAATAACCATCAGCAGTACAAATAACCATACGCAGCACAAATAACCATCAGCAGCACAAATAACCATCAGCAGTACAAATAACCATCAGCAGCCAATCTCACATACAAAGATGCTGTAGAGCAGTTGTTAGTAAACTGGACTATTGGAGAAAAAGAGGTCCTAATTAATCTATGGCCTCTAGGTCCACCCAGCCTTAAATGGATAATTCTAGAAAAGAAATATGCTAGAGTTATACAGACCTTAGGACCCAAAAAAATGTGTCACTTGTTAAAAAGAAAATACTGGTACAAACATATTTCCTATATGCCATGGGGTTCTTTCATGTCATTCATTTTATGTGTGAAATGTCATTCTTGTGTCCTAGATATGAATTATGTGCACAATTGATAACAGAGGGATAGCAAGAATATACCATCTATTATTTATCATTTTTCTTTCTTTCAATGTTTAAGTGATACTTTCCCTGTGAAAAAAAAAACAGAAATAAATGATAATGCAGATTTGTGAATGCTGTCATCTTGTCTGTTTTGAGTAAAAGTCAGTTTATGTAAACTTTGTCATTACTCATACATTCTGACTTCTTTCATGCAGTCTAATTCAATTTTAATTTCACCATTTAATTTCAGCTATGTTTGCTCTCAGCTGGATCTCTCTCTCTCTCATATGGCTCTCATATCTATGGTATTCTACAATACAATATATGTGTAATTTGTTGTGACAGCTGCTATAATCTGTTGCAGGCTTCCAAGCACCCTCCATCTCTGGTTCGACTTTTGTGTCAAGAATTGAAAATTGAAGCTGACCAGATATTGGACTTTGAGCTTTGTTTGGCTGACACACAACCTGCTGTAAGTTGTTTTATGTGATTCCTCTTTAAAACTGATTGATGTTATTTTTTTTAATTACCTCAGATTTATTAGAATGTGTCAGCCAAAACTAGTAGTCCAGAAAACTGAGCCCATCTTGATAACAATTCTTTAATATCTTCACTTCCTTGGCAGAAACCAATAAAGCAATAAAAAAAAAACAGTTCAACATTTGAGATGGAGTGCAATGATTTCTATTCCATACACTAAAGTTTTGCCTCCAGTGGATATGGTCATGACAATACTGACTCATAAAGGCTTAGTGAATGAGAGGTCAAACGCAGCTTGATGTTCTCCAATTCATATAGGAATGAGTACCTGGCTCACCGAGTTTGGGAAGAGCACTGTCCCCCGTCATCTCCAAATACTGTGGTCTAGTAGTTACATTTACTATTTGGTATTTATGTCTCCAGAATACTTAGAAAAGAGAAACAAATCCAATAATAAGAGTTCAATAATACACTTTGTGTGTGTGTAGAATCATGTTTTAATTGTTGGCCATCATTAATGTTGTCAATAAAATCTCATCAGGTCATTGGAGGTGTCTATGATGAGTTTGTCTTCTCTCCCCGACTGGACAACTTATTCAATGCATACGCTGCCTGTCAGGTATGTTGCTTAATGGTAAACTTTACTTTCATGGTATCAGAGTATTACTGGTGTCCATACAGTGACCTGGGGCATATACTATGGGTAATGTAGTTGGGTATCATGCCAGGTTACATTACTTTCCAGAAAACATCTCTAGTGCCCATCTTCAGATGCTTGATGAAGCCTGAAGTTTGTTCAGAAAAATATTTCATGAATCTGGGAACCAAACCCAGAACCTTTAGGTCTACAGTGAATGAAGTATGTGGTATATAGGGACCTTTTGGTAGTATAATACATAATGAAGTATGTGGTATATAGGGACCTTTTGGTAGTATAACACATAATGAAGTATGTGGTATATAGGGACCTTTTGGTAGTATAACACATAATGAAGTATGTGGTATATAGGGACCTCTTGGTAGTATAAGACATAATGAAGTATGTGGTATATAGGGACCTCTTGGTAGTATAAGACATAATGAAGTATGTGGTATATAGGGACCTTTTGGTAGTATAACACATAATGAAGTATGTGGTACATAGGGACCTCTTGGTAGTATAACACATAATGAAGTATGTGGTATATAGGGACCTCCTGGTAGTACAACATACAATGAAGTATGTGATATATAGGGACCTCCTGGTAGTACAACACACAATGAAGTATGTGATATATAGGGACCTCCTGGTAGTACAACACACAATGAAGTATATGATATATAGGGACCTCCTGGTAGTATAACACATAATGAAGTATGTGGTATATAGGGACCTCTTGGTAGTATAAGACATAATGAAGTATGTGGTATATAGGGAACTCCTGGTGGTACAACACATAATGAAGTATGTGGTATATAGGGAACTCTTGGTAGTACAACACACAATGAAGTATGTGGTATATAGGGAACTCTTGGTAGTACAACACACAATGAAGTATGTGGTATATAGGGACCTCCTGGTAGTACAACACACAATGAAGTATGTGATATATAGGGACCTCCTGGTAGTATAACACATAATGAAGTATGTGGTATAAAGGGACCTTTTGGTAGTATAACACATAATGAAGTATGTGGTATATAGGGACCTTTTGGTAGTATAACACATTAACATATGAGGCATTATCGGGACTTCTTGGCAGTACAGAACATAATGCAAAAACAGTATAGATATACTGTACATAAATCCAGAACAATGAAATGGATGGTAGATTAGTGTTGGGAGCACTCAAAGTGAGAGCGTAATTTTGAATAAGACTCATGATAAGAGAATCATCACTTTTTGTGATGAGGAATTATATCCAGACATGATTATCCCAAAGATTTAATCAATAGTGATTTGAGAAAGACTTTGAGCCAAAGAGTGGGAGTCAGCAACCAAATAGGATTCTGATAGAGTGTTATCAGAAGAAAGAGTGTTATCACTGATAGAGTGAGATTATTTAATAAACAAGTAGCAAGAGCCATACTAACATCAAAACAAATAACACCAGGGCTAAAACTAAGAATATCAAAATGTTTTTATCTTCTCAACATTCCTGTATGGTGCAGAAACATGGACATTAGACAAGAAAATAGAACAAGAAATTGAAGCCTTTGAAATGTGGATTTATAGAAGTGGATGTAAAGAAAAGAAAACAAATGATGAAGTCTTAAAACAACTAAAAATAAAAAGAGAACTACTAAAAACAATTCAAACAAGACAAATTAGATTTTTGGGCCATGTTAAAAGACACAGGAGCCTCTGTGGCTGAGTGGTTAGCTTCCTGACCAGAAGGGTCCAGGTTTGATCCCAGCAGTGGCAGATTTTTTTTTGACTGACAAGGCTCCGGGGTGCACCCAGCCTCTAAAAATGGGTGCCAGAGATTATTCTGGGAAGTAAAGGCGGCCTGGCATGATACCGACCACATCATCCAAAAATTTGCAGTGGTCATAGAAAAATATGGTCACTAACACCATATTCCCCATACGCCTAGCAAGACGTAGAGTACCTCAGCAGCTTACTAAAAGTAATCTTGGAAGGAGAAATAAAAGGTAAAAGAGGCAAAGGCACACCAAGACTAACATGGACACCAGCCTATGACAACCTGCACCATCAAAGTAAGAGAAAGGGTAGAATGGCACTCAATGGTAGCTAACTTTCGATGTGGACAACGGCACTCAATGAATGAATCAAATTAAAATGTACATTTTAGCAACATTCTTCTTTTGTCTTTTTTTAGAACTGCCTCCAATTAAGTTTTCTATGACATTCAGGCCACAGTCTCAGTGGTGCCAGAGATGTTCGAGATGAAATCATGTTGGAATCCAAACATCAACAGCAGGGAACTCTTTCAGATTTCTCAGAAGATTCTTCAAGAGAAATCATTATCATCAAGTACAGTGCCTGCTGGCATAGGTGTTCACGTCTCTCCACAACTTTCGATCTTGACAGTTATTTATCATTTTTGTTGTTGACCTTCTACCAATTCATTCTCTTAAGCTGTCTGGTATCTCTTCAATTTTCCCAGTTGTTATAATATATTCCAGTTGTTCCTTTCACATTACATGGCCAAAAAAGTGATGATTGTTTCTTCTTTTGGAAATTAGGTCTCTTTTTGCTTTGACCTCTTTCAAAACATTTTCATTACTCTTCTTAGCTGTCCATGATGCTCTCAACATTCTTCTGTAAAACTACATTTCTAAGCCTCCAGTGATTTTCTTGTCTGTTGTTCCATTGTCCATGATTCACATCCATATGTTAAGACTGGCTCTACACAGTGGCGTATACTGGTTTTGGTATCTGGGCTACCGCTGACATAATAAATAAAAACATACATTATATTCAGTAGGCTAACATAAAGTTATATTTTCTAATGACACCACTACATTTTAAATTATTTACTTATTTATATGTAAACTCTATCCGTCTGGTTTGGGACGAAAATGTCTTGATGACTTTGTCATTGAAAGTACTTTAGGGTTGGTTTCTAAGTTTCTGAGGGAATGATTTCTCAAAGGACATTAATGCCAAACCAGATAAGCGTTCTTGTGTCAGAGTTGAGCGACAATAAGATTTGATTCTTTTGAGAGCAGAAACAGTTCTATCTACAGATGATGATGCGCATAACGTAGTTATAAATAGCTAAGGAAGTTCTGGTAATCAGACAGTTTTACTTTCACTTTGTGATGATTCTGATTGGCTAGAGCTAAAAATAACCCATGAAACTGCATACACCTAGCGGCAACAACTAGTACATTTATCTTGACGGGAATTTTTGAATGTCAAGGTCGTTAAACTAGATTCGGATAGAGGAAAAATGTACCGCTGGCTCCTAGAGGTTTCAATGTATAGTAGTTTCGTTTCATTCACAAACGTTATAGTGGCCAGAGGAAAACCTTGCTTTAATTAATGCAAATCAAAGCAAATAGATCATATTGGCCTACGAAATGTGTAAAATTCAAAAATATGTAATATAATTATTTTTTAAAAATATAATAAATTATCATTTCCTTTTGCGTTTCGTTAATATGTTCAGGCTACCGGCAGTAGCTGCGGTATCATAGAGAATATGCCACTGGCTCTACATAACATTTAAGAACTCTTTTTCTTCTTTCTATTGTCAAAAATGGACTCCACAGTATCTTCCTCATTTTTTGAAAAGCTGCTTTTGCCTGAGCCATTCTGCACCTCACCTCTATTGCACATCTGCATCTCAACAGAAATAAAAATAAAGAAAACAAATGTGGCTGTATGTAGCATATGCCAGTACATTGATGAAGCCACTTGTGCTAATTTGTCCCTATCTTAAAATCTTCTGACAATGAAAGGTAAGAGATTGTGGTGTTGGTAAAGAAGATTATGTTTGCTTTTTTGTTGTCAGGGGTTGTTGTTGTCACTTCAAGATGGCAGCCTGGAAACGGAGACCAATATCAGAATGATCAGCCTGTTTGACAATGAAGAGGTTTGTCTCATTGATGTCTTTATATCTCTATATGTTATTAAGTTTGTCTCCATTTGTTATTGATGTCTTTATATCTCTATATTTTATTAAGTTTGTCTCCATTTGTTATTGATGTCTTTATATATCTATATTTTATTAAGTTTGTCTCCATTTGTTATTGATGTCTTTATATATCTATATGTTATTAAGTTTGTCTCAGTTTTTTTATTGATATCTTTGTATCTCTATATTTTATTAAGCTTGTCTCAGTTTTTTTATTGATGTCTTTATATCTCTATATTTTATTAAGTTTGTCTCAGTTTTTTTATTGATATCTTTATATCTCTATATTTTATTAAGTTTGTCTCAGTTTTTTTATTGATATCTTTATATCTCTATATTTTTATTAAGTTTGTCTCAGTTTGTTATTGATGTCTTTAGATCTCTGTTTTATTTATGTTTGATATCATAAGTAGTGATGATATGTGTGTATGATATATGACCCAAAGGTTGTGGGTTCATTTCTATACAAAGAGGATCTATTTGTTTATTGAAAAGTTGTTGGTGATGTCCCTGCCATTTTATTTGATTCAGTTGCCCTGGTTGTAAAAGTGAGTAGCTCAAAGTTTGAGAAAGTACACTAGCCACCTCATTCTGTATACAGTAGATAACTACAAAGAGTTGATATTTCTGTTTCAATAACAATAGATATTTCACAATGGTGACTTGTTGGGCCATTGATCTGCTGTGTTTAGCAAGATGAAGAAAAACAGTCCTCCATCTTGTACCAGAATTGAGCATGTGGGCAAGATGCACTGTGGGTCCTGTGCAAGGTCTAACACTTGATACCAAAAGGTCATCAGACATAGCCTATAATTTCTACCCTAGGCGCTATCTTCATTTCTAAAAGATAGTAGATAGACAGACAGGCAGGCAGACAAATTGATGAACAGACAGACAAAAGCAAGACACATCACACCATTCCTCAGGACTATATAATCACTATTAAATTTGAATATTGGTCTTACAGCAACAAATTGTGAACTCCATACACAATTCGCTTTAGTTGCCATTTGCAATAAACATGACAGGATGGTTTGGTGATGTTCTTTCAAACATATAATTTATCTACTAAGAGAAAATGCCATAAAGAACATGTAGCACAATATAAAAAAAAAGTAAAATTAAAATTACTGAGGCCATGTATCTTCCTGATAGGAACTATAAACATCTTACGAGGGAAATTAAAATACTATGGCCACATCAAAAGACACAGCGGGCTGGAAGTAATAATAATGGAAGGCATGATTCCAGGAAGTTTAGACAAGGGCAGATAAAAAAGGTGATGCCAAAGAGAACTCGAACATGACAATCAGAGTCTTCATGTCACATTTACACACATCTATATAGAAAATTTGTGTGATATTGTCTATCCATTCAGCTCCATTCCTCATGAGATGGCCAATTAACTTTATTTTTCTGTTAAATTTCTCAAATTCTCTCCAGATGTGCTGTTGGAAGAATTCTTCATTATAATTTGTTCTTCAGCTCAATTAACATTTAATTATACTTGGATTTTGAATAATCTAATAAAGTCTAATAAGGTAAAGAATAGTGACACTGTGACCTTTCAGGCATGTTGTAAGAGGTGACTAAGGAGGTTGATCGATGGCTTGGCAAACTGTCATTGTAAAAAGTATTATTATGGAAACAGAGCCATAGATTTTAGAAGCAGTGATCTCTGCAATATGTGCCATTTTGGCACACGAGGTTCCTGTTTTTGAGATTGTGGTTCTGCCCTATGTGCCGACTTCGGCTCGAAAGGACAATAGATAGAATAAAGTCTACTGTTTATAGAAATCCACTTTTGACAATAGAAACAAGGAAAGGAGCTCTTAAATGTTATGTAGAGCCAGTCTTAACATATGGGTGTGAATCATGGACAACAGACAAGAAAATCACTGGGGGCGGTAGAAATGTGGTTTTACAGCAGAATGTTGAGAATATCATGGACAGCTAAGAAGAGTAATGAAAATGTTCTGAAAGAAGCCAAAGAAAAAAGAGAGCTAATACCCAATGTTATGGAGAAACAATCATCATTTTTTGGCCATGTAAAAGGGGAACAGCTGGGAAAATTGAGGGAAGAAGAGATAGAGGGAAGCAAAGAGATAAGATACCAGACAGGTTAAGAGAATGGCTTGGCAGAAGGTCAACAACAGAAATGATAAATAGCTGTCGAGATCGAAAGTTGTGGAGAGACATGATCACATACGCCAATAGGCTTAGTACTTGATGATGATGATCTTTATAGATAAATGTGAATTATATTCAGTGAAAGTTTTGTCTGTTTTATTTTTCATCATCATCAACTTCTTAGCTTGTCACAAAGCAAAGTTCCCCAACAAAACTGTCACATTGTTTTCTTATGTGCTAACCTTTTCAGTTCTGTCAACATCTTGTCTATATTTGTTGTTAATTTTTTGCATCACAGGTTGGATCACAGAGTGCACAAGGTGCTGGCTCGTCGTTCCAGGAAAAGGTTATGCGGCGCATTAGTCACAGTGCTTCCAATTTGATAGCTTTTGAAGAGTGTATAGGCAAATCCTTTATGGTCAGTGCTGACCAGGCTCATGCATGTCACCCGAATTACTCGTAAGTTGTTCAGTGTTTGCCATAAATGATTGATTGCCTAGTTGGTGAAGATAAATCATTGTTGTTGCACTCTAAGCAAATCCATGACAAAATAGGGAAAATGGTGATTTCTTGGTGCTCTAGCTGTGGAAAACAAAGTTGTGATTTCTTGGTGCTCTAGCTGTGGAAAACAAAGTTGTGATTTCTTGGTGCTCTAGCTGTGGAAAACAAAGTTGTGATTTCTTGGTGCTCTAGCTGTGGAAAACAAAGTTGTGATTTCTTGGTGCACTAGTTGTGTTTTTGCTTAAAACTTTGTGAATACATCTTGTTTAAAAAGACTAATATCATTTTCACATTCTACAATCTGAGGATGATCGACTAGAATTTTGCGGTCACAAGTATCCCAACCCACATCTTTATAATATCTAGAACTGTGGACTTTCTTTATTTTTGTACTGTGTGTGTGTGTGTGTACAACAGTAGCCATTGTTCAGTTTTCGTGTGCCATGTAGTGCCAAGGCAAAGTAAGGTGCTCTCCAAAAAAAGAGCTCTGTGGTTTGATTAATGTGTTTCATTTACTTTTTGAAACTTACTTTCCAATTTTGTTGTTGCATCCACTAGATAATGCTTGTTGTGGGATACTGTTTGGAGGTGTTGCATGAGAAGTCCAAACCATTTCATTTGTTTTTAGATGTCATTTAGAAGAGTGTTAGACCAACTCTCTTTTTCTGCTTTCTTGGACTTTGTCTCTTTTTGTTACATTCAGTATTCATCTGAAACATTTTTTATTACATTCAGTGTTCTTTTGAGACATATTTTAATGTGAGCAGTCCTTTCATTTATCTTTTTCTAAAGTCAGCAGTGGAGATAAAATTGTTGTGGAGTGACATGATCACTAATGCCAACAAGCATGGCACTTGATGATATTTATTTATATTTTTATATTATTTTGTTATCTTCAGAGACAAGCATGAAGCAAATCATCAACCAGAGTTTCATAAGGTCAGTGCTTGAGGTGTCTCTGTTTAATAAACAGTGTTTATGGCATCATTCTACAGATAGACAGTTGGTGTTTATTTCATGAATAAACTGATAAATGGTTAGTGTTTTTGATGTCACTGTACTGATAAAAGTACGGCCAAGCGGCCTACGGAAACCAATTGGGAATGTTTCAACAAATAAAACAGGGTGTTAGACAAGGTTATGTGCTGTCACCAGATTTGTTTAATATTTATAGTGAGATTATTTTAAGATCCATAAGGGGCATGCCTGGAGTAACAATTGGAGGTCATAATATAAATAATCTAAGGTATGCTGATGATACAGTCTTAATCGCTAAGAGTGAAAATGAGTTACAAGAAATGTTGGACATTATAGTGAAAGAAAGCAAAAATAAAGGACTCAGCCTTAATAACAAAAAGACAGAGGTAATGGTAACAACAAAGAAAAAGACATCACTTCAGTGCAAAATAAAGACAAGTGGAACAATATTAAAACAGGTAAATGAATTTAAATATTTGGGAACTTTGTTAACCTCAGACGGAAGATGTACAAAAGAGGTGAGATGCAGAATGGCTCTGGCAAAAGCAGCTTTTCAAAAAATGAGGAAGATACCATGCAATCCATTTTTGACAATAGAAACAAGAAAAAAAAAAAAGAGTTCTTAAATGTTATGTAGACTAGTCTTAACATATGGATGCAAATCATGGACAATAGGACAACTGACAAGAAAATCACTGGAGTCTGTAGAAATGTGGTTTTACAGAAGAATGTTGAGAGTACTATGGACAGCTAAGAAGAGTGATGAAGATGTTCTGAAAGAGGCCAAAGCAAAAAGAGAGCTAATTTCCAATATTAGGAAGAAACAATCATCTTTTTTTGGCCATGTAATGAGAAGAGAACAACTGGAATATATTGTAACAACTGGAAAAATTGAGGGACGAAGAGATAGAGGGAAGCAAAGAGAAAAAATAACAGACAGCTTAAGAGAATGGCTTGGCAGAAGGTCAACAACAGAAATGATAAATAGCTGTCGAGATCGAAAGTTGTGGAGAGACATGATCACTTACGCCAGCAGGCCCGGTACTTGATGATGATGTACTGATAAAAAGTCATTCAACCTCAGGAAGTAATCAAATGTGGAAGTCATCTGCAAGTCGTGACCCCGATGAACCACACTCTCAGAGCGTTTCCCCCACCCAGAAAACCTTCATTCTTAGAGCATCAAGAGGGTAGACAAAATTGCATAACAGATCTGTCTTCCAATAATCAAGTTACCTTCTGCAGAAAGCACTGAGATCTGCAAAATACACATCTGAACACTTGCTCGTTAAAACATCAGCCGTAGTTTTATGCAATTGTGATGTCAAATACAGAATTCCCTCCCGCAAAGTCCAACCGGAATGTTTGTCTAGCCCGCAACTCTCAAGAAAATTACACCATGACTACATATTTTATATTATGATCCACCTAATTCACGACATTTAATCTCTTTTTATTAACTTTGAACACCTATATCTGTGGGCTCCACAATAACCTAGTTGGGAAAACCATCCGACTTGTCCTACTGACATTCGGATAACATGTGTTCGGTTCTCGCTAGAAGTATTATGGATTGTACTCGTGGTTGGAAAAAAATACCCCAGCGGTCGACCCAGCTGCTGGCAGAAATAGGTACCAGGGTAGTACTCTGGGAAGGTGACGAATGCCACCTCATATCGTGAGTTTCTATGCTTGAAGTGGCATTATCCAGAAGTCTCCCAACACTTTTGGATAGGTGCCTGAGCACTTATGGGTGAAAACTCACGAGCTAAGATGCCAATTCAAGTCTCATACTTTACCTTTATTTTACCTATATTTGTTTATACAGAAATACAATTTCCTAATTTCTGTGAGTAAAAATACAAGTACTTTTTTTTACTGTTTCATTTTTGTTAAATTCATATTTGAAGTAAGTTTAAAACATCTTTATTTTTATTAGGAAAAGGCTTCATTTACGTAATTTAAGGGTCTCATTTGTATCATGGTAACTTAGGTCATTTCAGCTAAAGAGTGTATCCCGTACAGGCGTGAATAATAAATCTACAAACTGATGAAATTATGCTGGACAATTCAGTAGCACATTAGTGGATAGTCAGTGGCAGGGCAGTGTAACTTTCTGAATGACACATTGTCTGTGGTGTTTTTGTTATCGTATCTAGCTCTGAGAGTTCAGCCAAGGTCGCTCAGGAGTGTGCAAAATCAATAAAGTCAATCATCACTGAGTTCCGTCTCCGCATCGAAGGTTGGCTACCATGGAGCGCCATTCCACTCTGTCTCTTGCTTTGATGGTGCAGATTGTCATAGGTTGACTTGTCCATCTTTTGATGTTGCTCATCCATGTTAGTCTTGGTCTGCCTCTGCCTCTTTTACCTTGTATTTTCCCTTCCAATGTTACTTTTATTAGCTGTTGTGTCTTTTAACATGTCCCAAAAATTTTATTTAAAATCAATAAAGTGTGTAAAACCAATCGTGTGTAAAATCAATAAAGTGTGTAAAACCAATAAAGTGTGTAAAAATAATAGGATATAGAAACCTCAATCAAGAATAATTTTTTATGCTAGCATCTGTGAGACCAATACAAAAACATGACAGAGACAACAATACAAGAACATGACAGAGACAACAATACAAGAACATGACAGAGACAACAATACAAGAACATGACAGAGACAGCAATACAAGAACATGACAGAGACAACAATACAAGAACATGACAGAGACAACAATACAAGAACATGACAGTGACAGCAATACAAGAACATGACAGAGACAACAATACAAGAACATGTCAGAGACAACAATATAAGAACATGACATTGACAACAATACAAGAACATGTCAGAGACAACAATATAAGAACATGTCAGAGACAACAATACAAAAACATGTCAGAGACAACAATATAAGAACATGACATTGACAACAGTACAAGAACATGTCAGAGACAACAATATAAGAACATGTCAGAGACAACAATACAAAAACATGTCAGAGACAACAATACAAAAACATGTCAGAGACAACAATATAAGAACATGACATTGACAACAATATAAGAACATGTCAGAGACAACAATATAAGAACATGACAGAGACAACAATATAAGAACATGTCAGAGACAACAATATAAGAACATGACATTGACAACACAAACTGCAAACTGTTGCTTTGAAGAAGCTCAAAGAAGACCAAAGGGAAGCAGTCCCCTTTAACACATTCTGGGCCATTAACCGATATGTCGGTTCACCAGTGAAGCACTTTTGGGCCATTAACCAACATATTGGTTCTGACGAGTAGGGTTGAATATTATAGAAAGGAAGAAGAAAAAAAAGATGTATGCGCTGCAAGTTATGTTTTCTTATTCCTTATGCATAAGACAGGGTTAAAACAGTATATTGATTTGTGTCAGGTTTCTTGGTTTAGTTGGAAAAAAAAAAAGTAAAGAGCCCAGTCACCAATATTGTGTTAGTGACCATAATTTTTATAGACCTTTGGCACATGATTTTTGGGGTAATGTGGTTGGTATTACGCCAGTGATGCTTTACTTTTCCAGAAAAAAAATCAGGTACCCATTTAAGGCTGGGTGAACCTTGAAGCTCTTGCCCTTTGTAGTCCAGTTCACTAACCACTGAGCTGTCATGGCTCCCTAGGTTTAGATGAGTTCTCCCAAAAAAGGGCAGCAAAAACAATTATAATGAATGTTGTTTTTTCAGGGAATTGTTATCAAGTTCAACACAAATCAGCGCTATGCAACAACAAGCATTACTGCTACCATTCTCAGACAAATAGCCAAAAAAGTGAATGTTCCGTTACAGGTATGGTCTTTTTTAACATTCTCATTATCATCTTCTTTAACCCGTAACCCCTAGGGGTCGATGGGGGCACTACTGACAGACTTTGTCAATCTTCTCTGTGTATGTATCTTTATATTCAATCATTCTTTGGGACTCTGTGAAGTCAAGGACTGTCTAATTTTTTATGTTATTTTCCCGTCTCTTTGTGTGTCTCTCCTTCTACCTCATTTCACCGGTCCCTGTAAAATGGTCTGTGCCAGACCAGATCAAGATTAGTTAAACCATTTTATTTTGTGCATTTCTTTACAATAATCAAACAATCATAATGTACTCCAATTGCATACTGTATTCTTTTATGTACTTAGAGATGCCCAAAAATAGGTACCTTCATGATTGTACTATACAAATGGATCTTCTCAATTCTACTCTCCACTTATCAATTTATTCTGTCCCCTTAAACACCTTACATCCCATTACCTCTCCTTACACTATTACATTATTTTTTTACTTGCAAATACAACCCATTACCTCTCCTCACACTATTACATTATTTCTTTTCTTTCCCATTACAACAAAATCAGACAATGCAGTAAAAGCAGGTCTTTTTTTCCAGTTGGAATGTGTTCTAGTAAACTTGAATGACTTTAAACAGTTCAGTCCCCAACAAGAAAATTATAAATTTTATAAGTAATTGAGCACTAGAATTGCCACAAGTTTACATTCTTACTTTATAGTTATTGTCATTAGCAATACAAATGTAACAACAGAGATTCAGAGGTCTGGAATTTATAATTTTCTTGTTTCATTAGTTGCGATAGATTTACAGTAATCTTTTATTTTAGAGGAGCGTAAGGTGAAACAGTCTTAATTGTGGTAGGAATTTCACTTCTTTTCACTATTTCAGGCTTTCCAAACTGAATTTTTTTCTGCAGGATTTTGTTGTCCGTAACGATTCGCCCTGTGGCTCAACAATTGGTCCAATCATGTCTGCTCTTTTGGGCTTACAGACCGTTGATGTGGGAGCTCCCCAATTTGCCATGCATTCTATCCGAGAGATGGGAGGGACTGCAGATATTTTACATGCCATCAAATTATTTGAGGTGATAATTTATGTTTTAAATTTTAAGACAAAAATCATTTTAAAACAACTTCATTGCTCTATTTATGTTTTTTGGTTACAGTTTTTGAGGGCCTCTACAAATTGTATTATTTATATAAAAGTGCAAGTGAATGTGTCCTCTACAGCTACAATCTTATATTGGAAGTTCTCTGAGTATAATGAGTTTAGTGGATAAATGTTTTAGTGCTGGTGAGGGTCTATGTTGCTGTGGCAGTAAGTTGGTTTATCAATATAGCCCTTACTAGACTAGTAGCCATGCTTGCAGGTGTTCATATATCTATGAATAGTGATATCACAGTGGTCAGTGACTTCTTCTTTCCTTCCTCATTTGCTTTTCAGCGTCGAGGGGAGATATAATTTGCGGTCTTTTTCTCTTATGTTCACCTCTGCTGTTATTATGTTTCCCAGTGCTTCTAATATTCCATCCAACCATCCATCTTTTTCTTGGTCAACCATTGGGTCTAGTATTCTCACATTTTCTGAAGGCTCATTGTGGTGTGTTTTGATCGTTCTGTCTTGTCATGTGGCCAAACCATTTTATCTGTTGTTTCTTTATATATTCTATGGCTGGGGCTATTCCTAGCTTTTTTCTCAGTTCTTCATTTCTGATATATCTCTCAGACTGTTTCCTGTCATTCGTCTTTTCTGTCATTCAGTGACTGACATCAGGAAACAAACAAAACAGAAGATACAAATGACTTTTACTGGCCATTCCAAATAATGGCCAACCTTTCACAACATACTTTTGGCAATGTTCATTAAGTTACTCAAAACTGTCAGCTAAGGTCTCTTTATGAATCGATCACAGAACTACATGTTCTTGCATTGTCAAATCTACAGAAACCTTTCGTGATGCACTTTAGGCAGGGAAACAGAAAGAAGTCCACAGACACCATATAAAGGGAGTACGCTGCTTGATCGAGAGCAGGTACACTGCTGGGCCAAGAATTGGCACACACAGTGTATAGACTGTTATCATGCAGCAACATTCACTGTCTATTCATGTGCAACTCTGGCCGAATAAAGTGGATGCATCATAGCATCCGTTTCAGTACTTCTGCTCATGGCTTTCATCCCATACACTTGCACCATCACCATCTTCCCCCAACCATGTAGCAGAACTTTATGTACACTTGTTTCTCCTTTGCACTGTGAACCTACCTCTCCAAACTGATTGTTTGGCTGGCTGCATTGTATTTACCCTGAGAGTCATGTGTACACCAGGTGGCACTTCTCGATGTGTATCTGGATAACCATGTGTATGTGAGCACAATTGACTCATTTTGCTAGTGAGATATCAAACCATGCACCCAAATTTTTAGACACACCTTGTATATTTGATTCATCTCAGAAAAACTGTGATTGTGTAAGTGTACATTTTATTCTCATTATGTTGTTTTCATGTTTGTTTTTAAATCCAGCACATTTACATGCCACTTTCTTTAGACTATAATGAACACAAACAGCACACATTCCTGTACATAAACTATAATGAACACAAATACCACACATTCCTGTACATAGACTATAATGAACACAAATAGCACTCATTCCTGTACATAAACTATAATGAACACAAATAGCACTCATTCCTGTACATAGACTATAATGAACACAAATAGCACTCATTCCTGTACATAAACTATAATGAACACAAATAGCACTAATTCCTGTACATAAACTATATTGAACACAAATAGCGCTCGTTCCTGTACATAGACTATGCTGAACACAAATAGTGCTCATTTCTGTACATAAACTATAATGAACACAAATAGCACTCATTCCTGTACATAGACTATAATGAACACAAATAGCACTCATTCCTGTACATAGACTATAATGAACACAAATAGCACTCATTCCTGTACATAAACTATAATGAACACAAATAGCGCTCATTCCTGTACATAAACTATAATGAACACAAATAGCGCTCATTCCTGTACATAAACTATAATGAACACAAATAGCGCTCATTCCTGCACATAAACTATAATGAACACAAATAGCGCACATTCCTGTACATAAACTATAATGAACACAAATAGCGCTCATTCCTGTACATAAACTATAATGAACACAAATAGCGCTCATTCCTGTACATAGACTATAATAAACAGAAATAACTAAATTGATGTAACTGTCTCATGTGAAACTTTGTGTTTGAAAGTGGGCCTTTCCACACATCTAATTTTTGTCTATGGGTATGAGTTAATGATAGAAATATTCTTCTTCTTCTTCTACAGAGTTTATCTGTTAAATTGATGAGACATGGATGTTGTTTTGTGTAACTTGTTTTGCAGCAAGCCATGACTCCAATGCCTCCATCTATGACATGCATAGATTTGTAAAAATTGTTTAACAGTCTTGACCAGACAATGGCCATTTTGACCTATTTTTAACTTTTAGAAATGAAGATTTCTTTAACATGTGTAAGGGGCTTCCTGCTTTTTGCCATTATCCCCGCTTGTATGGGCATTGGATCTTACTATCCAGAGAATGGGAATTAGATGCAGTAATCATTTCCTGTCTTATGTTTGATTTATGAACTTAAATTTGACCACATGGCACCATAACCTAAGATGTTGCGTTGTCTATTCACACATTAACAGTCAGTCCATCATTATAGCCATGTGTTCTGCTTCCTCTTAGCGTTGTTCTCTCTATCCTATGCTACAAAAGTTTTTGATGCCTGTGCCGACAGCCAAGGGGATTTCCCTCCTCATAAGTATTATAAAATAAATACATTTCTTGAAAACTGACAGAATTTAAAAAGAAAAACAGCAGCTTTTTTACAGTAGTGTAGTACTTCTTACTTTGTGTTTGAAAAAAAAAACCCCAGTATCAAACGAAACAAATCAAACGCTCAGGGTCACTGGAAGTAATAATTAGGAGGAGTACGTTTGTTTGGTGGTAATCTTTACGGTGATATTGTAATCTAGAATTAAAGTGTTTTGCTGACACGTATTCTATCACATAAGACTAGAGATAAAAGTGTAGTTTTAGACTGAAAGAATAAGCATCCCCTGTCTTGGTCAGTTATGAATGATCACCTTGTAGTAGCTTTAACTACTAATTCTATCTGCAGCCCTTTGTATTTAAATATTTCACTTGATCTTAAATGTATTATCCTTGTCATCCTTTTCCAAGTGACTCCTCTCTGCCCTCTTGTAGACTTGCTTGTCAAGACATTCTCCAACTATGTATTCAATAAATGCTGTCACTCTTTCCTTTTACATTTGTGATGATTGTACATTTGTACTGCACTTTCTAGTCATGCTTTCTCATTGAATCACAGAACTAGTAAAAGCTCACAAATTTTAATCAAATAATTTTGTTTGCTTCTGTCATCAGGGCTTTTTCTACTACTACCCAGAGGTGCAAGCTTCCGTGAAGTTTTAAGCCAGTGTTGCCAAATAGGTTTCTGCTGATAACTTCGTGGAAAATGATCATAATAATAATATAGATACATATACACTGTTTGACAATTACTGCAGATGTTTTTACTTAATCAGTTTTATGATGGAGGTACATATTGCTGTCATTGGAAGATTTTATACCGAATATCATGACCTGTTTATTTTTGTATTGTTGTTGTACAATATGTTGATGTTATTTTTATTCAAGAATAATGTAATTAGAACAAAACAGTTTCTGAACACATTTTTTGTTCTTCTTACAAGACTAGACAAAAGAAACAAGCCACATCACTACTACTGATATTGGACTAAATGAATCAAGCAACCAAATGTAACCGCTCAAAGATGGTGGTTCTGATATATTCTGTAAAATCATCCACAGTTAACATCATCATCAAGTGCCATCTCCGCAATGAAGGTTGGCTTCCATGGAGTGCCATTATGCTCTGTCTCTTGCTTTGATTGGTGCAGATTGTCATAGGCTGGTTTGTCCATCTTTTGATGTAACTCGTCCATGTTAGTCTTGGTCTGCCTTTGCCTCTTTTACCCTGTATTTTCCCCTCCAAGATTACTTTTAGTAGGCTGTTGTGTCTTTTAACATGGCCCAAAAACTGCATTTGTCTTGTTTGAATTGTGTTTAGTAGTTCTCTTTTCATTTTTAGTTGTTTTAAGACTTCATCGTTTGTTTTCTTTTCTTTCCTTTCAATTCTACCTATTATTCTATATATCCACATTTCAAAGGCTTCAATTCTCTGTTCTGTTTTCTTGTCTAATGTCCATGCTTCTGCACCATATAGGAATATTGAGAAGATTCATATCTAATCCATATTTTTTGCTTGTCGTGTTTATTTCATTAAGTAATTGTTGTAGGTCTTTAGTATTTTCTGCTAGTAGTACAGTATCATCAGCATATCTTATGTTATTTATTATCTTTCCATTAATGTTTAGGCCTGGCATCTCTGTGATGTTTTTAAAGATTTGCTCAGTGTATAGATTGAACAAGCTTGGTGATAGGATGCATTCTTGTCTTATTCCTCTTTTTATATCAATGGGTGTAGAGTTCTCACAGTTGACATATTTGGTGTGAAATGTCAGGATTTACTGTCAACACTTTCACATTCTCAAGATCAGTTAAACAGGTTTTCCTTATTTGGAGAATTAAGAAACAAAAATGTACAGAGTGGATTTTCCAAAACTCAAAGAGTTTTGCAGAAATGAAATAGTAAACAAGTCTTAGGTGAATTGATTTTTATTAGGAAACAAATTACGAGCTCTCATCGACCATTTAATATTTGTAGTGTATGCTTGTCAGCATAACCATTGCTTGAAGACACAGCTGTGACATTTTATTTTGTTATTGATACAATGTAAGATAAACTTCTAAGGAAGTTAGCCTAACCAGATATGTGCTGATCTTGAAAAGAAGCACAGATAGATCACTTGACACAGAGAAGACAGCAGTTGCAAGGGTCTTGTGTACACTGCAATGAACATTAGTTGGAAACTGAGAAATGCACAGAGAAGACAGCAGTTGCAAGGGTCTTGTGTACACTGCAATGAACATTAGTTGGAAACTGAGAAATGCACAGAGAAGACAGCAGTTGCAACTGCATTGAACATTAGTTGGAAACTTAGAAATGCACAGAGAAGAGGGGACATTGATAATATTGTAATGCAAAGGGTTAACTAAAGACAGGGGGGGGGGGTGTTACTTGCCGATATTGAAGATGTATCACATTATCATCCATGTATTTTGATAAATCACATATTTTCTCATATAAATTTGGTTGCACATCTGTCATTACAGTTTATATAAATCAGTTTGTTGCCTTGAGCATAAATTATGTTGTGCTTGACTTAATAGTAGCACTGGATCGTTGATGTTTTTGTATGTAAGGTGTTTTGTCTTTACTGATTGAGGGGGGGGGGGGCATGCTCTTTCATTTGTCTAGATGATTATAGACAATAGGACAAGAAAATCACTAGAGTCTGTAGAAATGTGGTTTTACAGAAGAATGTTGACAACACTATGGACAGCTAAAAAGAGTAATGAAAACGTTCTGAAAGAGGCCAAAGCAAAAAGAGAGCTAATGTCCAATTTTAGGAAGAAACAATCATCATTTTTTGGCCATGTAATGAGAAGAGAACAGCTGGAATATATTCTAACAACTGGAAAAATTGAGGGACGAAGAGATAGAGGGAAGTGAAGAGAAAAGATACCAGACAGCTTAAGAGAATGGCTTGGCAGAAGGTCAACAACAGAAATGATAAAGAACTGTCGAGATCGAGAGTTGTGGAGAGACATAATCACCTATGCCAGCTGGCCCGGTACATGATGATGAGATGATTATTGTGAAGAATGTGCTTATATAATGTTTCCTAACATTTGACACTTCCCAATTTGGACAGCAACAAAAAACCTTCAGAGTAGTCAGGTTCCAGGAAGGAAGTTGTTAGGATCATCACTGCACATCAGGTGAACACCTGCTTCCATATAAATATAGAGTTTTTGAACAACATGGGAAGTGGATAGACTAGCCTCAGGGACATTTGTCGTGAAGACATGGAATGTACATGGAAGGTCTTCAGTGATTGTATGTTAGATATGATGAATGCAATCCTTAGGCTGAAGTAGAACTTTAAAGAAATAGATGTTGTAACTCAAAAAGATGAACTAGGTGTGTACATAACCAGCGAGCTACTGTAACTGTACATGCAATTTATCATCTGCTGGATGTCACCCATGGGTTTGCTCAAAGTGCTTTAAAGTACAGACAATCTCACAATCAAAAAGGCCTATTAATTGTAAAAAATGTTTAATATTATGAATTGACATTATGTCTAGCTGTAGCAAGCAAAAATAATGATCATCATCATGTGCCATACCGGTTGGCGTGGGTGATCATGTCCCTCCGCAATCTTCTATCTACAGTGCATCGTATCAGTTCTGTTGTTAACTGTTTTCCATGCCATGACACCAAGCTATCCAGTATTTTCTCTCTTTGTCGCCCGCGATCTCTCTTTCCTTTTATTTTGCCAGTTGTAACCAAGTATTCCAACTTTTCTCTTCTCATGATGTGCCCGAAAATGTTGATTGCTTCTTTCTGATGTTTTTTAAGAGCTCCCTTTTTGTGAACTTCCTCATTGGTCTTTTTAGCTGTCCAGGGAACTTTCAACATTCTTCTGAGAAATCCCATCTCTGTGGCCTCTAATCGTCTTTTCATTTGTTTGTCTACAGTCCATGATTCGCTTCCATAGGTCAGAATTGGTTCTATATAGCACCGATGAACTTTCTTTCTCATTTTTATTGACATAGATTTGTTGCATAAGATATTTTTCATTTTCTGAAATGCTATTTTGGCCTGAGCTATTCTGCTTTTTATTTCTGTGGTGCATCTCCCATCTGATGTTATTATTGTGCCCAAGTATTTGAAACGTTGCACTTGTTTAGGATTTGTCTCGTTTATTTTTATGCTGTATGATGGTGGTGATTGTTTTTTTCGATATAACCATTACTTCTGTTTTCTTACTATTCAGACTGAGACCTTTCTTGTTGCTTTCTTTTACTATTATGTCTATCATTTCTTATAGTTCATTCTCTGTCTCTGCTATTAATACTGTGTCATCCGCATATCGCAAATTATTTATGTTGTGACCGTTAACTTCAATTCCTTTTTTGTCTACTATTGATCTCATAATATATTTGCTGTAAAGTGAAAACAAATCCGGTGACAGAACACAGCCTTGTCTGACTCCTTGTTTTATATATTGAAATTGTCCTGTTTGGTTGTTAATTCGTATAGCTGCTGCCAGTACATGTTTTATATGATTCGCAGATCCTTGCCATCAATGTTTAATTTCTCCAGCATATTGAATATTTACCATCAAAAATCATAAATATTATCAAAGACATGTATGATGGTTACACATGCGCAGTTCGAACAGAGGAAGGACTGAGCGAATGTTTCCCAATAGAAACTGGGGTTAAACAAGGATGTATTTTATCGCCCTTGTTAATTGGAATTGTTATGGACTTCATAATGAAGAAATGCTGCACTGGTAATAAAGGCATCGAATGGATACAAGGAGACCATTTGGAGGACCTCGACTTTGCTGATGACATAGTTCTCATCAGCAGTCAGATAAAAACGATGCAGGAAAACACAAATGAACTATCATCAATAGCCAGCAAAATTGGGCTTGAGGTCAATCATGAAAAGACTAAAGTCATGAAAAGTTTAATTCCAACAAGTGACAAAATATACATGGAAAACAAACCAGTAGAAGAGATCGATCACTTTATCTATCTTGGAAGTCACATTGATCGAGAAGGGGATACGAGCAAAGAAATTAGAATCAGACTGGCTAAAGCAGCAATGTCTTTCAGAAGCCTTGAAAAGTTGTGGAAATCAAAACTCATTAGCACAAACACAAAACTTAGGCTATTCAAATCAAATGTACTATCAACCCTTATGTATGCGTGTGAAAGCTGGAAAACAACAAGAGATATAGAAACAAAGTTGAACACATTCGAAAATAAATGTCTAAGGAAAATACTTGGTATAGAATGGAACGAATTCAAAACAAACGAGGAAATTAGAGAAATCGCCAATCAACCACTAATATCTTCAGTAATAAAGAAAAGACGATGGTCATACGTTGGACATGTGATGAGAAGAGATAATAATCGAATAGCAAAGCAAGCCCTCATATGGGAAACAACAGGTAAAAGAAAAAGAGGAAGACCCAGGGAGACACTGAGAAGAACATTGATGAGAGAGGTAAGAGCAGCAGGAATCGGCTCCCTCAATGAGATAGAACTGCTTGCACAGAACAGAGACAGATGGCGAGATTTGATAAAATATCTTTAAAAGAAAACTGCTAGAACAAAAATTCATATAGGAGAAGGTGTATCTTGGTCTACGCCCTATGGGCCGGTTACGGCTCAAAAGGTCAATAGATAGATAGATAGATTGATTATTTCCACATGCTTTACTTTGTCAAATGCTTTCATGTAGTCTATAAAACACATATATAGATCTTTCTTTACCTCTATAGATCTTTCTATCAATGTTCTTAAGATGTATATTGCATTATTGGTGCCCTTTCCTTCCACAAATCCACATTGATCCTCACTTATTTCTGGTTTTATTTTGTTCCTTACACGTCGCATAATTATTCTTAGTAATATTTTAGTTATATGGTTCATGAGACTAATGGTGCGATGGTCTTCACAATCAGTGGCTCCTGACTTCTTCGGTATGGCTACAAAGATAGATTTTAGTAGATCTTCGGGTATGTGTCCAGTGTTATATATGTCATTGAGTAATTTTGTTATGACTTGTATTCCCAGCTCTCCTAATGCATTTATCTCTTCGATTGTTATATTGTCAGGACCTGGAGCTTTGCCTCTTTTCATGTGTTGAATTGTGTCCTCCACTTCACTCTGCATTATTGGTGGTCCTGTGTCTTCATTTGAATTGTTTAATTCTGGTCTTTCATCATTATAGAGTTGACTGATATATTCTGTCCATCTTTCCATTGTCTTCTCCTGTCCCATTATTATATTTCCTTCCTTTGATTTCACACATCCTGAAACTTTGACTTCTTTTCTTCCTGTTAATTCATTTAACTGGTTGTGCATAAATTTTGAGTCTTTTGTTGTTTTTCCTTTGCTTCACTGCAGTTGTTTTGGATCTCTTTGTGCAATATTTTGTATGTCCGTTCTTCTTTCTTACGTTTTCTTCTTTCGTCCATTAGTTGTAATATTTCTTCTGTCATCCATTTCTATTTGTTGATTCTTTTAGTCACTGGTATTACTTCTTTTGATGTTTGTTGAATCGATTGTTTGAGCATTTCCCACTGCTCCTGGATGTCCTGTATTTTCTCAATAGCATTATATCTATTTTGTACTATCGTGCTGTACTTATCACTCATCTGTTTATCTACTCTTAGAGTATCAAGTTCTAATTTTATATTTCTTGGTGATTTCTGTGCCTTCCGCAGTTTTATTCTTATCTTTCCAACTACTTGTACATGGTCACTATTGCAATCTGCTCCTGGCCTTGTTTTAAACCGATGTTAGCCCATTCCTGAATCTTTTCTGTACCAGTATAAAATCAATTTGATTGTGTACTTTTTTGTCTGGGCTTTGCCATGTCCATAGTCTCGTAGGGTGTTGTTTGAACCAGGTGTTACCTATAATCATTTCATGTGTCTTTGCCCAATCTATCCCCTCTGTCATTCGTCTCTCCAAGGCCATGTCCCCACCCAGTCACATTTTGCACTTTAGCTGTTCCTACCTTTGCATTGAAATCCCCTAATATAATAGTTATTTCTTGGGGTTTACACTGTTCCATGGTCGCCTTTAGGTCATCGTAAAAAGTGTCAATGTCTTCTTCTTCGCTATTACTTGTTGGTGCATAAACTTGAATTATGTTAATATCCATTGGTCTTCCTCTCAATTTTACTAGCAGAATTCTGTTAATAATGATATAATGCGTTGATAACGAAAAAAAAATCATAATCAAAATTAATGGGACAATTTTAAAGAAGTCAATGAATTAACATAATACATGAAAAAGATTTTAAGAAAAAGCTTATGTAACAAGTCATTGACAAAGGAGTTCTTCAATGTTGTGTAGAGCTTTCATAGTGAACACTGGACAGTTGTACAAGAAAATCATTGGCGGCCACAGAAATATAGTTTTACAGAAAGATTTGAGAATACATAGACCACTAAACAGTGTAACAAGGACATTCTAAAAGAGGCCAAGAATAAAATGAAAAGCTTATAACACCAAAAGGAAACAATCATCTGTTTTTGGTTGTCATGTGAAGGGAACAAATGGAACATCTTATGACAACTGGAAAAATGAAGGAAAGAAGAGAAACAAGGAGAAAAGATACCAAACTGGTTAAGAGAAAAGGGGGAGGGGGGGTTAAGAACCAGAGATGATAAACTACTACATGGCCACAAAGTTCTGGGGAGATGTATTCACCTACATAGCAACCATGGTACTTACACAATTACATTTAAATTATAAAAAATATCCATCAGAAACCTTCATGGTAAAAGAAAAGATACAAAAATGTGACGTATTCATTAAAAGATGTTAATTATCTTTTTTAAAACAAATAGCATGTATACAAACATTGTTTAGATTTGTCTCCGATTCTCAATAATTCATTTTGCTGCCACACCTCTTCTACTAATAGCAAAAATGACGTTGCAGCACTCCTGACGACTCACATGGTGCAAGCAAACAGTTCCAGTAGCTCACTTGTTACACATTTTCCTATCTAAGCTGAAGACAATCATAACAAATAAACAACAATATATTACTGGATGAAAAGGATTTCAATTGCCCCACTTTCTTAAGCCCCTTTATGAAATACTTTCACTGTTGCCTATAAAGTGTCATTGAAAGATGTCACCAGATTTGTCTACTCAAGACTTCTAATAACAAATAAAACTCACAAATTTGCTAAGCAAAACGTAATCAGAGTTGTTTTCTTCTGCAGCTGGAGTGTTCTGGATCACTGTGCCACATTACATACAAACCTAACAATATTCACCTTTTATAAACTTGTACTGCTTATATAAAGTGACATTTATAATGACATAGAAAGATGTCATATACATGATGACAGTTTACAATAAAATAACACTCTGTTATCACAGGAAACACAAATTAATTTTAAAAAAATTAAAATTCTATAATTTGTTAATTTTTTTTCCTTATTAAAAGTTAATCAGCATTAACTAGTTGTACAATCAATTTTATGAATAAATTAAATGATCTGCTTCATTAATGATAACAAAATTAAAATTGTGAAACAAGAAAAGGATTTGTTACATTGGTCAGTACAAGTAAGAGATATGTCTGGTGAACACACAAGCTATCAGACTGCAGCCTCACTGACAAACCTATCAAAATACAACTGATGAAGAATGTCACCACCATTGGTCATTCTATTCTATTCAGTTTCAATGCACTCAGGGCATCCCAATATCAGTTCCACCTCCTGTTCCAGCACTTCCTAAAGCATATGCAGTCTGACTTCCTGTGAGGTTTTGATTGTAGATATGTCTACTTTTCCCACAAAGCAATCTGGATCGACCAGACCCCTTTTCCACCTTTAGACTCATCAGTCTCTCAATATATACATCTTTGTCTCATGTGCATGTGGCCTTTTCTTCAACTTATTAAATTCACTTACCTTTTTCCATGGTTAGAAGTGACGCTATCCATTTGTATTGAAATATTACACAACGTAATCCAAATTCCTTCAAAATACAGTTTATTTGATTAATTTATGTCCACAAATAACAAAATTATGTAAATTTTTGTAAATGATCCCAGAATGAAAAATATTATAAATTTATGTTTCGTCACAACATTATTATTTACAAGTCAAGTTTATTATTTTTATTTACACAACTGGGCTTATTTTGTGTGATATGTCCCTAAAGTACCTGTTTTGTTATCAAAATCACTACCACTCGATTCCTCTGAGGCACTGATAGTGCTGTAATGCATCCACTAGCTAAACCTAAGCCAGATGGTCTTGGTTTTTTAGCATTACTATTACAACATTACGACTATCACCATAAAAAATTATTGTCCGAGTCTAAATACTATGAATACTCTATTTCTGAATCGCTCAATAGCAAGGTTTAGAACATAGATCTAGCTTGTTCTGCACTATATCATTTTGGTCGACTGCAAGAAGTACCAGCAGTGGCATGGCCATTATGTGACAGAAATTTGAGAAATAAACAATGAATATAAATGAACAATTTTCTAACTTTCAAACTCCGAAACCATGAGGTTATCAACAGGAAGTTATTGTCAGAACTCTCCTACATTCGGAAATCAAGTATTGTTTGAAATAAAAACCATAAATCATAATCAGTGAAGATTAAACAAATATATTCAGCTACACTCGTCAGAGCCAAATTTTCAGTGAGTGGTTAGAAATAAACACTTTTATCGAATCGACGTGTCGGGTAATAGTCCTGAAAGAGTTCATGTAACATTCTACACACTTGGCTCACTTATGTATCCAAATGTGTTATGAAATACCTTTCCTGTTAAAGCAGACTGACTGTAAACTACAAAACAATACAACAAATACTCTTTTCAATATGAAAATGCAATAATGACTCTCTTTAACCCTTAATTATGATACCTATCTGTGGTCGACATGTTTATGACAACATAGTAAAAATGGCTACCGCTTAATTGTAACATTATGAGCTCTAAAATTAGTGTTTCCTTTGAACTTTTTGACACACAGCTGTGCGTTTACAGTAGGGGAGACATGGGGAACTTGGATTTATGAACTGAAATTTGACCACTTGGATCTGACATGTTACATTGCGTATTGGTAAGGCTGCTGTAAGTCCATCAATATGTTCGGCTACCACATAGCGTTATTCACTACATTTGCCGAGTTACAAAGGGTTGTTTGATGTCAGCTGATGCCTGAGGAAATTTCTCTGGTCAAAGCAAAAAAAAAAGGGAAAAAACAATACATTTTTTAAAGCATTATTAGAGATTGTAATTGGGGGGGGGGGGGGAGAATGATTGTCCAACACTCAGGGGCCACTGGACGTGGTAATTAGGAAGGTACACCAAATGGAAATGCATGAATACGGCAAAATATCAAATTGTGAAAAATGTTTGTTTTGATATCGTAATTTTTACTACGGTTTCATAATCTACTAAATACAATTAAGACAAGACAAATGAAATTTTTGGGGCATGTTAAAAGACACAACAGCCTACTAAAAGTAATATTGGAAGGGAAAATACAAGGTAAAAGAGGCAGACCACGAGTAACATCAAAATATGGACAAGTCAATCTATGACAGCCTGCACCATCAAAGCAAGAAACAGAGTAGAATGGTGATCCATGGTAGCCAACCTTCGTTGTGGAGAAGGCACTCGATGATGATGATTCATAATCTTGGGTTAAAGAAAGATCTAGTCAGCCAGAGACTTGTGCATGTGGCCTTTATAATCTAGTCAGCCAGAGACTTGTGCATGTGGCCTTTATAATCTAGTCAGCCAGAGACTTGGTCATGTGACCTTATAATCTAGTCAGCCAGAGACTCGTGCATGTGACCTTATAATCTAGTCAGCCAGAGACTTGGTCATGTGACCTTATAATCTAGCCAGCCACAGACTTGTGCATGTGGCCTTATAATCTAGTCAGTCAGAGACTTGTGCATGTGGCCTTTATAATCTAGTCAGCCAGAGACTTGTGCATGTGACCTTATAATCTAGTCAGCCAGAGACTTGTGCATGTGACCTTATAATCTAGCCAGCCACAGACTTGTGCATGTGGCCTTATAATCTAGTCAGCCACAGACTTGTGCATGTGACCTTATAATCTAGCCAGCCACAGACTTGTGCATGTGACCTTATAATCTAGTCAGTCAGAGACTTGTGCATGTGGCCTTTATAATCTAGTCAGCCAGAGACTTGGTCATGTGACCTTATAATCTAGCCAGCCACAGACTTGTGCATGTGGCCTTATAATCTAGTCAGCCACAGACTTGTGCATGTGACCTTATAATCTAGCCAGCCACAGACTTGTGCATGTGACCTTATAATCTAGTCAGTCAGAGACTTGTGCATGTGGCCTTATAATCTAGTCAGCCACAGACTTGTGCATGTGACCTTATAATCTAGCCAGCCACAGACTTGTGCATGTGACCTTATAATCTAGTCAGTCAGAGATTTGTGCATGTGGCCTTTATAATCTAGTCAGCCAGAGACTTGGTCATGTGACCTTATAATCTAGTCAGACAGAGACTTGTGCATGTGACCTTATAATCTAGTCAGTCAGAGACTTGTGCATGTGACCTTATAATCTAGCCAGCCACAGACTTGTGCATGTGACCTTATAATCTAGTCAGTCAGAGACTTGTGCATGTGACCTTATAATCTAGTCAGCCAGAGACTTGGTCATGTGACCTTATAATCTAGTCAGACAGAGACTTGTGCATGTGGCCTTATAATCTAGCCAGCCAGAGACTTGTGCATGTGGCCTTATAATCTAGCCAGCCAGAGACTTGTGCATGTGGCCTTATAATCTAGCCAGCCAGAGACTTGTGCATGTGACCTTATAATCTAGTCAGTCAGAGATTTGTGCATGTGGCCTTTATAATCTAGTCAGCCAGAGACTTGGTCATGTGACCTTATAATCTAGTCAGACAGAGACTTGTGCATGTGACCTTATAATCTAGTCAGTCAGAGACTTGTGCATGTGACCTTATAATCTAGCCAGCCACAGACTTGTGCATGTGACCTTATAATCTAGTCAGTCAGAGACTTGTGCATGTGACCTTATAATCTAGTCAGCCAGAGACTTGGTCATGTGACCTTATAATCTAGCCAGCCACAGACTTGTGCATGTGGCCTTATAATCTAGTCAGTCAGAGACTTGTGCATGTGGCCTTTATAATCTAGTCAGCCAGAGACTTGTGCATGTGACCTTATAATCTAGTCAGCCAGAGACTTGTGCATGTGACCTTATAATCTAGCCAGCCACAGACTTGTGCATGTGGCCTTATAATCTAGTCAGCCACAGACTTGTGCATGTGACCTTATAATCTAGCCAGCCACAGACTTGTGCATGTGACCTTATAATCTAGTCAGTCAGAGACTTGTGCATGTGGCCTTTATAATCTAGTCAGCCAGAGACTTGGTCATGTGACCTTATAATCTAGCCAGCCACAGACTTGTGCATGTGGCCTTATAATCTAATCAGCCACAGACTTGTGCATGTGACCTTATAATCTAGCCAGCCACAGACTTGTGCATGTGACCTTATAATCTAGTCAGTCAGAGACTTGTGCATGTGGCCTTATAATCTAGTCAGCCACAGACTTGTGCATGTGACCTTATAATCTAGCCAGCCACAGACTTGTGCATGTGACCTTATAATCTAGTCAGTCAGAGATTTGTGCATGTGGCCTTTATAATCTAGTCAGCCAGAGACTTGGTCATGTGACCTTATAATCTAGTCAGACAGAGACTTGTGCATGTGACCTTATAATCTAGTCAGTCAGAGACTTGTGCATGTGACCTTATAATCTAGCCAGCCACAGACTTGTGCATGTGACCTTATAATCTAGTCAGTCAGAGACTTGTGCATGTGACCTTATAATCTAGTCAGTCAGAGACTTGTGCATGTGACCTTATAATCTAGTCAGCCACAGACTTGGTCATGTGACCTTATAATCTAGTCAGACAGAGACTTGTGCATGTGGCCTTATAATCTAGCCAGCCAGAGACTTGTGCATGTGGCCTTATAATCTAGCCAGCCAGAGACTTGTGCATGTGGCCTTATAATCTAGCCAGCCAGAGACTTGTGCATGTGGCCTTATAATCTAGCCAGCCAGAGACTTGTGCATGTGGCCTTATAATCTAGCCAGCCAGAGACTTGTGCATGTGACCTTATAATCTAGTCAGACAGAGACTTGTGCATGTGACCTTATAATCTAGTCAGTCAGAGACGTGTGCATGTGACCTTATAATCTAGTCAGCCAGAGACTTGTGCATGTGACCTTATAATCTAGTCAGCCAGAGACTTGTGCATGTGACCTTATAATCTAGTCAGCCAGAAACTTGTGCATGTGACCTTATAATCTAGTCATCCACAGACTTGTGCATGTGACCTTATAATCTAGTCAGACAGAGACTTGTGCATGTGACCTTATGATCTAGTCAGACAGAGACTTGTGCATGTGACCTTATAATCTAGCCAGCCAGAGACTTGTGCATGTGACCTTATAATCTAGTCAGCCAGAGACTTGTGCATGTGACTTTATAATCTAGCCAGCCAGAGACTTGTGCATGTGACCTTATAATCTAGTCAGTCAGAGACTTGTGCATGTGACCTTATAATCTAGTCAGACAGAGACTTGTGCATGTGACCTTATAATCTAGTCAGTCAGAGACTTGTGCATGTGACCTTATAATCTAGTCAGCCAGAGACTTGTGCATGTGATCTTATAATCTAGTCAGTCAGAGACTTGTGCATGTGACCTTATAATCTAGCCAGCCAGAGACTTGTGCATGTGACCTTATAATCTAGCCAGCCAGAGACTTGTGCATGTGACCTTATAATCTAGTCAGTCAGAGACTTGTGCATGTGACCTTATAATCTAGCCAGCCAGAGACTTGTGCATGTGACCTTATAATCTAGCCAGCCAGAGACTTGTGCATGTGACCTTATAATCTAGCCAGCCAGAGACTTGTGCATGTGACCTTATAATCTAGCCAGCCAGAGACTTGTGCATGTGACCTTATAATCTAGTCAGTCAGAGACTTGTGCATGTGGCCTTATAATCTAGTCAGTCAGAGACTTGTGCATGTGACCTTATAATCTAGTCAGTCAGAGACTTGTGCATGTGACCTTATAATCTAGTCAGTCAGAGACTTGTGCATGTGGCCTTATAATCTAGTCAGTCAGAGACTTGTGCATGTGACCTTATAATCTAGTCAGTCAGAGACTTGTGCATGTGACCTTATAATCTAGTCAGTCAGAGACTTGTGCATGTGACCTTATAATCTAGTCAGCCAGAGACTTGGTCATGTGACCTTATAATCTAGTCAGACAGAGACTTGTGCATGTGGCCTTATAATCTAGCCAGCCAGAGACTTGTGCATGTGGCCTTATAATCTAGTCAGCCAGAGACTTGTGCATGTGGCCTTATAATCTAGTCAGTCAGAGACTTGTGCATGTGACCTTATAATCTAGTCAGTCAGAGACTTGTGCATGTGACCTTATAATCTAGTCAGTCAGAGACTTGTGCATGTGACCTTATAATCTAGTCAGCCAGAGACTTGGTCATGTGACCTTATAATCTAGTCAGACAGAGACTTGTGCATGTGGCCTTATAATCTAGCCAGCCAGAGACTTGTGCATGTGGCCTTATAATCTAGTCAGCCAGAGACTTGTGCATGTGGCCTTATAATCTAGTCAGCCAGAGACTTGTGCATGTGACCTTATAATCTAGTCAGCCAGAAACTTGTACATGTGACCTTATAATCTAGTCAGCCACAGACTTGTGCATGTGACCTTATAATCTAGTCAGACAGAGACTTGTGCATGTGACCTTATAATCTAGTCAGACAGAGACTTGTGCATGTGACCTTATAATCTAGCCAGCCAGAGACTTGTGCATGTGACCTTATAATCTAGTCAGCCAGAGACTTGTGCATATGACCTTATAATCTAGCCAGCCAGAGACTTGTGCATGTGACCTTATAATCTAGTCAGTCAGAGACTTGTGCATGTGACCTTATAATCTAGTCAGACAGAGACTTGTGCATGTGACCTTATAATCTAGTCAGTCAGAGACTTGTGCATGTGACCTTATAATCTAGTCAGCCAGAGACTTGTGCATGTGATCTTATAATCTAGTCAGTCAGAGACTTGTGCATGTGACCTTATAATCTAGCCAGCCAGAGACTTGTGCATGTGACCTTATAATCTAGCCAGCCAGAGACTTGTGCATGTGACCTTATAATCTAGCCAGCCAGAGACCTGTGCATGTGACCTTATAATCTAGCCAGCCAGAGACTTGTGCATGTGACCTTATAATCTAGCCAGCCAGAGACTTGTGCATGTGACCTTATAATCTAGCCAGCCAGAGACTTGTGCATGTGACCTTATAATCTAGCCAGCCAGAGACTTGTGCATGTGACCTTATAATCTAGTCAGTCAGAGACTTGTGCATGTGGCCTTATAATCTAGTCAGTCAGAGACTTGTGCATGTGGCCTTATAATCTAGTCAGTCAGAGACTTGTGCATGTGGCCTTATAATCTAGTCAGTCAGAGACTTGTGCATGTGGCCTTATAATCTAGTCAGTCAGAGACTTGTGCATGTGGCCTTATAATCTAGTCAGACAGAGACTTGTGCATGTGACCTTATAATCTAGTCAGTCAGAGACTTGTGCATGTGACCTTATAATCTAGTCAGTCAGAGACTTGTGCATGTGGTCTTATAATCTAGTCAGTCAGAGACTTGTGCATGTGGCCTTATAATCTAGTCAGTCAGAGACTTGTGCATGTGGCCTTATAATCTAGTCAGACAGAGACTTGTGCATGTGACCTTATAATCTAGTCAGTCAGAGACGTGTGCATGTGACCTTATAATCTAGTCAGCCAGAGACTTGTGCATGTGACCTTATAATCTAGTCAGCCAGAGACTTGTGCATGTGACCTTATAATCTAGTCAGCCAGAAACTTGTGCATGTGACCTTATAATCTAGTCATCCACAGACTTGTGCATGTGACCTTATAATCTAGTCAGACAGAGACTTGTGCATGTGACCTTATGATCTAGTCAGACAGAGACTTGTGCATGTGACCTTATAATCTAGCCAGCCAGAGACTTGTGCATGTGACCTTATAATCTAGTCAGCCAGAGACTTGTGCATGTGACTTTATAATCTAGCCAGCCAGAGACTTGTGCATGTGACCTTATAATCTAGTCAGTCAGAGACTTGTGCATGTGACCTTATAATCTAGTCAGACAGAGACTTGTGCATGTGACCTTATAATCTAGTCAGTCAGAGACTTGTGCATGTGACCTTATAATCTAGTCAGCCAGAGACTTGTGCATGTGATCTTATAATCTAGTCAGTCAGAGACTTGTGCATGTGACCTTATAATCTAGTCAGTCAGAGACTTGTGCATGTGACCTTATAATCTAGTCAGCCAGAGACTTGGTCATGTGACCTTATAATCTAGTCAGACAGAGACTTGTGCATGTGGCCTTATAATCTAGCCAGCCAGAGACTTGTGCATGTGGCCTTATAATCTAGTCAGCCAGAGACTTGTGCATGTGGCCTTATAATCTAGTCAGTCAGAGACTTGTGCATGTGACCTTATAATCTAGTCAGTCAGAGACTTGTGCATGTGACCTTATAATCTAGTCAGTCAGAGACTTGTGCATGTGACCTTATAATCTAGTCAGCCAGAGACTTGGTCATGTGACCTTATAATCTAGTCAGACAGAGACTTGTGCATGTGGCCTTATAATCTAGCCAGCCAGAGACTTGTGCATGTGGCCTTATAATCTAGTCAGCCAGAGACTTGTGCATGTGGCCTTATAATCTAGTCAGTCAGAGACTTGTGCATGTGACCTTATAATCTAGTCAGCCAGAAACTTGTACATGTGACCTTATAATCTAGTCAGCCACAGACTTGTGCATGTGACCTTATAATCTAGTCAGACAGAGACTTGTGCATGTGACCTTATAATCTAGTCAGACAGAGACTTGTGCATGTGACCTTATAATCTAGCCAGCCAGAGACTTGTGCATGTGACCTTATAATCTAGTCAGCCAGAGACTTGTGCATGTGACCTTATAATCTAGCCAGCCAGAGACTTGTGCATGTGACCTTATAATCTAGTCAGTCAGAGACTTGTGCATGTGACCTTATAATCTAGTCAGACAGAGACTTGTGCATGTGACCTTATAATCTAGTCAGTCAGAGACTTGTGCATGTGACCTTATAATCTAGTCAGCCAGAGACTTGTGCATGTGATCTTATAATCTAGTCAGTCAGAGACTTGTGCATGTGACCTTATAATCTAGCCAGCCAGAGACTTGTGCATGTGACCTTATAATCTAGCCAGCCAGAGACTTGTGCATGTGACCTTATAATCTAGCCAGCCAGAGACCTGTGCATGTGACCTTATAATCTAGCCAGCCTGAGACTTGTGCATGTGACCTTATAATCTAGCCAGCCAGAGACTTGTGCATGTGACCTTATAATCTAGCCAGCCAGAGACTTGTGCATGTGACCTTATAATCTAGCCAGCCAGAGACTTGTGCATGTGACCTTATAATCTAGTCAGTCAGAGACTTGTGCATGTGGCCTTATAATCTAGTCAGTCAGAGACTTGTGCATGTGACCTTATAATCTAGTCAGTCAGAGACTTGTGCATGTGACCTTATAATCTAGTCAGTCAGAGACTTGTGCATGTGACCTTATAATCTAGTCAGTCAGAGACTTGTGCATGTGGCCTTATAATCTAGTCAGTCAGAGACTTGTGCATGTGACCTTATAATCTAGTCAGTCACAGACTTGTGCATGTGGCCTTATAATCTAGTCAGTCAGAGACTTGTGCATGTGGCCTTATAATCTAGTCAGTCAGAGACTTGTGCATGTGGCCTTATAATCTAGTCAGTCAGAGACTTGTGCATGTGGCCTTATAATCTAGTCAGTCAGAGACTTGTGCATGTGGCCTTATAATCTAGTCAGTCAGAGACTTGTGCATGTGGCCTTATAATCTAGTCAGACAGAGACTTGTGCATGTGACCTTATAATCTAGTCAGTCAGAGACTTGTGCATGTGACCTTATAATCTAGTCAGTCAGAGACTTGTGCATGTGGTCTTATAATCTAGTCAGTCAGAGACTTGTGCATGTGGCCTTATAATCTAGTCAGTCAGAGACTTGTGCATGTGGCCTTATAATCTAGTCAGACAGAGACTTGTGCATGTGACCTTATAATCTAGTCAGTCAGAGACGTGTGCATGTGACCTTATAATCTAGTCAGCCAGAGACTTGTGCATGTGACCTTATAATCTAGTCAGCCAGAGACTTGTGCATGTGACCTTATAATCTAGTCAGCCAGAAACTTGTGCATGTGACCTTATAATCTAGTCATCCACAGACTTGTGCATGTGACCTTATAATCTAGTCAGACAGAGACTTGTGCATGTGACCTTATGATCTAGTCAGACAGAGACTTGTGCATGTGACCTTATAATCTAGCCAGCCAGAGACTTGTGCATGTGACCTTATAATCTAGTCAGTCAGAGACTTGTGCATGTGACTTTATAATCTAGCCAGCCAGAGACTTGTGCATGTGACCTTATAATCTAGTCAGTCAGAGACTTGTGCATGTGACCTTATAATCTAGTCAGACAGAGACTTGTGCATGTGACCTTATAATCTAGTCAGTCAGAGACTTGTGCATGTGACCTTATAATCTAGTCAGCCAGAGACTTGTGCATGTGATCTTATAATCTAGTCAGTCAGAGACTTGTGCATGTGACCTTATAATCTAGCCAGCCAGAGACTTGTGCATGTGACCTTATAATCTAGCCAGCCAGAGACTTGTGCATGTGACCTTATAATCTAGTCAGTCAGAGACTTGTGCATGTGACCTTATAATCTAGCCAGCCAGAGACTTGTGCATGTGACCTTATAATCTAGCCAGCCAGAGACTTGTGCATGTGACCTTATAATCTAGCCAGCCAGAGACTTGTGCATGTGACCTTATAATCTAGCCAGCCAGAGACTTGTGCATGTGACCTTATAATCTAGTCAGTCAGAGACTTGTGCATGTGGCCTTATAATCTAGTCAGTCAGAGACTTGTGCATGTGACCTTATAATCTAGTCAGTCAGAGACTTGTGCATGTGACCTTATAATCTAGTCAGTCAGAGACTTGTGCATGTGACCTTATAATCTAGTCAGTCAGAGACTTGTGCATGTGGCCTTATAATCTAGTCAGTCAGAGACTTGTGCATGTGACCTTATAATCTAGTCAGTCAGAGACTTGTGCATGTGACCTTATAATCTAGTCAGTCAGAGACTTGTGCATGTGACCTTATAATCTAGTCAGCCAGAGACTTGGTCATGTGACCTTATAATCTAGTCAGACAGAGACTTGTGCATGTGGCCTTATAATCTAGCCAGCCAGAGACTTGTGCATGTGGCCTTATAATCTAGTCAGCCAGAGACTTGTGCATGTGGCCTTATAATCTAGTCAGTCAGAGACTTGTGCATGTGACCTTATAATCTAGTCAGTCAGAGACTTGTGCATGTGACCTTATAATCTAGTCAGTCAGAGACTTGTGCATGTGACCTTATAATCTAGTCAGCCAGAGACTTGGTCATGTGACCTTATAATCTAGTCAGACAGAGACTTGTGCATGTGGCCTTATAATCTAGCCAGCCAGAGACTTGTGCATGTGGCCTTATAATCTAGTCAGCCAGAGACTTGTGCATGTGGCCTTATAATCTAGTCAGCCAGAGACTTGTGCATGTGACCTTATAATCTAGTCAGCCAGAAACTTGTACATGTGACCTTATAATCTAGTCAGCCACAGACTTGTGCATGTGACCTTATAATCTAGTCAGACAGAGACTTGTGCATGTGACCTTATAATCTAGTCAGACAGAGACTTGTGCATGTGACCTTATAATCTAGCCAGCCAGAGACTTGTGCATGTGACCTTATAATCTAGTCAGCCAGAGACTTGTGCATGTGACCTTATAATCTAGCCAGCCAGAGACTTGTGCATGTGACCTTATAATCTAGTCAGTCAGAGACTTGTGCATGTGACCTTATAATCTAGTCAGACAGAGACTTGTGCATGTGACCTTATAATCTAGTCAGTCAGAGACTTGTGCATGTGACCTTATAATCTAGTCAGCCAGAGACTTGTGCATGTGATCTTATAATCTAGTCAGTCAGAGACTTGTGCATGTGACCTTATAATCTAGCCAGCCAGAGACTTGTGCATGTGACCTTATAATCTAGCCAGCCAGAGACTTGTGCATGTGACCTTATAATCTAGCCAGCCAGAGACCTGTGCATGTGACCTTATAATCTAGCCAGCCAGAGACTTGTGCATGTGACCTTATAATCTAGCCAGCCAGAGACTTGTGCATGTGACCTTATAATCTAGCCAGCCAGAGACTTGTGCATGTGACCTTATAATCTAGCCAGCCAGAGACTTGTGCATGTGACCTTATAATCTAGTCAGTCAGAGACTTGTGCATGTGGCCTTATAATCTAGTCAGTCAAAGACTTGTGCATGTGACCTTATAATCTAGTCAGTCAGAGACTTGTGCATGTGACCTTATAATCTAGTCAGTCAGAGACTTGTGCATGTGACCTTATAATCTAGTCAGTCAGAGACTTGTGCATGTGGCCTTATAATCTAGTCAGTCAGAGACTTGTGCATGTGACCTTATAATCTAGTCAGTCACAGACTTGTGCATGTGGCCTTATAATCTAGTCAGTCAGAGACTTGTGCATGTGGCCTTATAATCTAGTCAGTCAGAGACTTGTGCATGTGGCCTTATAATCTAGTCAGCCAGAGACTTGGTCATGTGGCCTTATAATCTAGTCAGTCAGAGACTTGTGCATGTGGCCTTATAATCTAGTCAGTCAGAGACTTGTGCATGTGGCCTTATAATCTAGTCAGACAGAGACTTGTGCATGTGACCTTATAATCTAGTCAGTCAGAGACTTGTGCATGTGACCTTATAATCTAGTCAGTCAGAGACTTGTGCATGTGGTCTTATAATCTAGTCAGTCAGAGACTTGTGCATGTGGCCTTATAATCTAGTCAGTCAGAGACTTGTGCATGTGGCCTTATAATCTAGTCAGACAGAGACTTGTGCATGTGACCTTATAATCTAGTCAGTCAGAGACTTGTGCATGTGACCTTATAATCTAGTCAGTCAGAGACTTGTGCATGTGGCCTTATAATCTAGTCAGTCAGAGACTTGTGCATGTGACCTTATAATCTAGTCAGTCAGAGACTTGTGCATGTGGCCTTATAATCTAGTCAGTCAGAGACTTGTGCATGTGACCTTATAATCTAGTCAGACATAGTCAGTCAGAGACTTGTGCATGTGACCTTATAATCTAGTCAGTCAGAGACTTGTGCATGTGGCCTTTAAATCTAGTCAGCCAGAGACTTGGTCATGTGACCTTATAATCTAGCCAGCCACAGACTTGTGCATGTGACCTTATAATCTAGCCAGCCACAGACTTGTGCATGTGACCTTATAATCTAGTCAGCCAGAGACTTGGTCATGTGACCTTATAATCCAGTCAGCCAGAGACTTGTGCATGTGACCTTATAATCTAGTCAGCCAGAGACTTGGTCATGTGACCTTATAATCTAGTCAGTCAGAGACTTGTGCATGTGACCTTATAATCTAGTCAGTCAGAGACTTGTGCATGTGACCTTATAATCTAGTCAGCCAGAGACTTGTGCATGTAACCTTATAATCTAGTCAGCCAGAGACTTGTGCATGTGACCTTATAATCTAGTCAGTCAGAGACTTGGTCATGTGACCTTATAATCTAGTCAGTCAGAGACTTGTGCATGTGACCTTATAATCTAGTCAGTCAGAGACTTGGTCATGTGACCTTATAATCTAGTCAGCCAGAGACTTGTGCATGTGACCTTATAATCTAGTCAGTCAGAGACTTGTGCATGTGGCCTTATAATCTAGTCAGTCAGAGACTTGGTCACGTGACCTTATAACCTAGTCAGTCAGAGACTTGGTCATGTGACCTTAAAATCTAGTCAGTCAGAGACTTGTGCATGTGACCTTATAATCTAGTCAGTCAGAGACTTGTGCATGTGACCTTATAATCTAGTCAGCCAGAGACTTGTGCATGTGACCTTATAATCTAGTCAGTCAGAGACTTGTGCATGTGACCTTATAATCTAGTCAGCCAGAGACTTGTGCATGTGACCTTATAATCTAGTCAGTCAGAGACTTGTGCATGTGACCTTATAATCTAGTCAGCCACAGACTTGTGCATGTGACCTTATAATCTAGTCAGCCAGAGACTTGTGCATGTGACCTTATAATCTAGTCAGCCACAGACTTGTGCATGTGACCTTATAATCTAGCCAGCCACAGACTTGTGCATGTGACCTTATAATCTAGTCAGCCACAGACTTGTGCATGTGACCTTATAATCTAGTCAGCCAGAGACTTGTGCATGTGACCTTATAATCTAGCCAGCCACAGACTTGTGCATGTGACCTTATAATCTAGTCAGCCAGAGACTTGTGCATGTGACCTTATAATCTAGCCAGCCACAGACTTGTGCATGTGGCCTTATAATCTAGTCAGCCACAGACTTGTGCATGTGACCTTATAATCTAGTCAGCCAGAGACTTGTGCATGTGACCTTATAATCTAGCCAGCCACAGACTTGTGCATGTGACCTTATAATCTAGTCAGCCAGAGACTTGTGCATGTGACCTTATAATCTAGTCAGTCAGAGACTTGTGCATGTGGCCTTATAATCTAGTCAGTCAGAGACTTGTGCATGTGACCTTATAATCTAGTCAGTCAGAGACTTGTGCATGTGACCTTATAATCTAGTCAGTCAGAGACTTGTGCATGTGACCTTATAATCTAGTCAGTCAGAGACTTGTGCATGTGACCTTATAATCTAGTCAGTCAGAGACTTGTGCATGTGACCTTATAATCTAGTCAGCCAGAGACTTGTGCATGTGACCTTATAATCTAGTCAGTCAGAGACTTGTGCATGTGACCTTATAATCTAGTCAGTCAGAGACTTGTGCATGTGACCTTATAATCTAGTCAGTCAGAGACTTGTGCATGTGACCTTATAATCTAGTCAGTCAGAGACTTGTGCATGTGACCTTATAATCTAGTCAGTCAGAGACTTGTGCATGTGACCTTATAATCTAGTCAGTCAGAGACTTGTGCATGTGACCTTATAATCTAGTCAGCCAGAGACTTGTGCATTGTACAATGACCAGGTTAGATTACTGCTTGATCATTTGAAACTATAGTTTAGATAGTGGGGAGACAAAGTAGGTGAATGATAACACATACAAGTTTATCCAATAGAATCTAATACATTAATTCAGTTGATGATGTCACATTATGTCTATAAAAGGCCATATTCAGGAGTTCTTTTTCTCTCAGTTTTTATTTTTCTGTCATTGTCACTTCTTTCTCTCAGAGTCATCCTCCCTTTGTTTCTGTTATTCTATTTCAATTATTCTTGGTCATCTTGCATCACCATTATCCTCTCACATCTCACAAAAGACATGTACTGTGTCATTTTCAAACTACTTACTAAAATGATTGTCTTTGAAAGATCTTTGCTGAATTATCAATTACAGCTGAGGTCAGGCAGGGAACTGTGCATATCATGACTGGAAGGATTGTTGAAACACTCGGCCCTATAGTTGTACAGTATCTACTCAACATTTGTCATCAAACAACATAAGAGAAACTTAAAACTAAGAAAATACTTGAATTCCTTTGGCTCATGAAATGTTACTGGAAGCGTTGACTTAGATATTCTGTTTTCCACATCACATGCTGTCTAACCTTCCTCTGACTGCACTGACCACAATGTCAAGGCTGTCTTTGTCAAGCTCTTGAATCAAACAAAGAACAGCCTGGAGAATGTTGCAATTCTGAAAATTGAACAAAAATTGGGGAAAAGATGTTAGTTTTCACTTATTAAGCAGAAGGTTTTTTGTTTAGTTAAATGTAATCAAAATAAACTAAATAACTACACTGACAAGACAGAAAATGATATGAAAGCTTCTACAATTCTGATATACATCAATAATTTGTGGCAGAAAAAAAAACATTCATAGTCTGTGTCAAAAGGTGAATTCTTGACCTTGAGTGCTGTGCAGCTGTTCCACCACATTTCTTGTGCCATCAATCTATCATCATGTTCCCCTATCTTGACCCCTAGCCCTCTGGCCTATTTTTCCTTATGTTGATCAATACCTTCTCTCCACACAAGCCCCTCAAATATGCACTGTCTTTTCCTAATTTGTGCTATTGTCTTCTACCTCTTTCCATTGGAAAATCTTCATTGGATTATTTGGTTGTCCATGCTACACTTTAGCATTATCCTCACAAAGAGAAAATAAATTCTGAACTGTTTCTATCTGACATTATATTCCTTTGTTTAGTAAAAAGTAAAGTACCCCCGCCACGCCAAGTGGCGTATAGGGAATATGGTGTTAGTGACCATAAATTTTACAGACCTTCGGCACATGATTTTTGGGGTAATGTGGTCGATATTACACCCGTGCCGCTTCACTTTCCCAGAAAAAAATCTGGTACCCTTTTAAGGCTGGGCGAACCCGGAAGCCGTCAATTGGGATCGAACCCTACCTCTTGTCCTTTGTAGCATAGTTCACTAACCACTGAGTTATTGCGGCTCCCTCAAATTGTTTTGTGCTGTAGACTTGCTCAGGAGGTGATCTGAGCACTAAAACTCTGATTTAGGAAAGAACAGGATTTTCTATAGCATCATATTGCCATAGCTTCTATTTCTCTGTAGTTCTGTAGTCATGGTTCTCTTGCAAACAGAGAAAAGAGAACGTGACAATGGAGCACAAGAGTCAATCTTTGAGTAGAGAGTGATGTTATAGTCTTCCAAAGTTGGTCCATCTACAAAAACAACAAAAAGTGGTGGGGGAGTGATGGCCTTTAGAGTGGTGTGGGGTTGGGGGGTTAGAGTGATTACCTTTAGAGTGGTGGGGGATGGGGAGTTAGAGTGATGGCCTTTAGAGTGGCGTGGGGTTGGGGGGTTAGAGTGATTACCTTTAGAGTGGTGGGGGATGGGGAGTTAGAGTGATGACCTTTAGAGTGGTGTGGGGTTGGGGAGTTAGAGTGATGACCTTTAGAGTGGTGGGGGATGGAGAGTTAGAGTGATGACCTTTAGATTGGTGTGGGGTTGGGGAGTTAGAGTGGTGGGGATGAGGAGTTAAAGTGATGACCTTTAGAGTTGTGGGGACTAGCATGATGACCTTTAGAGTGGTGGGGGCAAGAGGGTGGCCTTTAGAGTGGTGGGGGATGGGGAGTTAGAGTGATGACCTTTAGAGTGGTGGGGACTAGCATGATGACCTTTAGAGTGGTGGGGACCAAAGGGGTGGCCTTTAGAGTGGGGTTGGGGAGTTAGAGTGATGACCTTTACAGTGGTGGGGGATGGGGAGTTAGAGTGATAACCTTTAGAGTGGTGGGGACTAGCATGATGGCCTTTTAGAGTGGTGAGGTCTAGAGGGGTGGCCTTTAGAGTAAGTAAAAAAAAAGGTAAAGTACCCCGTCATGCTTAGTGGCTTATGGGTAATATGGCCTTAGTGACAATTATTTGTTTAGACCTTCGGCACATGATTCTGGGGTAATCTGGTCGGTATTACGCCCGTGTCGCTTTACTTTCCCAGAAAAAAATCAGGTACCCATTGAAGACTGGGTGACCCGGAAGCCGTTGATCAGGATCAAACCCGACCTCTAGTACTTTGTAGTTGAGTTCACTAACAGCTGAGCTATCACGGCTCCCAGCCTTTAGAGCTTCATACTTAAATGGATGTAGCCTTTAGAGTGGTGGGGGGTAGTGTGATAGCCTTTAGAGTGGTGAGCGGGTCGAGTTATATGACCTTTAGAGTGACAAACTTTTTGACAACAAAAGAAGCCCAAGATGAACTGTCAGTTTTATGCGAGAGATTATTCATGGGTATATGAAAGTGAACAAAGATGAATAACAAATTGTGATCTTACAACTATTGAGCCCGAACTTGTCTTGACCTCTTGTCTGTGGTCAAGCTTAGATGTGCTCAACTCTGGCTTAGCCTCTGTCTGTATTTCCAAAGAACTGGGGAGAAATTGTGAAAATACCAGTTTTTAATTGGAAAAAAAAGAAACAATTAAAACAAGCAAAGACAGATGATACACTAAAAAACTTTAACAAAAAATTGGTAAATGAACAGTAGAGATTGGGTTCATAATTGCACTAGCTAAGGAAGATAATATTTGCAAATTAGGAAGAAATAAATTAATATTGCATCCTTTATTCTCTGGGGTGTGCCAGAGCTTTTTATTGGGAATGGAAAATTCACAAGCCTAATGCAGCCAGGAAGTGTTCGCCTCATAGTTTATATTTCAAATCTAATATAAATAGGCTTACTATATAACCTAGTTCGATCAGGATTGAGTTCCTGATTTAGCAACGTTGCCCTCGAAGGTTTGAGTTTCTGTCCTGGTTTCAATCAAGTTTCCTAAAATTTTAATTTGTCATAATTTCTCTGCTATTCTTTTTTGCCCTTAATATTTGCAAATTACAATTTTAGAAAACTTGATTTAAACCAGGACAGAAATTCAAACCATCCAGGACAATGTTGCTAAATCAGGTACCTTGAAGTCTGAAAATGTAAGATGTTTGCTGGCTCATGCAAAGAACTGGATGAGAAAACTTGAAGAAAATGGTGGAATCATTGAGAGAGAGAAGACAGAAAGTAAATGTTGTTATGAAAGATGTCTCTCATGCCTCAACTCTTGCTGTACTGAAGCTTTTTAACAATGCAACAGAAGTGATTTCAGAGACCAAATTTTTCATTGTTTTAAGAATCAATCTACATATTTATATAACATATTATACAGTCGAACCTGGTCTTAGGACCACCTGTTTAAAGCGTTTCCCTGGTTATAGGACCGGGTCTACAATTTCCCCGAGTTTTTTACTATATGCTAACACTGATTACGGCGCTCACCGTATGACGCGACCAGAGACCAGGCTAATTAACCGCCGCCAATGTTATTTATCCCGTTTACGACACGCGGGTAATCCGATGGGAGCCATAAACGATCGACACAGGTGTCTACAGGTGTCGAGGTTTTCCCGTATTTAGTGAGTCCCAGATTACAGTGGGACGTGTTACGTTTATCAGTCAATACTGGTGTGAGAAAAACGGCAGACACAGATCTATGATTCGTGAAGGGACATCACTTCGCGGTTCCGTCTAGACCAGAGTAGACCATTGCGTGGCCCGTATAAATTACAGGAATTAACTAAAGAATTAGTTATTGCCCGCTTAGAGTGTATTCACGTACATGTACAGTATCTCAGTGAATTATTTTTGTGGATTTTAAAAGTGTTACACACAATATAGGAAATGGCCAGTGTCAAAAGTGTAAAACCAAAAGCATTAACGCTGGAAGAACGAATATCAGTGATTCGACAAAATATTTTTGTGTGTTTAACTATCGTGTTTTATGAAAAGTGTCCAACCAGTGGCTATTGTAGACCGACATGTGCACTATGTTCTACTCATGGATTACGCTGATTTGCAGGTTAGTTTTCATAGTGCTTAGGATAAAATTTTTTTATCGCTCTATTTATTATGTGAAACCTGTGAGGCAGGACCACCTGTCCTATGGGACCAGATTTGAAAGTCCCGTGAATGGTCGCCTTAGACAGGTTCGACTGTATATGCATTTTTAGATAACTGAACAAGGAATTAGGTTTCACCAATATCAAGATTTCCTGTGTGTTACCGGAGTCTCATTATGAGGGAGGTAAAGAATAGTGACACTGACCTTCCAGGCATGTCGTAAGAGGCGACTAAGGAGATTGATCGATGGCTTGACAAGCTGTCATTGTAAAAAGTATTGTTATGGAAACAGCGCCATATGTTTTAGAGCAGTGATCTCTGCAATATGTGCCACTTTGGCACGCAAGGTTTCTGTTTTTGAGATTGTGGTTCTGCCCTATGTGCCACTTTGGCACGCAAGGTTTCTGTTTTTGAGATTGTGGTTCTGCCCTATGTGCCGTCTTCGGCTCGAAAGGACATTAGATAGATAGAATATCAAGATGATACAAGACATATAAAAAGAATATGGTTTGATGATGGTTCGCGCTAATTAAATTGAGAGTGATGCACTATGCGGCGCAACCTATGGAAAGAGTAAACCTATGGAAAGAGTAAACCTATGGAAAGAGTAAACCTATGGAAAGAGTAAACCTATGGAAAGAGTAAACCTATGGAATGGGATTTTTAGACAGACAAGACTTTTTGTGGTTAAATTCTGGAGACACATCTACTTGGGCTAGAACTGAACAATCTGCAGATACAATCAATGGAAGGATGAGATAACAAGTAAACATTGATATTTGATGAGGTTGTTATTGTAGAGAGTTTTTGGGCCTCTAAAGCAGACATTTGGACAACACAAAACCTTTAAGTATGACGAACAGATGCAATGCCTTATTTGCTCATTGAAATTTATTAATTTAAAAAATAGACTTAGCTGAATAGAATACAAACTTTGTCTCCTAGTGCTTCTGCACCAGTTGATCAAGTGTTTTCTGTAATAAAGAATATGTGGTCAGGAGAGTATGCTGCATAGGTTTTCTGATGACTAATAAATGTCCCACTAAGCTTTGCTTACAGTTTCTTTTATTAAAAAAAAGAAAGAAAAAAAGAATTTTTTTTAGACCAGTAGTTTCAAGTGAAAAATATTAAAACAAAGTAGAGCTTCTATACTTCATTTTTGTGATGCTCCAATTGGTCCTGGTTTCAGTTCTGAAAATTATGCTATTGTTTCCTTCCTGTTTACACTCAGAAAATTATGCTATTGTTTCCTTCCTGTTTACACTCAGAAAATTATGCTATTGTTTCCTTCCTGTTTACACTCAGAAAATTATGCTATTGTTTCCTTCCTGTTTACACTCAGAAAATTATGCTATTGTTTCCTTCCTGTTTACACTCAGAAAATTATGCTATTGTTTCCTTCCTGTTTACACTCAGAAAATTATGCTATTGTTTCCTTCCTGTTTACACTCAGAAAATTATGCTATTGTTTCCTTCCTGTTTACACTCAGAAAATTATGCTATTGTTTCCTTCCTGTTTACACTCAGAAAATTATGCTATTGTTTCCTTCCTGTTTACACTCAGAAAATTATGCTATTGTTTCCTCCCTGTTTACACTCAGAAAATTATGCTATTGTTTCCTTCCTGTTTACACTCAGAAAATTATGCTATTGTTTCCTTCCTGTTTACACTCAGAAAATTATGCTATTGTTTCCTTCCTGTTTACACTCAGAAAATTATGCTATTGTTTCCTTCCTGTTTACACTCAGAAAATTATGCTATTGTTTCCTTCCTGTTTACACTCAGAAAATTATGCTATTGTTTCCTTCCTGTTTACACTCAGAAAATTATGCTATTGTTTCCTTCCTGTTTACACTCAGAAAATTATGCTATTGTTTCCTTCCTGTTTACACTCAGAAAATTATGCTATTGTTTCCTTCCTGTTTACACTCAGAAAATTATGCTATTGTTTCCTTCCTGTTTACACTCAGAAAATTATGCTATTGTTTCCTTCCTGTTTACACTCAGAAAATTATGCTATTGTTTCCTCCCTGTTTACACTCAGAAAATTATGCTATTGTTTCCTTCCTGTTTACACTCAGAAAATTATGCTATTGTTTCCTTCCTGTTTACACTCAGAAAATTATGCTATTGTTTCCTTCCTGTTTACACTCAGAAAATTATGCTATTGTTTCCTTCCTGTTTACACTCAGAAAATTATGGTACGCCTAGATTAGGTATAAAGACTTTTTTTTTTTACCGTATCATGAATTATTGTGGAGTCTCATGATTGTACAAAGAAGTTACGACGGTGGTTTTCTGTTGCCTTCCGTCGGCTTGTTTACAGTTGGCTCCGCTAGCCTTTGACTAAAAAGTCTCACCCACAAGACAGTGGGGTTGTTTTACTTCAGGGTACCCTCCCTTAGCCTTTAACTCTCCCGAGCTCACCTGCAGGACAGTCGCAGGTTGTACTGTTTACTGCATACAGTAGCAGGTAAAATTACCTGACCTGACAATAAACTGTCTAAAAGTTAAACTGTCGAGAATTAAATTGTGGAGAGACATGATCACCTACGCCAGCAGGCCCGGTACTTGTTGATGATGATCATTATGAATTAGACCCATGTAAACCTATGTATGTATACCTCAAGAATTAGACCCATGTATACATACCTCAAGAATTAGACCCATGTAAACCTATGTATGTAAAGTAAAGAGCCCCACCACGCCAAGTGGTGTATAGGGAATATGGTGTTTAGTGACCATAATTTTTACAGACCTTTGCTTTGGTCCATGATTTTTGTGGTAATGTGGTCAGTATTATGTCCATACCGCTTTACTTTCCCAGAAAAAAATCCGGTACTCACTTAAGGTTGGGTGAACCAGGAAACCGTCGACAAGGATCGAACCCAACTCTGGTCCTTTGTGGTCCAGTTCACTAACCACTGAACTATCACGGCTCCCTAACCTATATATGTAAACCTCAAGAATTAGACCCATGTATACCTCATGAGTTATTGAGTTATTTGCGGGTCATCATCATTGCACTCCGAACATGTCCATAGGTGCTCAGATCCCCTCCTCAGCAATTCCCTCAGTGTCCAGCGACTGACGACTCCAGTTCTATGTTGGTTGATAAGTCTTCTTACACGGCCACAAAGTTTCTCATTTCTGGCTGTGCCCATCTTAACTCATAGACATAGACAAAGGTGACCTTACGTATTTTGGATTTCTGCAACGACTCTACCCATTGCATGCGTACAGAGCCCGCCTCCACTTTTTTTTATCATGCTCATCGAATCACTCAGTATACATGCGTGATGCGTGGGTGTAGTCTTGTGACTCTAACCATTTGAATGCCTTGGTCACTGCCATCGCCTCCATTGTCATGCTACTCGTGGTCATGACGTATGCACCACTGTCTTCCTTGACTATTCTGCCTGCCGAGCGTGCTGTAAATGCCCAGGCACTTCTTTGGTGGCATCTTACAGATCCGTCTATATAGATGACTGCATTTTTCTCACCGGTGTTATCGCAGATGAGACCGTTGACCTCAGCATTAACCACGACTGGGTTCTGTTCCCTACTTTTCCTGTCGAGTGTGACAATACACGAGAAAGTCCCCTTGAATGACGTAGGCACCGGTATCCACTCCTCACCAACGCTGATATTGGTAAGCCCACAGACCTGTTTGATGACATCTTCTGCTCGTCCCACCCATGATTTACCTCTTTTTAGCCTGGCACCTTTCTCTGTTTTGAGCACGTGGTGCTATGGATGCTCTGTATCTGTACTAATCTTCAGGTATGCTCATGCTCTCCAGATCTTGATTCTGTCATCCATGGTTGGAAAGTCAAGAAGATACCTCATTGCTACACAGGGAGTGTCCCTCGTACATCCCAGGATAATGCGCATGGCTTCATTTAGTATTTTCTCCAGCCTATCAATTTGAGTCGTACTGACAGTAAGAATTGCCATGGCATACTTGATTCGTGCAAGGATTGAGCCCTGGAACAGAAGAGTAAGTAGCCTCTGCTCGATGTTGGCAGCTGCCATGACCTTCAAGGCGGCTAATCCTTTGCGGGATTTTGTTATCACATGGTCGACGTGGTCCCGAAAACACAGGTTGCGATCAAACTTAACTCCGAGGTATGTCATCAACTTGTCCCTGGTCACCTCATCAGCTCCCATTCGTACTACCTCATGAATTAGACCCATGTAGACCTATGTATGTAATTCATGAATTAGACCCATATAAACCTTATTTTTGAAGAGAGGAAAGAAATAGTATTACTGATATAAAAGTTACAACCAAACAAAATAGTGAATCTTGGACAGTAAGTGGGCAGGATAAATCTTCAATAACAACAAGCATAATATTCTCAACTGTACGCTACCAATACCTTTTTCAGCGTTAAGAACTGATAAATATTGTATAGTGAAGGAGACCAAAGGGCAGACAAATACACAAATATAGGATGTTCGCAGGGCTTTCTTGAGACGAATTCTCAATCAGTGAAAGAAACTGGGAAGATCTAGCTGCAGATCAGAGCACGTGGAGAACAAAAATAAGAAAATGGCACAGTAACTTTTGAGGCACTGTTGATATCAAATTCAGAAGACAAAAGGTACAGGAGAATGGAGACAAGCCCAGACACCATGAATGCATCTTGTTCATTCTGTGGACAGATCTGTCTATCCAATATTGCAAGATTCAGCCTCAAGAGAAGCTGTTCAGCAAGACAGCATAAGACACTAATATTTTACCCAACTACTAACTTATCATGATTGCTTGCTACAAACTGTCGGTCAAGATGCAAAAGGCCATCTAATATTCTCAATGACAATATACATGCCGTAGAGAATTCATAAATTAAATTTTAAAAATATAAGAAAGCAATAAAACATAAACAGGTCAAAGAAAAGAAATATCTTAAAAACATCTGAACAGAAGCTCAAGAGAGGAATGAAAACAAGATGCCAGAAGACCAAGCTCAAGAGAGGAATGAAAACAAGATGCCAGAAGACCAAGCTCAAGAGAGGAATCAAAACAAGATGCCAGAAGACCAACACAGTGACATACCAACTGTTATTTTTTCTCAAATAACAAAAATAAAAATGGCAACAAAATAACAAATGATAAATAGTATATTCTTGTCACAACAAAATAACAAATGATAAATAGTATATTCTTGTCACAACAAAACAACAAATGATAAATAGTATATTCTTGTCACAACAAAACAACAAATGATAAATAGTATATTCTTGTCACAACAAAACATAAAAATGATAAATAGTATATTCTTGTCACAACAAAACATAAAAATGGCAACAAAATAACAAATGATAAATAGTATATTCTTGTCACAACAAAACAACAAATGATAAATAGTATATTCTTGTCACAACAAAACATAAAAATGATAAATAGTATATTCTTGTCACAACAAAACATAAAAATGGCAACAAAATAACAAATGATAAATAGTATATTCTTGTCACAACAAAACAACAAATGATAAATAGTATATTCTTGTGTCAACAAAATCTAAAAATGGCAACAAAATAACAAATGATAAATAGTATATTCTTGTCACAACAAAACATAAAAATGATAAATAGTATATTCTTGTCACAACAAAACAACAAATGATAAATAGTATATTCTTGTCACAACAAAACAACAAATGATAAATAGTATATTCTTGTCACAACAAAACAAATGATAAATAGTATATTCTTGTCACAACAAAACAACAAATGATAAATAGTATATTCTTGTCACAACAAAACAACAAATGATAAATAGTATATTCTTGTCACAACAAAACAACAAATGACAAATAGTATATTCTTGTCATTCCTCTATCATTAACATTAAACATGGTCCTTATCTAAGAGACAAATCATGGCACTAGTAGAAGGAGAGGAAGATGAGTTAGGATATGGAGTGTGTCCAGACACTGAGGAACGCAAATCAACAGCATCTGTTAAAAAGAGTTCAACATCTTTGCCTTCAGTGTAATATGATCTGTTCTGTCAATTAAAAAAAACTTCAAATATTTTAGCATTAATTCACTTACTTCTCTCTCCCAACGACAGGTTCTCCGTTGCCAAACTGTGTGTGAGTCTCTGACTCAGAATTTATGACCTCAGTTCTAGCTGTGGTTGTTAAAGGATACCTGGACACTACGAGCTTCTCCAGTGTGTTAAGTTCTAGTGTTAAATCTGCAGACATCTTTAATTCTTGATCTTCTATAGAAAGTGTACAATCTTCAACTTGATCCAGAATATCCAATGAATCTTCCAGTCTTGCCTTGTCCAGTAATGGTGTTTCTACCTGTCCAGTAACCTTATTATTTGCTGCTACAGAAGTTTGAAACTGGTTGTCAAAATTAAGATTGTCTTTCTTGATTTCATCAGTTGTGCTGACACTATTGCTATTGCTTGCCATGGTGTTGAGGTTGGCTGCAGTGGTGTTCCATACATGAACACTGTCACTGGATGTTGTTGGGGTCATATCTGAACCAAACTCTGACAATAAATTGTTCTTACATGACCAGCCACTCCCATCAAAATGTTTCCCAATGACAACACTTTGGTCACCAAATTCACTGGCCATGCCAAATGTTTGCCCTGTCTTGTCACATTTTTCTATATCTGTGCTCCCATCACTCTTCTGGTCACATTTTCCCTTGTCACTATTATCAATGCCACACACTTCTACTTCTATCATTTTGTCTGTTAAATGACTGTCATTTGTATAATTACTTCCCTTTTCATTAGAATCTGACACTTTCCTGGGAATCTCCACTTTAACTGCCCATGAGACTTGTGTCCCAGGATCATCACTGTGTTGTGTTTCAACATCTTCATGGCTTGTGGTATTATCAACCTCCTTAGAACTATCATCCTCCTCTTCTTGAAGCTGCCCAGATTCAGTATCACTTCTGGAAACATTCACAGATCCATCTGCCCTCGACTTGCAGCAGCCTTCACCATCACCACTATCACTGCTACTCCTAGCATTATGACTTTCTCCATCTTCACTACTTCTTGTGCTGCTGCTGCCACCACTGTCATCACCACTTTTAATTCCACTATTTCCTTCCTGAACTACTTTTTTCTCTCGTAAATAATCTTCCCTCTTCTTTTGTTGCCGCTTCTGTCGAGACCGGGCCCATTTCTCCGAAGACTCTGAAACACTGCCTCCTTTTGTCCCATCTTTGTATTCTTCAGATCTTGAGGAAGATTCTTTCAAAATAGCAGAAAAGGAGAAATCACTTGGTATTGAAAGATCGTCACCTTCTTCTTGTGCTCTTGCTACTTCATTTTCTGAGACAGCTGAGGATGAAAACAAGTATTTGGGCAGTTTTATTGTGACATCAACAATCTAAATATTGCTCCAACATCGACACATCATAATTAGTAATTCTTTGATACACTATCAGCAAAATAATCTACACATTATTCTCTCTATGTTGTGATCCTACAAGCACCAATTTGAACTCATTAGTTTCATTAGCTACAATTAATGTGCATTTGTTTCAGTGCTAAAAATTCTAGTTTTACATTGTTTTTACCCAGCAAACAATCAGTCAAACACATACCAATATTGTCTAACTTTTGCAAGTTTGGTAATGTCTTTAGAACTGTCATTCTGTAGTTATCTCCACTAGCACATGGATTTTCTGACAACCAAAGGGAGCGAAGTTTCTTCAAGTTTTTCAGGTAATGTATGTCACTTAGATGCTGAATATTGTTTGTCCGTACATACAGCTCCTGAAAATCAAAACAATTAAATTAAAAAGCAATCACAGATTAGATAAGTCAAGAGGGAGGTTTTAACATTTTATAAATTTACAGAAAGTAAATTGTTTGAGACTACTTCTTATCCTTTTACATTTAGAAGATTTTTACTCTACCTTGCCTGCCATGTCATGAAATGGGTAAAAGTTGTCTTGTGTCAGAGTGTAAAGCCATATTTTATGCCAGAGTGTAAAGCCATATTTTATGCCAGAGTGTAAAGCCATATTTTATGCCAGTGTGTAAAGTCATATTTTATGCCAGTGTGTAAAGTCATATTTTATGCCAGTGTGTAAAGTCATATTTTATGCCAGCGTGTAAAGCCATATTTTATGCCAGTCTAAAGCCATATTTTATGCCAGTTTAAGCCATATTTTATGCCAGAGTGTTAAGCCATATTTTATGCCAGTGTGTAAAGTCATATTTTATGCCAGTGTGTAAAGCCATATTTTATGCCAGTTTAAAGCATATTTTATGCCAGTTTAAAGCCATATTTTATGCCAGTTTAAAGCCATATTTTATGGCAGAGTTTAAAGCCATATTTTATGCCAGAGTTTAAAGCCATATTTTATGCCACAGTTTAAAACCATGTTTTGTGCCCTTCTAGCCAGTACATCCGTTATTATTGTTGTATTTTGTGGGTACCAGGTTTTCCTTCTCTTTTTGATCCAAACTTATCTGGCCACACTGTTTAATCTTTCACACGATACAATGAAAATATGGTTTAGAGCTTTGATTTATTCTGGTTCACTGACATCATCAATCAGTTATGAGACAGTCAAAAACAAGTGAATGGGTCAAGCTTTCAGCTAATTCACTACATGTACTACACATAACATACATAGTGCATGACATCACCAAATGAGTCACTGAAAACAAAAAAACTTCACCACTTGACGTGGAATTTAACACATTCAATTAATACCAAGGGTTTAACATGCTGTGGGTGCAATGTTTTTCATAAATTAAAAAAACATTTGAAATAGCAAGAAAATAAATGAAAATTGATCTTAAAAAGCGCATTCTGTTGGGTCAATTTGTTCACAAAGTCAAAAGAGCGTTTATTGTGAGAATTTCAAGGTTTTGGTGGAAATAACTGCGAACACATTGATAAATGAAAAGCATCAAATCAATGCTTTTGGGCTTGGTGCACCAGTTACTAGAGGCCTATGTTACAGTTTGTGGTGTGGGGCATTCGTGAATGTGAGAGGAGCACCATCAACTCAAGATATGGTAGATGTCAGTTTGTACTTTAGTCTAAGGGCAGCTTTTACCCGTTTATTTCCTGTAGGTCATATTGAATGGCATGGACACTGAAACCCTAAGCCAGTTACTAGTCATTATCAGTTTCTCAGAGCACAACTTACAGAATGGACAGAAAAATGTTACAAAGATAAAGAATTCAGCTTGAGATCATGACTACCAGGTATTGTGGTGCCTGTCTGTGAAGGTGACTAAACCTCTCCCACAACATTCTATCTCTACAGTTGTTTATTATTTCTGTTGCTAACTTTCTACCAAGCCATGTTCTTAAACTGTCTGTTCTCTTTATGTTTCCCTCTTTCTATTATCCTGTTGTTATAAATTATTCCAGCTGTAACTTCTCATTACATGAACCAAAGAAATAACTGTTTCTTTCTGATGTTGATAATAAGTTGACTTTTTGCTTTGGCCTATTTTTGAATAACCTCATTATTTATTTAATTGTCCAAGGTATTCTCAACTTTTTTAAACCACTTTTATATGACCTTTAACAATTTTCTATTGTCCAGGATCCACATCCACATGTAAAGATTGGATCTACATAACAATGAAGAAACTCTATTTCTTATTCTATTGACAAAAACGTGTTTTTGGTGCGGCTACAATTTATGTCTTTTGGTATGTGCTGTGGCCGCTATGATGGGGACTGTAGTTGCCTTTCTGTTTGGATCCTTCAATGACTTCATCATTAGTACGTGTCACGGCAAATGCTCACATGGGGTCTATGGACACGATTGCTCCAGGTCTTGTCTCAGTGTCTGTCCTTTATGTGGGAAAAATCTTGAAAATGACTACAATGTAAACATCCTGGCTATACCTGTAATGACACTTGTCCCGATGGTAATTTTGGGCTACAGTGCGAACAGACGTGTTCTGATGGCTGTGACATCATATGTGACCCGGAAAGTGCATACTGCACGTGCAAGGAAACGTACTACGGGTCAGACAGCACTCTCAAATGTCCAGACAACTGTTTCAACGACACATCTGAACAGTCAGCCGGGAACAGTGCATGCAAGGGAAAGTTCTACGTGTCAGACTGCATTCTCAAATCTCCGGACAACTGTTTGAACGAAACCTGCGGACAGTTAATCGAAGCCTGCGTCTCGTATGTCAATGATTCACACGTTAAGAAGAGTCTGCAGACTAACCCAAGCATATGGATACCTCAATGTGTTTATGTGCTAGACTTGGCTCATTTCTTGGTGTTTTTCCGTGAAGACATGACTCATATCTTAATGTTTTTCTGTGCTAGTCATGGCTCATATCTTGGGGTGTTTCTGTGCTAGCCATGGATCAAATCTTAGCTTAAGTGTATGTTGTGTGTGTGTGTGTGCTAGCCATGGCTCATATCTAGATGTGTGTCATCTTAGTCATATCTCATATCTTGGTGTGTCCGTGTTAATCATGTCTCTTATCTTTATGTGTGTCTGAGTTTAGTAATATATCATAACTTAGTGTGTATCTGTGTTAGTCATGTGTCATATCTTTGTGTGTGCATGTCTGGGTTAGGGATATCTCATATCTTTGTTTGCATGTTTATGTTAGTCATATCTCATATCTTTGTGCGTACATGTCTGTGTCTGTCACATCTCATATTCTTGTGTGTGCATGGCTACGTAAGTCACATCTCATATCTTTGTGTGTGCATGCCTATGTTAGTCATATCTTATATCTTTGTGTGTATGTCTATGTTAGGTATGCGTCATATCTTTGTGTGTGCATGTCTAAGTCAGTCATATCTCATAGCTTTATATGCATGTCTATGTTAGTCATGTGTCATATATCTTGATGTGTGTCAGTGTTAGTCATGGCTCGTATCGCTGTGCACTTGTCTGTGTTATTCACATCTCATATCTCTGTGTGTGCATGTCTGTGTTAGTCACCTCTAGTGACTCGGGCAGATGGTGCTCGTAAACCTGGGAGGGTAGACCATCTAAGGGCAGAATCCCCCTACAGAGAAGACAGTCTGCTGCCTTGCAGGAAGATTGGGGACAATCAAAGGCTAAGGAAAGCAAACCTGAAAAAATGCTGGCTGAAATCGGATGCACTGGGCCACTGGCGCAGAACACAGTGCAACGTATTAACGGGTGTTCAGTCAGAGTGGATCTGGCGGACTCTAAATGTGACGTTCTGTCTGTGGGGGCGATCAACACAGTTAACCTGACAGTTGACTTCATGTGGGAGTCTGGAATCCTACTCTGACTGAGTCCTGATCGCAGAGAGAGAGAGAGAGATGACATGTTAATTCATTTGATTCCATTGGCATGGGCGGTTGAACAACTATGGATTTTAGTTCATATACAGTGATACCAGGGCCTTGGACTAACTATATCTACAAAAATGAGTTCTATAATATCCTTTCCACTTTTTGGAAAGCAGGTTTGCCTGAGCTATCTACACCTCACTGCTGATTTACAACAACCATCTGAAGTAAAGACCAGTCCAGGTATCTGAAATAATTGACCTGATTTTTAATGCTGTCCAATTTACTTTGATTGTGCATTTAGAGGAAGTCTTTCAGAATGAAATAGGCCATCTAACATCATCAAGTACCAGGCCTGCTAGCAGAGGTGATCATGTCTCTCCGCAACTATCGATCTCGACAGTTATTTATCATTTCTGTTGTTAACCTTCTGCTAAGCCATTCTCTTAAGCTGTCTGGTATCTTTTCTCTTTGTTTCCCTCTTCATCCCTCAGTTTTCCCACTAGTTACTATATATTCAAGCTGTTCCCTTCTCATTACGTGGCCAAAAAATGATGATTGTTTCTTCCTAATATTAGATATTAGCTCTCTTTTTGCTTGGCCTCTTTCAGAACGTTTTCATTACTCTTCTTAGCTGTCCATGGTATTCTCGACATTCTTCTGTAAAACCACATTTCTACAGACTCCTGTGATTTTCTTGTCTGTTGTCCTATTGTCCATGATTCACATCCATATGTTAAGACTTACTCTACATTACATTTAAGAACTTTTTTTCTTGTTTTTATTGTCAAAAATAGATTGCATAGTATCTTCCTCATTTTTTGGAAAGCTGCTTTTGCCTGAGCCATTCTGCATCTCACCTCTTTTACTCCCGTCTGAGGTTAACAAAGTTCCCAAATATTTAGATTCATTTACCTGTTTTAATATTGTTCTACTTGTCTTTATTTTGCACTGAAGTGATGTCTTTTTCTTTGTTGTTACCATTACTTCTATCTTTTTGTTATTAAGGCTGAGTCCTTTTTTTTTGCTTTCTTTCACTATAATGTCCAACATTTCTTGTAACTCATTTTCACTCTTAGCGATTAAGACTGTATCATCAGCATCTTCTTCTTCTTCTACCTTTTTAGCTCCCTGTGGAGCATATGTCTTCAACAAACAATTTCCAAGTCATTCTGTTTTTTGCAATTCTTTTAAGATCATTCCATGTCTTCCCATCATCTTCATCTCTGCTTCTATCTGTCTTCTCCAAGAATTCCTTGGTCTTCCTCTTTGTCTTTTCCCCTGGGGATTCCAAAAAAGAGCCTGTTGTGTAATACTCTCAGTTGGCTTCCATAGTGTGTGTCCTATCCAGCGCCATCATCTTCGCTGTATCTCTTTATCCACTGGTGTTTGACTGGTACATTTCCATAATTCTATGTTAGTGATTTTGTCGTGCCATTTCCATCCTTTTATCCTGCGTAAGCATGCATTAATGAAAGTCTGTATCTTCGTGATTGTCAATTTTGTTGTTCTCCATGTTTCACAGCCATATAATAGGACCGCCTTAACATTTGAGTTGAAAATTTTTATTTTTGTATTTAACCTAATTTCTTTGGATTTCCATGTTTCCCAGTGCAATGAAAGCTCCTCTTGCTTTTGATATCCTTATTTTGGTATTATTTTCTGTTCCTCCCTCTTTATCTATATTACTGCGCAGATATATGTAAAATTGTACATCTAATAGAGGTAATTCTCCTAGTTTTATTTGGTTATTGCCAACTGTATTAATTCTCATAATGTTAGTCTTATCTCTATTAATCTTCAGTCCTAGCTGTTATGATCTCTCATCAAGTATGTTCATTTTATTCTGCATCTGTTGATGGCTGTGTGATAGGAGAGCTATGTCATCAGCAAAGTCTAAACCATCAAGTTGTTTGGTCAGTGACCACTGGATTCCATTTCTGTTGTTTTGAGTTATTTTCATAATCCAATCTATGGCCAGTAGAAAGAGAAATGGAGACAGAAGGCATCCCTGCCTTACTCCTGTTCTTATTTCAAATGCTTCTGTAATCTGTCCTTCATGCACCACACTACATTTTGTATCATCAGCATACCTTAGATTATTTATATTATGATCTCAGATTGTTATTCCAGACATGCCCCTTATTGATCTTAAAATAATCTCTTGATAAATATTAAACAAATCTGGTGACAGCACTGATAAGATCATGTATAAGAACATTATGAAAATGTCTTCTTGGAGTCCAATAATAGGCTAAAGAGTTGATGGCAGTCTGTAACTCAAGTGTCTGCATCAGCAAACCATAAGTGATCAACATATTAAAGTAGCTAAAATATTAAGACAGCCCCAGTACCAAAAATATGCTGCCAGATTGTCCGGATAAAAGGAGCAAATATTACAGCTTTGCTGTATGCAACAACAGAATGGTGTAAGCAACAACACAATTTGCAACAATTATCACAGCTTTGTTGTAAGCCAGAATTCATAACAAATGTCTCAGCTTTATTCTATGCAAAACAACACAATTTGTAACAAATATCACAGCTTTGTCGTATGCAGCAATACAATTTGTAACAAATGTCACAGCTTTGTCATATGCAGCAATACAATCTGTAACAAATGTCAATTTAAGCGATGAAGAAAAAGAAAAAAATTACTAAATGACTAGAAGCGTCCACTTGGTTCCACTGGATAGATAGTTCAACTAATCATAGCCATAGTCATACTTGCAGCCATGAACAGACTTTACAAACATCACATCAGGATGGGAGATGCCAGATGGGAATGCTTTGCAGGAATCCAAAGAAGACTTGTCAACCAACACAACACAAGTGTCATTAGTCGCTACACTTTGAGGGTATACTTTGGAGGAGATCTGAACACTTATTGACTTGTCAAAAATGCAATAGGTTGACCTGTCGACTAAACTAAACTAAACGCCATACATGAGGAAGACATTACCTGCAGATTGTAACAATGAGCAAAGTCTTGCAAACTGGTGATTTTGTTGATAGTCAAACTGCAAACTTCCAGATTTGGCATGCGACGAACAACACTCACATCTCCAATATTGCATGCCCTAACAGAGAAAAATATCACATGAGATTGTTTGATCATTTAGGAAGAAAGTCAAGAATTTGTCATCACCCTTTGCATAAAAAAAAAAAATTGTGTTTCGATATTCCGATTGCTTACGATGAATGATGATATTGTATGATGAAGGACAGTTCAGCTGTGTTCACTTTCAGTGCCACTTATGTCCTTTGGCATGTGCTGTAGCTGCTATGATGGGGACTGCAGCTGCTTTTCATTGTTTTGATCCTTCGATGAGATGAATTTTAATTTGGATGATTCCACTGGCACAGGCGGTTGAGCAACTATGGATTTTAATTTGGATGATTCCACTGGCATGGGCGGTTGAGCAACTATGGATTTTAATTTGGATGATTCCACTGGCACAGGCGGTTGAGCAACTATGGATTTTAATTTGGATGATTCCACTGGCATGGGCGGTTGAGCAACTATTGATTTTAATTTGGATGATTTCACTGGAACAGGCGGTTGAGCAACAATGGATTTTAATTTGGATGATTCCACTGGCATGGGCGGTTGAGCAACTATGGATTTTAATTCATTTGCAGTGATACCTAGGCCTTCGACTAACCATAACCATTTAAAAAAAAATAATTAATTAATTTAAAATATTATTTAACACATTTACTAAAAATGAGTTGATGAAATCTGTCAGTGGTGTCCCAATGACCTCAAGGGTTAGGGAATGAGAAAGAAGAAGAAGATTTAATCACCAGCAGATCATGACAAAATAAAACAGAGATGAGGAGACAACAGCAAAACAAAATTTGCTTCTGGAAAATGCTTGGTTTAAACTTGTTCCCTTCAAATTCTCACATTTCATGATAAGCATGAACCAAAAACATAAGAGTGGCTGTGATGGTTTACTTGTAGTCACACATGAGAAGACCAGTAGTCAAAGTGTATAATGTTGCTATAAAAGTATAATTTTTGAGTAATTAAGAATTTGTTATCATTAAAAAAATAAAAAGTGGACCTTTTTAGTATAAAAATAGGAACTTTTAATAATAATCTTTTATCTTTAAAAAAAATCTTTTTTAACTATAACAAAAAGAATCATCATCATGTGCCATACTGGTTGGCGTAGGCGATCATGTTCTTCCACAATCTTCTATCTACAGTGCATCGTATCAGTTCTGTTGTTGACTGCTTTCCATGCCATGACACTAAGCTATCCAGTATTTTCTCTCTTTGTCGTCTGCGATCTCTCTTTCCTTTTATTTTGCCAGTTGTAACCAAGTATTCCAACTTCCAAGAGAATCAGGGAACTAAAAAAAAAAGTAAATGTCCTCAATATCTATATATCTATGGGGAATATGGTGTTAATGAACATATTTGTCATTGTTGACAGTGTATTTCATGTGTGATGTAGTCACCAGGCTCTCCCACTCTCCAAGAAAAATCTAGTTCCCATCTATAGGCTAAGTGAACCTAGGAACCATTGACTGAGATCAAACCCAACCTTTTCTCTCTATCTCTGTGTTCAGGACTCAATCAGAGTAAGGGTTCCAGACTCTCACATGAAGTCAGCTGTCAGGTTAAGTGTGTTGATCGCCCCCACAGACAGAACATCACAATTAGAGTCTGTCAGATCCACTCTGACTGAACACCCGTTAATACGTTGCACTGTGTTCTGCGCCAGTGGCCCAGTGCATCAGATTTCAGCCAGCATTTTATTCGGGTTTGCTTTCCCTAGTCTTTGATTGTCCCCAATCTTCCTGCAAGGCAGCAGATTGTCTTTTCTGTAGGGGGATTCTGCCCTTAGATGGTCGGCCCTCCCAGGTTTACGAGCACCATCTGCCCGAGTCACTAAAGGTGACTAACACAGACATGCACACACAAAGATGTGAGATGTGACTAACACAGACACGCACGCACAAAGATGTGAGATGTGACTAACACAGACATGCACACACAAAGAAATGAGATGTGACTAACACAGACATGCACGCACAAAGATGTGAGATGTGACTAACACAGACATGCACACAGCGATACGAGGCATGACTAACACTGACACACATCAAGATATATGACACATGACTAACATAAACATGCACATAAAGATATGAGATATAACTGACATTGACATGCACACACAAAGATATGACACATGCCTTAGATAGACATGCACACAAAGATAAGAGATATGACTAACATAGATATGCACACACAAAGATATGAGATGGGACTAACATAGCCATGCACACACAAGGATATGAGATGTGACAAACACAGACATGCACACACAAAGATATGACATATGACTAACACTGGTACACACTAAGATATGAGATATGACTAAACACATACACACATAAAGATATGAGACATGATTAACACGGACACACCGAGATATGAGATATGACTAACATGACACACACCAAGATATGAGCCATGGCCAGCACACACAAACTAAGATATGAGCCATGGCTAGGACAGAAACACAGCAAGAAATGAGCCATGGCTTCACTAAAAACACAAAAAAATGAACCATGTCTAGCACAGAAACACATTAAAGTGCCCAAATGCTTGGGCTTATTGTAGTCGGCAGACTCTTCTGAACGTGGGAATCACAGGTTTCGTTAAACAGTTGTCCGGAGATTTGAGAGTGCAGTCTGACCCATAGAACGTTCTCTTGCATGTATAGATTCCCGATCGACTGTTGAAACAGTTGTCCGTACATTTGAGAGTGCATATAATGTCACAGCCATCAGAACACATCTGTTCGCACTGTAGCCAAAAATTACCATCGGGACAAGTGTCATTACAGGTATAGCCAAGATGTTTACATTGTAGGCATTTTCCAGATTTTTCCTCAAATAAAGGACAGACACTGAGACAAGACCCGGAACAGTCGTGTCCATAGATCCCATGTGAACAGTTGCCGTGACAAGTACCGATGATGACATTGCAGCCTTTACTACACCCACTACACACTGCACAAAACGACCAAGAATGCTCGTCCAGACAATAGGTGTCTGTAAATGTTTGCAACTCACATACCGTCAGTGCACTGTCGGCCTGCGAAATGGTCGGTGAGAACTCAATCTTAATGTGTGCCATTGGCGTTTGTGTTTTGACTACAATAGTGTTCACAGATAAATTAGGGTATGATATATCATTATACTGGAACACTACTCCGCCACTGTCAGAGAAAGCCTTTAGAGTGGCATTCTTTACCCAAATCATAGTGCTAGCTCGATGATAGATTCGAATGATGTGAGTCTTCTGGGGCGTTGCAAAGTTCAGATACCAGTAAACAGAATTGGTTCCACTTCTCCATTGTGTGTGTGTGCAGTCATTGTCATAGAGATTGGTCTTTGTTTTGCTATTAACTGCGGCCTCTGGTCCACATCCGTCTCCTGTATAACAAGCATCAAATGTGTCGGTCTGGTTTGTGATCTGTTTGAGAGCCACTTTCCGACCCCCGCCAATGTAGATGGAGCAGATATTTGCAACTATCGCCCTTTCAATCCGCAACTTGTTGATCAGAGCAGAAGACATCAATCTCGTGCGGACTAACTACAAACCTTGATACATTGTTACATGAGGCAGAACCATTCAGTTTTACCGTGAAACTGTCCTAATATTTTAAGTCATTCGCATAAATCCTAAACCAGGAGCACGGCAAAGATTGATTGAGAGTTGTCTCAACTGATGTAGAATCTGTGTCCGGATTACATGAGGTGTCGTTGCCATCAAACAGGAAAGTAGGTTCAGATTTTTGGGCATATTTGCAAATAAAATCCAAGTACTGACACTGGGGTCTGAAAATTTCATGCTGACAACTGTCATTGTTTGGGCATGTCCCTGTAGTTTTGTCACAAACTGATTCATTATAGCAGTGACATTGTAACACACAATTTGCCCCAAACCAACCGGCTGCACAAGTAAGGTCATTAGCTTCCATGGTCGCGAATGAAGCCAGCAAATAAAGACTTGATCTACAGCGATGGTTAACGAACTGTGTACACACATTTATTATCAAACCCGTGATTACATTTCAAAAAAATCCGCCATCTCACTGTGGTAACAGATAGCGTGAAATTCTCTAATAGAATGAGATAAACCGTTGGAGACAAGGAAAGTCAACATTGTTTACATGGCTTGGACGCAAGAAGCGTCCAAATGATGTTGACTTTAGATTTAAAAAGAAAACATTATTTCAGTACTGCAGTCTGTGGTCTTTTGCTATTCGATGCACTGCCATGTCACAGTATGTGTTAAGTTGTTATGAATGTTGTTCTTTTCCATCTAGTTTAGTATCTGGCTTTGGATCTAAACTTCTTCTTGTTCACAATCTTGTAATCATGCGGACTTGACTCTTTGTCCTGTTTCATGTAGGGGTAAGAACAATATCATGATACATGGTGATCTGGTTGTATAGCCAGTGCTCATAGACACTCATAGTGCATGTGTGTCCTATTTACCTTAAACCTGCACTGTGGCTGATACACTCTGTCTTCAGCAAGCTGGATCTAAATTACTGGATCTGAGATCCAGAGTGCCATTGTAATTGAAAATTATGGGCATGAAAACCACTAACAACATATTCCCCAAATAGGATAAATTGCAAAATGTATCAAATTGTTGTTGTTAAATTTGTATATGCCTTAACTTCTTAAGACAAGACTTTGTAAGAAAGAATCTTCAAAGATAAAACTGTTTTCCTGCATTAACTTTGATTATCAAGTGGTGGTAAAATCTTAGATAAGATTCTTACCAGCAGTTGAGCTTCCGAACACTCTCAAGATCTGTGGCACGCGTACGAATTAAAACCATGGCCTCAGTTAACTCGTCGCCATCAACACTGACTGACAGTCGTTCCTTCATTGCCATAGTTTCGTTCTCGCCAATATTTATAACTTCTTTCACGTCACAAGAACGAGAAATACCACAAATAAGTAATTTAGTAAATAAGTAACTACATCAAATTTAATATTGAATTGCGTCAATGTTATTAATTATCAAGCTTTTCTTGAAATTAAATCTTAAATGTAATTTTAAACACGTATTTATTATATTAATTTTAGTTAGTGACCTGTCACTCTTCTTATTAAAATTGATTGAACTTATTTTCACTTTTTCAGCGACCGTCCATACTGACCATACTCAAGAAAAATAAATGTGAACAACAGGTCAACAGGGCAAACGATGAAGAAGACGATATGCAGCATATTATCTAAATGTTCCCATATTTGTACGTTACTGTTAATAATATGGTTCCCTGATAGTTATACATATACATGTATATTATATTTTTAGCCTAGACACGTAGTGGGAGAAGGTACTTTGTAAGTTGTTTGTGTCGCTATTTTCAAACTTTTAGGAATTTGTTTACGTATTATCGACTACAGTTCCTGCTTAGAAACGTTAAAAAATGCGGTGATTATCACTCACCGGAATAATTCACTGGTTAAAATGGTTTAACTTGTTTAGTTTAGTAGTTTAGTCAACAAATCATTGCACGCCTCCATTAAGTTATTTGCGTGTCATCATCATAGCAATACGAACATGGACACCTCGATAAAATCGTTTAACAGTTATTAGATAAGTCACTGTCTACATGTATTGTCAATGTTTGCCTACTTAGTATAACGATACATTTTCTGTGCTTGAAAACGGTACCTTTGTAGAATTTAGAAGTAATCTATTATATTATCAACGTCACAAAGATATAAAATCAATACTGAATTAGATGAGCAGCAATTTGGATTTAGGAAAAATAGCGGGACAAAAGAAGCCATATTCTGCATGAGAACATTAATCGAAAAGTACACACAAGTAAACAAACCAATATATGCCTGCTTCATAGACTACACCAAAGCTTTTGATAGAGTACACCACAAACAACTTATAAAATGCCTACAAGAGATACATCTAGATGACATGGACATACGAATAATATGTAATCTATACTGGGAGCAAACAGCAATAATAAAATATAACAAAGAGAACTCTACACCCATTAATATAAAAAGAGGAGTAAGACAGGGATGCATCCTATCACCAAGCTTGTTCAATCTATACACTGAGCAAATCTTTAAAAACATCATAGAGATGCCAGGTCTACAAATTAATGGAAAGATAATCAATAACCTAAGATATGCTGACGGTACTGTACTACTAGCAGAAAATCCTAAAGATCTACAACAATTACTTAATGAAATAAACATGACAAGCAAACAAATATGGACTAGATATGAATATCAAAAAAGACTAAAACTATGATCATAAACAAAGCAAATACTCAAAACCCACAAATGGATATCAAAATTGAAGGAATAGACCTGGAGACAGTTCATAACTATAACTACCTTGGACATACTATAATCAGTGATGGAAAATGTACAACTGAAATACACAAAAGAATAGGAATGGCAAAAAGTAATTTTAATGTCATGAAGAACATACTAACATTAAAACAAATAACACCAGGGCTAAAACTAAGAATAGCAAAATTGTACATCTTCTCAATATTCCTATATGGTGCAGAAACATGGACATTAGACAGGAAAACAGAACAGAGAATTGAAGCCTTTGAAATGTGGATATAAAGAAGAATAGGTAGAATTGGATGGAAGGAAAAGAAAATAAACGACGAAGTCTTAAAACAACTAAAAATGAAAAGTGAACTACTAAACACAATTCAAACAAGACAAATGCGATTTTTGGGCCATGTTAAACGATTGGTTATTGGTTATGGAAGGCCTCGGTATCACTGCAGACGAATTAAAATCCATAATTGCTCAACCGCCCGTGCCAGTGGAATCATCCGAATTACTAACTCATCTCCCAAGCAAAGAAAGGTAACTGTAGTCCCCATCGTAGCAGTCTCAGCACACGCCAAAAGACATAAGGCGAAACCGCGCAGAAAGTGAACACAGCCAACTGTCCCCTGTCATACGACATCATCATTCATCGTAAACAAGCGGGATATCGAAACAGGATCAAAACGGATGAGACACACAGCTCACGGTGTGCACAGAGCACTTAACTCAGTAGCTCCTGCAACAAGCCGGACTTGGAATATGAGGAAACTGCAACAAGGAACACTTTTCAGACATGTCCTCAATGGTTCCTGCCACCTATCCACCATATACCATGGAAGTTCACGTCCTCCCGAAAATGATGATCGTCGTAGCACTTGATGATGTTAGGCCATCGTTGATGACTCCAATTCCGAATATATAGACACAGTCAGTCATCACATTTTCCCCGTCGCACATCAAACAGCAGACCGTAAGATTTGCGCACGGCCGGTCTAGGGAACCGTTACGATGACCTAATTCTATAGATTTTGGCATTGAACCATTATAATGTGTTACTTGTATTGTATAAGTATCTTTATTAACTTTTTGATTTAAAGCTGTTATATCTAGTGGTATTGTTGATAAATTAGACTTGCTTGTTTCTCTTTATTTTGATTTTCATTTTAATCATTACAGGATTGTAATCTGAGTTAATATCTGCACCTGGATAGGTTTTGGCTTTCTTGACTTTATTACGGAACCTTTCTTTTATCATTATGTAGTCTATCTGGTTCCTCTTCTTATATCCAGGACTTTTCCATGTGTATAGTTTCCTTTTCTCTTGCTCAAAGTAGGTGTTACATGAAGGAAATAGCCAACAGCAAAAAATGTGAAAGTACCTGCTGTTCAAATTAGGTAGCAGTTTTGTGATCCAGTGACTTTTGAAGAGAAAAGTATATTTCCTTCCTTTCCTATATAGCCTTTTGAATAAGTGAAGATACCATTATTGGCTACAATAAATTGTATCCATTCTTTACTCTTTCTTTCACATGCTTGTTATGAACTGATGAAGCGAGGGGCTCTCTATCACTCTGATGTTATTTTTCTAACTTTTCTTCTGTCTTCCATTAAAACAATTATTAATAACAAATATAAATCAGAATGAAAGAAAAGGCTGAACAATAGTAGAGACAATGTTACTATTAATTAAATACAGAAACAAGAGAAGACTGTGATGGTATGCTTGAGGTCCGGTTACCAGTCTCTCAAATCTCGTTATCATCACATTGTGCCATTTCCACATCCAAGGTTGACTTCCATAGAATACCATGCGCTGTCTTGATTATGCTGTCATGAGTTCTCCTGTCCATCTCTGGATGTTATTAATTCAGTTTAATCTTTGTCTGCCTTTGCCTCAATTACCCTAGATATTCCCATTGACCATCAGTAGATTACTGTGTTTCTTCATGTATCAAAAAAACTTCACTTGTTTTGTTTGAATTGTGTTAACTAATCATTTCTGGTGTTTCAAAACTTCATTGTTTATTTTCTTCTCTTGAGCATCATCCACTTCTTTGCAGAATGTTGCTATCATGATAGCCCTTCTGAAATAAGCTCTGTCTCTAGCCAGATCTTTCACTTTCTCTGTTGCCAAATTCAAGATCACTTTGATATCGTGAAAACCATCCTTTTTTTTTGTCTGTCCCTGTCTTGACCTTCTGGAACCATGCCTTCCCTCACTGTTTTTTTCATTCTAGCCCACTGTGTTCTTTGATGTGGTTGTCTTACTTTAATTTTCTCTGTGAGATGTTTATAAACCAGTTCTCTTCAAGGTGAGGCCTTATCATTTGTCTTCACTTCCTTCTTGAATAAAAAGCTGGCAGAAATCGAATGCACTGGGCTACTGGCGCAGAACACAGTGCAATGTTTTAACAGGCACCACCAACTATCAAGGAGGAGTCGGGTTATCATGCTTCGCCTACACACTGGCCACAATAGAATGAGAAATCACATGTTCACCAAATTCAAAATACAACCAGCCTATGCCACTGTACACTGGACAATATGACTACAAAACATGTTCTACAGGATTGCCCCAGTACACAGACCTGAGAAGAGCAAAGTGGTCCACACCCACCTCCCTGGAAGAGAAACTATATGGGGAAATCGAATCACTTAAACAGACAACTGACTTCATGTGAGAGTCTGGAATCCTACTCTGATTGAGTCTTGATCGCAGAGAGAGAGAGAGAGAGAGAGAGAGAGAGAGAGAGAGAGAGAGAGAGAGCGAGAGAGAGAGAGAGAGAGAGAGAGAAAGAGACTTCCTTCTCTCTCCCATTCTTCTATAAATTCACATTTCAAATTCTCTTTTCTGTTCTCATATATAATGCTCATGTTTCACTTTAAATTGATTTCAAATGTCCCACAAATAAAAAATGTACGTGCAGAACTAACATATGAGACCTAAAACTAGTTTTTAACACTCTCTCTAGCTCTGTTTCTTTCTGGCATTCACTTGATTGCTTCACTTCATCGTCTGCCTTTTAAAGGACATTAAGTGTGAGTAGATGCGATGCTTGCTGTAGTATTTGTTTCTTTTGATCCAACACATCCAACTTTAATGTGCCATTTTTGAGCACCAGGTTTTTTTCTCATTCTGATCTCTAACTGTTTGGCCAGGCTGGATAGTCTGTTTCCAGAGGCATCATCACACAGAGATACAATAGGGTCATGGTCAACTGCTATTGTCACTAATCCTGATGCATGTAATCTGCTATGTATTGCAGCTTCTACAACCCCAATACTGAACTGGCTTTAATTTCCTAATTCTATTCAGATCATAATTTTCAATACAAACTCAGGTCAGAGGGTGTAGTGGTTAGACAGAAGTAATTAAATTGTTAGCAATGACTGTGGACATCATCATGATGTCAGAACTGCAGATCTGATTTGTGTGTCAAAGATAGCACCGAGGAAGCAGCAAAGTTCAGCATACTTTATTAAAAAATTCATCAGTTTGAGACTTGATTTGAAACTAAATTTACAAAGTCTGAGAAAACACATTCATGGATACAACAGTGTACTAAAAGTAATCCTGAAGGGGAAAATATAAGGTAAAAGAGGCAGAGGCAGACCAAGACTAACATGGACGAGTAACATCAAAAGATAGACAAATCATCCCTATGACAACCTGCACCATCAAAGCAAGAGACAGAGCAGAATGACGCTCCATGGTAGCCAACATTCGTTGCGGAGACGGCATTCGATGATGATGATGGTGATGACAAAGACATAGCGTATGATGACGGTAGACAGGGGTGTATATTCTAAGCTATCTGCGAAGCCCAGCAGCTTCGAACACTGAAAAGTAATAAGGAAAAAATACATAAGTTTGCTAATTTTAATAAGAGAGCTTTTAATATAATTTCCCCCGAGCCACCACCTAATTGTACGGTCTTCGCTCGAAACTTGAGAAGACTTGGCGATCGGCTGGTGTTGCTTTGGATGACAGATAGTGGCATGGCATGATAGGAAAGGCACGCTTTAAATTCGCTCCTTATTTATTTTTTTTTTTAATAGCTAGAAATTCGCTAAGAATTCGCCCGTTAAACTTTAGTGTTTCAATCTTTATGTTTCTGTCACTTTCTGTATAGTTATTATCGGAGTGGGCATTTTTTTTTTTTTTTAAACAGTGCATTTACAGTGCTTTTGTAATGAGCTTGTGGCTGTGAATTAGTAAAATGTGTGTGGTGAGTAGTAATGAGCTTGTGGCTGTGAATGAGTAAAATGTGTGTGGTGAGTAGTAATTTAAAATGGGTGATATAATTAGTGAACTCCTGTAAAATAAACTATTTGTCCAGCCTCTGTATGAAGGTAAACTTCAAATTGTGAAGAAGAAAAAATGTAGACCTCAACCAACCCTTTCAGATCTTAAAAGTGAACATAAAGAAAAGAACAGGTTATACACTAGATGTTTTAACATAGCTAACTGTACAGTCATCATCATCAGGTTGCATGTCCTTTGCAAAACGTTACATTCATCACAGCTCGCCTAAAATAATCTGTCTCTAGCCAGATCTCCCACAGAACATTGCATTCACCACCGCCGATCTAAAAGAATATGTCTCTAGCCAGATCTCCCACAGAACATTGCATTCACCACCGTCGATCTAAAAGAATATGTCACTAGCCATATCTCCCACAGAACATTGCATTCACCACCGCCGATCTAAAAGAATATGTCACTAGCCATATCTCCCACAGAACATTGCATTCACCACCGTCGATCTAAAAGAATCTGTCACTAGCCAGATCTCCCACAGAACATTGCATTCACCACCGCCGATCTAAAAGAATATGTCACTAGCCAGATCTCCCACAGAATATTGCATTCACCACCGCCGATCTAAAAGAATATGTCACTAGCCAGATCTCCCACAGAACATTGCATTCACCACCGTCGATCTAAAAGAATCTGTCACTAGCCAGATCTCCCACAGAACATTGCATTCACCACCGTCGATCTAAAAGAATATGTCACTAGCCAGATTTCCCACAGAACATTGCATTCACCACCGTCGATCTAAAAGAATATGTCACTAGCCAGATCTCCCACAGAACATTGCATTCACCACCGCCGATCTAAAAGAATATGTCACTAGCCAGATCTCCCACAGAACATTGCATTCACCACCGTCAATCTAAAAGAATATGTCACTAGCCAGATCTCCCACAGAACATTGCATTCACCACCGCCGATCTAAAAGAATTTGTCTCTAGCTAGATATCCCTCTTCTTTCGTTGTCATGTTCGAGTTCTCTTTGACATCTTGAAATCACCTTTTTTTTATCTGCCCATGTCTTATCTTCCTGGAATCAAGCCTTCCATTATTATTCTTTCCAGCCCGCTGTGTCTTTTGACGTGGCCATATTATTGTAATTTTCTGTCTTTATTGCTATTTTTCATTATCCAAAGTATCCAAGGAATTTTCTGTAGCATTTGGTTTCGAATTAATCGATTTTATTCCTCGCTGTTTGTTTTGTCCATGATTCACAACCATATATTGCTATCAGGAAAATGTATGTCCCTAGTAATTTAACATTGACTGCCTTGCTGATCTTGTGCTACATGTTCTTCACGGCGTTATGTTTTTGTGTTACTGTTGCTCCTCTTGGTAGCCGCGATAGCTCAGTTGTTAGTGAGCTGGACTACTAATGACACGAGGTCGGTCTCGATCCTGATCGATGGCTTCCATGTTCACCCAGCCATAAATTGGTACCGATTTTTTTTTCTTGGAAAGTAAAGCGGCACGGGCGCAGTACCGACCACACTACCCAAAAAATCATGTGTAAAAATTATGGTCACTAACACCATATTCCCTGTACGCCACTTGGCGTGACGGGGCACTTTATTTATTTATTCTTTTTATTAAGTATTGCTAATTTTCTTTTGATCTCTTTCTAGCAGTCTCCATTTTCAGGTATTACAGATCCCAGATTTTCATTTTTAAAAAGTAAAGTACCCCCCCCCCCTCACGCCAAGTGGCGTTTAGGGAATATGGTGTTAGTGACCATAAATTTTACAGACCTGTCGCTTTACTTTCCCATTTTAAAAAATCCGGTACCCATTTAAGGCTGGGTGAACCGGAAACCGTCGGTTGGGACCGAACCCTACCTCTTGTCCTTTGTAGTCCAGTTCACTACCCACTGAGCTATCGCGGCTCCCAAATATTCATAGTTTGTTATCATTTCAAGTCCTTCACTGTTGGCGATGATTTTAGGTTGCTTTTTTGCTTTGTCAATGGATATTATTTTGGTTTTCTGTATATTTTCACTTTACGAAAAAGACCAGGAACGGAACCATCTATAGAATACATAAAGCGACAACAGATCAAGTGGTTGGGGCATGTGATACAACATAAAGAACTCAATCTGATACAATGAGTTACCAACAAACGATACGAGAACACCAGACCAAGAGGCCGACCAAGAAACAGGTGGTAGAAAGGCATACTAGAAACATTGGGTGGTATAATAGCAGAAGAGCCGATAGAAGAGCAAGAAACAGTGGACCAAATCTCACCTCGACGCCGAATGGCAAATGAAGAAGGAAAGAAAGAACAAAGAAAGGAAGACAGGAAGATAGAAAGAAAGAAAGAACGAAAAGCGCCGTTAGGCGACACACAGTTTCGTACCAATTTCCTCTATTATGTATATCTGTTAGATTATAAGGAGTAAGTTTATGCCTGCCAACCTTGCTCCTTTTGTTAGTTTTTTTTTCAGTGTTTCTCGAGGTCCTTTTCCTCTAACCTGATGTTGCTCATCTGAGAGCCTGTTTAGTGATTCTCTGGTCGTTTCTTTTAATTAAATAACTTATGTCTATCCTTATACATAAGAGTATATTATATATGCATATATCTTGATTTCCAATATTAGGGAGAAACAATCATCATTTTTTGGCCATGTAATGAGAAGAGAACAGCTGGGATATATTGTAACAACTGGGGAAATTGAGGGACGAAGAGATAGAGGAAAGCAAAGAGAAAAAAATACAAGACAGCTTAAGAGAATGACTTGGCAGAAGGTCAACAACAGAAATAATAAATAACTGTCGAGATCGAAAATTGTGGAGAGACATGATCACCTACGCCAGCATGCCCGGTACTTGATGATGATGATGATTTTGAGCTGACTCGATTGATTTGTCAGGGACAGTATCTTAGTTTTCACTTTGTTTAGAATGAGGTTTTGCTCATCACTGTGTTTTTTGTTGGACAGACTCGGTTAGCTGATCTAATCTCATTATCCAATGTTAGCGAGGAGAACCGTGTCATCAGCGGTATCTGAGTTCCTGTATTGTGTGGCAACAATTTAACGCGAAAGGGTCGCACGTTTCATGAGATTACATCTTGTCTGACGTTTCTCATGATCTTCTCGTCATTGAGGTTATGGACAGAGGGATGCACTCCTGCCTCACTCCCTGTTGTGAGGAATCGCTTCCACAATGCAAGACGAACTCGATCGCATTTCTTCCTGGTGTGGGGTATCAGGTGCCGTGGTTAATCCTAATAAAGCAGCAGTTTCATGGTTCGCCCTTAACAATCATATCGTTCATACGACCACACCGGTAGAACGAATGGGAGCTGATGAGGTAACCAGGGACAAGTTGATAACATACCTAGGAGTTAAATTTGATCGCAGCCTGTGTTTTCGGGACCACGTCGACCATGTAATAACAAAATCCCGCAAAGGATTAGCCGCCTTGAAGGTCATGGCAGCTGCCAACATCGAGCAGAGGCTACTTACTCTTCTGTTCCAGGGATTAGTCCTCGCATCAATCGAGTATGCCCTGGCAATTCTTTCTGTCAGTACGACTCAAATTGATAGGCTGGAGAAAATACAAAATGAAGCCATGCGCATTATCCTGGGATGTACAAGGGACACTCCCTGTGTAGCAATGAGGTATCTTCTTGACTTTCCAACCATGGATGACAGAATCAAGATCTGGAGAGCACGAACATACCTGAAGATTAGTACAGATACAGAGCATCCATTGCACTACGTGCTCAACACAGGGAAAGGTGCCAGGCTAAAAAGAGGCAAATCATTGGTGGGCCGAGCAGAAGATGTCATCAAACAGGTCTGTGGGTTTACCAATATCAGCGTTGGTGAGGAGTGGATACCGGTGCCTACGTCATTCAAGGGGACTTTCTCGTGTATTGTCACACTCGACAGGAAAAGTAGGGAACAGAACCCGGTCGTGGTTAATGCTGAGGTCAACGGTCTCATCTGCGATAGCACCGATGAGTAAGATGCAGTCATCTTTACAGACGGATCTGTAAGACGACACCAAAGAAGTGCATGGGCATTTACAGCACGCTCGTCAGGCAGAATAGTCAAGGAAGACAGTGGTGCATACGTCATGACCACGAGTAGCATGACAATGGTGGAGGCGATGGCAGTGACCAAGGCATTCAAATGGTTAGAGTCACAAGACTATACCCACGCATGTATACTGAGTGATTCGATGAGCATGATTTAAAAAGTGGATGCGGGCTCTGTATGCATGCAATGGGTAGAGTCGTTGCAGAAATCCAAAATATGTAAGGTCACCTTTGTCTATGTCCCTGGACACGCGGGAGTACGGGGAAATGAAAGGGCGGACAGGTTGGCTAGCTGCGCTGTCGTTGAGGACGGGCAACCAATGGATCGGGCGGACATCATCAATGCCCTCCGAGAAGTGGGAAGAGCACAGGACTTCGACAAACACAGATCCATGTCACTTCTTCGGATGATGGAAATGGGAGTTAGATGGGCACAGCCAGAAATGAGAAACTTAGTGGCCGTGTAAGAAGACTTATCAACCAACATAGCACTGGAGTCGTCAGTCGCTGGACACTGAGGGAATTGCTGAGGAGGGGATCTGAGCACCTATGGACATGTTCGGAGTGCAATGATGATGACCCGCAAATAACTCAATAACTCTCTGTTGTTTTAGTTTAGTTACCAGGTCATCCTCACTGGTGCAGAACACAGTGCAACGTATTAACGGGTGTTCAATCAAAGTGGATCTGGCGGACTCTAATTGTGATGTTCTGTCTGTGGGGGCGATCAACACACTTAACCTGACAGCTGACTTCATGTGAGAGTCTGGAATCCTACTCTGATTGAGTCCTGATCGCAGAGAGAAAGAGAGAGAGAGAGATCCTCAATGCACATCGGACAAGTATATCAATTCTCAAATCTATCCCTCAACATGTAGCGACTAACGACACCAGGGTTGTGTTGGTTGACAAGTCTTCTTTGGATCCCTGTGTAGCGCTTTCGTCTAGCATCTCCAACATTGACATGACTATCGTGAAGTCTGTTCGTGGCTGCGGATTCAGAGTGATTTGTTTCATTTTTTATTTCATACAGCGTCCCCGAGGGCATTAACATTTGCAGTCCATTGCCCTTCGGCACTAAGTTCAGCCAAACTAGCAAGTCTGTCAGCACATTCATTACCTTCTACACCAGCCTGGCATGAAAATGAAGTAGATACTTTCTAGAATAGACTTCCCCTGAGACTCCAACCACCGCCGTCAGGAACAGCTAGCGATCTTTCTGAGCATGCTCATTGAGTCACTGAGGAAACACACATGCCTGCCATTCTAATGCTTTAGTAACAGCCATCATTTCCCTGGTCAAACTACTTGACCACTCACTGTTGTAAACCAGCCTGTTTCATCCCTCTTCGTATAAATGCTGCTAGTTTGTGATTCGATAGTGTGGTGTTAGGGTCTTTCATGGTGGTCCACACTTTCTAACATATAACCTTACACCATTAGAGTCCTGTTTTAAATATCCATTCTGTTACAAGAATTTTGTCATGTATGATCGTTATAGTCTTGACAGACGGTAAGCAATCAATGTCTACAGATCTTATCATTGCTATTTTTGGAGCAGCTTCTCTCGTGGCTGATTGTGCCAAACTTAGATCACCATAAGCAATCATATTTAGTTGTATACTCTTTGTGTGATACAGGACCAATTTTCTGTTCTCTTTTTGGCATTTGTCCTATTACATTCTCATCGACTCCCTTCTGAATGTGATCGCGCCTCTATTTCTGCTCTCCACGCAACACGAACTATCGCAAGATTCGCCCAACCCTCTCAACCGATGGAGACACCCTCTCGTGGTTGTAAGGTTCTACATAGAGTAAACACACATACATGTGATTAACGTCCGTCCTTATAAAATGGCTCAACCACCCTAGATCCGGCTCTGAATATTGTCTACGTAGGTGGGAATCCAGTACATGACAAAGCATGTAAATCAGTTACTCGGTAGTGATGACTGTTGTGATCTAATATAACCCACAAGACATAGTATGAGGTTGAGTGGATCTTGCCTCGCCAAGAACAAGTCTCAAACTCGAAGGCTAACAATCTCCACACAAACAACTTGTGCTCCAACGGTTCTCACATTGTCCCACATGACCCATAACATATGAGCTATAGTAGTTACGCGTGTAAAGAAGTGATTCAGTTATAATCGTTTCACTGTAACTTCCGGTTGGTGCGACAGGTTTAGTTAAACCGGTCTCAGGACTGACGGAATTTTTATTGCAGTATGGTATAAAGTGATTCTTTCTGATTTGGATTTTTGTTTGTGGCGACAGCCCTAGACCGGTCGCATTCACATGACTACAAAATCAACATGGCTTTGACGTCTGCGAGCTGAAGAAATAGCGCTGCAGTACGACTGTCTGTGGAATTTGGTGGAATGGTACCAGGCCTTGACCTTGCCTGGGGATGGGATATTTTCAACTGCAAATTTGCCCCCTGAACTGCAGTCGGATCGAGTGTCCCACCGAAGTGGAGGCCTGACTTCATTTGTTGGAATAGCGATTATTGTTAGGGCATGCTCACCAATCTCAAGCCCACGAATCTTGCGCGGGCGTATGGAAATATGCTCCCGTGACGGCCATTACAGCGACCCGGATGTGTCCAATATGAGCTGTTAGCCACTGATAGTTTTGTGCGCGTCAAGGCACGCCATTTTTACAGAACACAACGCGTTCAACTGAACAATATGAACGATCGGGATGGAGACTTTTTGGTTGCTGGAACGGGGGCTGAGCGGATATGGGAGTGTTCAGCCTGAAGTGAAGCCATTCCGTTGTACAGTGAAAGCGTTACACTGTGAATCATAGCAATAAGAGTAACTAAAAAAAAAGGAATCAAAACACACACAGAATACCTGCACTGTCATGTTTAATAAATATTAGTCATGAAATGGTGGAATCGTAGGATAGAACATGACAACAAAAATACAGTTTGAAGATTAAAAAAAAATTATTGTAATAATAATAATTCAGAAGCAGTGTAGCAATATATTGAGACAAACATGTGCATGATTCAAACAACTGGGGTGAGCAAAGATATAGGTACAAACTGTGGCTTCCTAATGATAATGAAGATGTAAGTAGCGAGCTCTGGGCATACTTACAAGAACTGTCATTATGGTTTGTGTTTGAGATAATGATGATGCTATTGACATACAGTGAGAAGTGTGCTAAATCGGCATGGTATTAAACATCACAAATTTGGACTATCACCGACAATGTGAGTCAAAACAAATCATTAGAGTGTGATAACTTCTTTGAGCAATTACATGCACTATATATCTATTAAAGACATGCGTGTTGAGAAAACAAAAACTTGCATTTGTAACGTTCAAATAGAAAATAGCTGGAGAGAAAGTCAATTGTAAAACTAAACAATTGCTGAAAGATAAAGTTTCAAATAGACATCGGAAGTAAAGAAAAGACAAATGTAGACATTTGAGGAGTGGTGAAGATCTACAGCAGAGAAGGTAACTTCCAGGGGAACAGAGGAAATGATGTCCCAGAAATCAGTTCACTGTCAGCAAAGATACTGTTGAACCTGCTGAGGGAAGGGACAGAGACTGCAACAATCTTTACATAGAGGTAGTCCACAGTGCTGAAGTGGTTAGTACATTGATTATGTTGGCAAGATGACTGCACGTTCAACTTCCATCAGCAGCAGCTTCTATATTGCTGCGATCAACACAGACCCCCTCCTCTCTGCTGCTGAGCATTAATGCCTAGGTGTTTTTGTGGTCAAGAGACAGCTGGTCACAATATTACTCCTGCTTATGTCACTCAATGATGGTGATGATCGTACCTGCTTACACAAGATGTCCACTCATTATTCTCTAGTAAATGTTCATGCCGATACCACAAGCCTCAGTGAGCACACATTGAGCAGCTAAGACATTGATAAAATCAATGCATGTTTGAACCTTGTACTAATTATGAGCAACAAAATAAGTCAGGCTCAAACCTATTGTATTAAACTTTACCTAACTAGACCACACCATATTGGGGGTGGGGGGGGGAAGGAGAGGGAGCCAGTGCTCTCTCAAGCCCCATTATTACCTTCTCTGTGAGCTAAATGTCCCTGCTATTTGTCAGTGGAGTTAAGTTGGGACTCTATCGAGAGGGGAGAAGAAGAAACAGATTTATAAAATAAAATATCAGCACAATTTGGGGCAAAGTGGTCAGCATTATACCAGTGCTGTATTTCTATTTCAGAAAAAAATGTGGCTACTATTTAAGGCTGGATCAACTTGAGGCTGTCTGGATTGAAGCCAAGCTCTGGTCCTCAGTAGACCAGTTCATTAACCAGGTCTGTTAGAATAAATTTAACCTGCCCCTTAACGCCCTTACAAACAAGTAAATGATGAGATCTGGAAGTATCACCCAGCAAGTCAAACTTCATGACAACATCATCTTCTTAAAGAGGTCAACAATCAAACATTGCTACGGGGTTCCTACTGGGGGCAACTCTAAATCCATTCTAGTAGAGAATGATGACAGCATGGTCTTCAACAACAGCTGCTGGTTAAGCCAAGTACACTAACCACCATACTCCTAATGCTCTACCATCTGGAAGAAATAGAATCAACAGCAAAACCCCAAGAAAAAAAAAATCATAATTGTTGTCTTTCACTCCAAGTATTGTCTATATCTGCGATGTTGTTTCTTGCATAAATGTTACTGTTTTTTTTGTAGCTCTTACAGCGGCCCATATAGTTTAGCTTGTAGTGTTGTATTTATGGGTCAATGGGTCTTATTATAACTGCTGAAGTTTGATGTCTGATCACAAGTTTACTGAACTTGACATGAATGAGTGATACAAGTCAGGGTCGCAGATAGTAAACAAATAAAAAAGGCTATCAAGACACATTCTAAAATACATTCAGAAAGAGCAAATTAAATTATTTGGACATACAGCATGACTATCAGCAACAAGCACTAAAAATCAATCGCAGTAACCAAAGAGAGAATGGAAAGTCTCCCTAAATAGGGATTAGCAACATATCAAATGACACACAATTACTGCATGCATCCTCAGTGGCTGAGTGGCTAGTGCGCTCACTATTGATCACAAGTCTCAGGTTTCAATTCCCAGATGTGGCAATGTCAGATTGACAAGGTTTTTGTGTTCACCCAGCCTCTGAAAATGAGATTTTACTAGGAAATAAAGTTGACCTAATACTGACCACATCACCCACAAATCATTGGCCATGTCAAACTCTAATCATCACTAACACACTATTTCCTATACAGCTATCCCAGGCATGCAGCAAACCTTGACTTTTGACATCAATACAAAGTATGAAGGTCAGAACTCTGGTCATCACTAACAGACATTGTCCTATACAGCTATCCCAGGCATGCAGCAAACCTTGACTTTTGACATCAATACAATGTATGAAGGTCAGAACTCTGGCATGAACACTCATTCTCACCTCAATGCTGTAACACACATGATCAGACAGCAGAGAACAGGTTTGAGAAGTGGGGCGTGGCAGTGAAATTATAGTTAGATAGTTGGATAACACAGGTGTTGGCTCAAAATCATCCATTCTTTAAAATACCAAGGAAATCCTTTCAACTGAGGAAACATTGTCAATGTGATAACCAGTTAATATAGTTATGAAGACTAAATAATCTTGCAGAACAGAAAGGTGCTAAGATTAGAAGCCAGAAGTAATCTACAATATTTAGGGATGAAGGGATATGTACTTTTACCATTCATTACTATTGTCCCAACTCAACTAGTCAGGTACACAATATTAACTCCAAGTGGTCTGGGGTGAGCAGTGATTGAACATGAATGTAAAGGAATATGAAAGTATCACTATCAAACATCAGGAGAAAAGTAAAGAGATTGTAATATTCTCAGCCAGCTCTCAACAATACTTTGAATTAGCTGCCTCTACTTGGCTTCCTGATCACCTTTGCTGTTTCAGCTACAAACATTTGCCTCCAAGAGGTGTTTACCCATCAGATTCTTTCTCATATGATCACTAATAGTTGATGCATTGTGTTTGCTTTAATTTTATTTGTGCATGACTTCTACGTAGCTGATTGGTTTTACAATATATTTGACAAATTTCAAGCATTAGTTGATGTACAACATATAAATCCAGCCTATGTTTTTCAATAAAATCACTGTTTATTTGTTTGAAATAAAACACTAAATATCAAACAAGTCGTCTTCTGTCTAAACTGGTGTTTTAGATCCTGTTCGTAGATTCCTTTCATGAGGTAACAATACTACAGTCAAGACACTTACTTATCTGTTCTGCTGTCCTTTCCAATATTTCAATGCAAGGAAGGTGCCCTTCTGTCTAAACTGGTGTTTTAGATCCTGTTCGTAGATTCCTTTCATGAGGTAACAATACTACAGTCAAGACATTTACTTATCTGTTCTGCTGTCCTTTCCAATATTTCAATGCAAGGAAGGTGCCCTGATTACTGCCACTGTGTGTTGGTTATAAATTTCTTTGCTTCTGTCCACAGTCTGTGACAATCCTCTGCTCTCTTTCTTCACATCTTACTCCTTGTAATGATTGAAAACATATCTATTGTTCCTTCGAGCAGAAGACGGCATAAGTTTATTTTTAAAACTTATGGGGCATGATTTTATTATTTCTGCAGGTTGGCAAACACCAGTGACTTGGGCTAGTCTTCCCAGCTATGTTCATGCCTCTCACATCACATTTACTATATGATCCTAACAGTTTTCTTCACATATTTCTGGCTTTTGTTACTGCTGGCTTGTCACTAGTACAAATTCTGTCTCAAGAGCTTTGTACTGGATTTCTATATGATTCCTTATTCAGCAACATTATTTTATTATTATGATTATATCACTAAGGATGCTTGACTTGTTCGCTCTAAGCTTCCTTATTAGTGGTTCTCTAATGCTATTTCCTTCCCTCTATTCTATGCAAAGAACTATATTTCAAAAGTCTCCATGTTTCTGATTGTCACTTTGCTCCTCCATTTTTCCAAAGAAATGTGATATTTAAATGGAAGATTGGTGGATGTTATGGACTTAATGAATGTTCTTGTATTTCTATTTGCTGTCAAATTCTCATGAGTTTATCAAATAATCTGACAGATGTCATCACTGCTGTCCAAGAAGGTGATAATATGAGGGGCAAAATAGGCACTCTACAACACAAGCTTCATTCCAACGTTATGTTACCAGTGCCAGTTCTGGATTCTAGTCTCAAGAACGATAAGAAAATGAAATGTGTTAGATGAATGACAGTAAACTGCAGAGAGATAAGATCATAAATTAAGATCTGATAAACTAAAAAGAATAGGAATAATTCCTGTCATAGAATTAATAAAGAAACAACAGATAAAATGGTTTGACCACATGATAAGGCAGAAAGACCAAAATACAACACAACGAGCCTTCAATAATAACTATGAGAACACTAGCCCCAAGAGCCAACCATGAAAAAGACAGACTGACGGAGTATTAGAAATTCTAAGAAACATAGCAGTAGGAAGGGACAACAGCAGAGCAAAAGATAGCAAATTATATCTCACCCGACGCTGAAAATCAAATGAGGAAGGAAAGAAGGCGGCCCATGTTCTATTGGCTTCAAGTGGGGCAATAATTGTAATTCAACAACAAACAATTCAGACAAAATAAAACAAAACAGTATTAAATAGGAATAATAAAGTTGAATTGTGCCCAAATCAATAAGGTGGCACACAGCAGTATTTGAACAGGAAGGATGAAGGTACTGTTCAGCCACACAGCTGTCAGCGAATCATAGCTGATGGCTGGAACCAGGAACTGTCAGTCAGAACTATGCACATACTACACCACTTCTTCTTGGTACCCCTAGAAACAGACTACTCAGTTACATCTGGTCAAGTGTGTAGGGATTGAGAGGGAAGACAACCCAGTACTTAAAAATGCAGTGCTGAAGTAGGATGTGTTGGGCTGAAAGGCCCAAATAGCATGATTCTACTACAAACCACAACACAAGGCATGCATGCCCATTTAATGTCCTCTAAGGGGTAGATGACGAAGATGTATAACTATTCTTTTAGTATTTGTACAAACACAAGAAAATAAAAAGAATTAAAACAGGAAGGATTAAACAGAACAGGATTTAAACAAGAAAGATAAAACAGGTAAGATTAAACAAGGAGACAAATAATAATAAATGAATATTATTATAGAGGGAAACTTATGAGGCAATAATTCAGTGAATCATAGGAGGAAGAGGTATGTTTTACAGCACTCAGAAAAAATGACAAATAAACAACAGATAAAAACAAAGAACAATATATGGTCCGAGATATGATCCTGTTCGGACCATATATTGTTCTTTGTTTTTTTCTGTTGTTGTTTATTTGTCATTTTTTCTGAGTGCTGTAAAACATACCTCTTAATCCTATGATTCACTAAGATTAAACAAGACAGTGTTCTACTGAGAAAGATTAAACAAGACAGTGTTCTACTGAGAAAGATTAAACATTTGTGAAAATACACAACATGAGGGGTACACTAGTACAGAGATGGATACCATGAGAGGAACAAACACAAACAAACAAACCATATGGTATAATAAGAGAATGAAGAGAGTAAGGAGTTCAGATTTTGTCCCAAAAAACTATTTATTAAGTACACTCATAAATTAGACATTGACCATAATGCATGCAATGTTGATGGATAAGCTACAAGACCATGAAAGGAAATACAATAACTGGGGATTAACACAGTGGACTTGCTGGCATTGCCATTTGTGAACCAGAAGTGATTAAGATCCTACTCTTATCTTCCCTTTGTAGTATTGGAAATTAACTAGTCTAGTAGGAGCTGGAGAGGTAAGGCAAGTAAGCATAGATGGCACAGAGAAGTAATCAAGAAGAAGAAAAATTATCAATTATAAATATCATGAAGTTTATACACTTTATTGAGCCAAAAATGCATTGTCCTCATATAAATATGCGTTTAAAATATGTTTTTCTTAGAAATAAATACATGCAACATTAAGTTATTTGTTAAAATGCAGCATCAGGTTGCTTGCTATAATGCAACAAGTTATTACCTAAAGTGAATTTTTTTTTCTTATGAGTTATTCATAATTAAGAACATCTGTTCAAAATGTAGACAGCACATGGTTCTGCTAAGATTTAAACATACTAGTAAACTCACTTACAGTAGCTGAAGAGCATCAAGCAAGAACATTTTTTATTTCCCTCTTTAAAAAAAAAAATACCACAGGAATATAGATCACAGAAATACAGCATTGTGCAAATGCTTAAGCCAAAATAGATTTTAAAAAAAAAATAATAAAATGAAGCTTGACTTGTAAGATCAATTTGTCAGTAATCACCTTCTCCTGTCACTCATGAATGTTTTCCTTGAAAGTAAGTGTTTAGAATTTCTTTCCATTAACTGTTAACTCCAAACTTTATATTTTAAGAGAATATGGATCATCATTCCAAAGGCTAGGGAAACAATCTTCCACTCTGAAGATTAATACACTAAAAGACAAGGTGCAAAAACACATAGCAACACAAGTCATTAGTAAGTGAATGAAGTAGATCATGTTTTCATTGCTTTATATCTAATAACTAAACATTCAATGATCTTAAGAAGTAAACTGGGTGTGTGTGTATATCAGTTGTACACACGGACATGAGTAAATCAACATCAATATCATCATTAAAATTGAGCATGCAAAAATGGGGGAGATTTAGTTACATGACCTGCAGTTGCCATGACACTGTCAGTGGCCCAAAGCTGACCAAGATCTCACTTCACTCCCATTTTGGCTCCCCTAGCAATATCAGCTTGAGAAAAAATGGCTAGTGAGATAAGAACCATGTAGTCCCCCACAGTGGGGCTTGTTGATACACAGATCTAGTTTTACAGCATCTCTAGGATAGACAAAATCCAACTTCTCTAGCAGAACCTTGGAAATAAAGAAAGCCATATCACCTTCCTGGATTTAAAAGGTCACATCTTACATTGACTCTAACTGCATGTGTGCGCGCACGCACACATACATGAACAAGATAGTGCACACAAAATATCAGCCTGGATAAAATATAAGCATGCAGATAAAAAAATATACCAGAAAAAAAAGCACAAACACACTGAACTAAACAACATAAACAAGACAGGACTAGACAACATGATAAAAGAGACAACACACACGTGACATGACAAGACTACTCACATACAAGTCTGTCAGCACTAGCACAACATTCTAGAGTTCCCACATGCTCTCATGACCTGGCGCTAAGTGATTCTTGTTCTCAGAACTGAAGCAAACAATAACAATTGATGAGGTTGCAGAGACTCATGCCAACATGATGAGAAATAATGATGGCTTTATACAAAAGTACATGCCTAGATTGCTTTCATCATGCGAGAGCTAGTGCATGTTGGCACAAGGTCCCTCAGAGGACAGTGACAAGGAAGTTGAGTCTGATGCACCTGTCAAAGGAATGCTGGAACACTGTGCCACAATGGGTGATAGGAAAAGCATCCTCAGTAGAAAAAAACACAACATGGATAATCAATGAAGGACAGGAAAAATCAGTAGATGAACACTTCAATGGTTGCTGGAATGGGCAGCAGAGCGGACGTGGGAATGCTTCGACTGCATTAATGCCAGTCTGAAGTAAGAACAAGAATCCTATTTTGATGGAGATAACATGAGTCAGTTAGTCTAGACACTCACAACAAAATGAAATCCTTGCTGTTTTTTCAACAGCCCTCATATGAGAATACTAGAAATCACATAACAAATGAATGGCTAACAACAACAAACAAAAATAGACAAAAGCTGAACCTTCCCTCAGCAGTCAGTGTCAGGTACATCTTGAACAACAACAGAGCACCTCCTCTCTATGCAGTACATGGCCATCCTTCTCAGGGTGCTCATGTCTGGTTCACACTATTTTGTTGTTTTCACTGCTCCCCTCGATTATCCTCTCTTGCTTTCCGTCTGAGTCCTTAGAATGACAGTTCTTGTGACTGTTTCTGGATCTCTCCAGTTCACATGAACATCTGTCTATATATTTGAGATATGAGTTATCCAATACCTTTATTGACTGTCTGTTAACACAAAGAATAAAGCAAACTATAATGACTTGAAAGAATCAATAATTTAAAAAAAGAACAATTAAATACAATCTGAACAAGACATTTGACATTTTGTGGACAATAATTGACTCATTTATTGTGCACAAAATGTCAGATGTCTTAAAGTCATCCTGGAAGGGAAAATACAGGGTAAGCGGGAAAATACAAGGTAAACTAGTCATCAGACAAAGACTGATGTGGACTTAATAAAATCAAGTGGTGGACTGGAGTACCAATGATGGTGCTTAACATCAAGGCAAGAGATAGAGTGAAATGGTGGTTCAATCTTTGATTGTAGTCAGTAGACTATCTTTGATAGAGATGGGGAGTTACAACCTATAAACATAAAGCAATTCAAAATCTACTAAATGGAACTCACTTTTTAGCTCATGTATATCAGCAGAAATTCAACAGATATTCTCTCATCAATTTCACATCTGTATCAATGGACTATACACTGACTGAAAAGCAAGGTGTTTATTTCAATTTGTAGCTAAACAATGATTACCTCTTGATTGTTTCACACTCATTTGCTTTATTAGTTATGTTGCACTATGTTTTGCACATTTTGGTTCAGTGCATTAGACTGTACATGATCCATTTATTATAAGAAAAATCTCTTACAAAATAAGATCGTAGTAAAAATAACATAAAATATAACATATTGCGCCCACATTCAACATGGGCTATGTGCATTAGCTAACATAATTAAAATATATCTTATAAAACATATAGAAAAACAAGCAATTACACGTTGAGACAAGTTTGTAATAAAAGGATCATAACAATATTAAACAACTGTACAGTCTTGAAGCTTGTGCAAGCAAGCACAAATGTAATACAATAATGAAGCATTCTTGAACAAAAAGCACCTGAAACAATGTGATACAGTTACTATTGATGAGATGATGTATCGCAGAATAAAAGGGACAACAATTACCAATATTTCTATGTATCTTCACACACGTGGAAAAACAAAGCAAGACATATCATCAGTAAATGCTACATTTTCTCAGAACTTCAGCAAATGTTACTGACTTGAGCAAAGCTTTCTTAATCTCTCTATGCTCTCCTTCAACTCCTGTCTCCATAAGCTTATAGGTTTTATAATTTGTCTATACTCATACAAATTTCACAAGGCCCAAATTACAATACTTTCAATTTAAGGGTCTCAGATACTTGGTTATATGTACTGGGTTATGTGTACTTGGTTATGTCTTGTAAATGTAAGGACAATAAGAGAGTTGGCAGTTTTTAAAGTATTTAGAATGGGGAACTCTGACTGACAGGTAGCCAATATGAACTCACTATTAATGGTTACAACTTGGATAAGGCATGGGATCATGTTCTCTCTATTAAACTAGCTATCTTAGTTTGAGGCAGTTGTGACATCAAACATCAAATTCCTTCCCTTATACTGACCTAAATTTTTGTTTTGCCGGCCATTCCTGGATTAATTCTGCTGGGACTACATAATTTGTATTACAATCCACATATTTAACTACTTTTATTCTCTCATATTAACATAGATCAAAGGTATTCATTTGTTTAAAAAAATTTTAATTTTTAAAATCAGTAAACGTAAGTAATTAGTAAAAATAAATATTTGTGATCGCTTCATTTTGTGAAATTTGTACTCTAAATAGGCCTATTTTTTTGCTCGCAAGTGATCATAGTGCCTAGTGATTTCATAATATATTTAGATCTGCATATTTTACAAGATTTAATCTTTCATATAACATAAATCAAAGATAAATGTTTGTACAAATATACAATCTGATAATTTCTGTGAGTAGAAAATTAGTCAGAATATTTGTGATCGATTAATTTGTGTAAAATTTGTATATGTGTGCATGTGTATGTATAATGAGCATTTGATAAGGTCTTTCAAGTTGGCACGTGACTAAGAAACATGTCTGACTGTTATGCAAGTCAGGCTAAACTACTGGTCACCAAGATCACAACAATTTGGACTAATTTCAATCCGTACCTTTCTGTGATAGAATGTTCCATTTGCAACCATTATGAGAACTCTAAATGTGATATTATATTCAGAAAGAAAGCTTCCTTTTTCAATCATTATGAGAACTCTAAATGTGATATTATATTCAGAAAGAAAGCTTCCTTTTGCAACCATTATGAGAACTTTAAATGTGATATTATATTCAGAAAGAAAGCTTCCTTTTGCAATCATTATGAGAACTCTAAATGTGACATTATATTTAGAAAGAGCTATCCTGAATCTGTCATGGTTATATGTAACTCCTGCTACCTCTAACACTAACTAGTTCAGAATTTGGGTTCAATGAAAATCAAAAAGAGCTGTTACACCTACAAGAACTGTCACGACCTTTCATATCAGTAACATTTCTTATCTCCATTCCTGAGATGCATCAGTTACAAGTTCCACAGATCTAAAATACACAGCTCCAACAACTTCTACATTTGCAACACCCATAGCAACAGTAGCTACAACAGTAGCTACACAATGTCATTTCACAATTTCAACACCCACAGCAACAGTAGCTACAACAGTAGCTACACAATGTCATGTCAACACCCACAGCAACAGTAGCTACAACAGTAGCTACACAATGTCACAATTTCAACACCCACAGCAACAGTAGCTACAACAGTAGCTACACAATGTCATGTCAACACCCACAGCAACAGTAGCTACAACAGTAGCTACACAATGTCATGTCAACACCCACAGCAACAGTAGCTACAACAGTAGCTACACAATGTCATTTCACAATTTCAACACCCACAGCAACAGTAGCTACAACAGTAGCTACACAATGTCATGTCAACACCCACAGCAACAGTAGCTACAACAGTAGCTACACAATGTCATTTCACAATTTCAACACCCACAGCAACAGTAGCTACACAATGTCATGTCAATACCCACAGCAACAGTAGCTACAACAGTAGCTACACAATGTCATGTCAACACCCATAGCAACAGTAGCTACAACAGTAGCTACACAATGTCATTTCACAATTTCAACACCCACAGCAACAGTAGCTACAACAGTAGCTACACAATGTCATGTCAACACCCACAGCAACAGTAGCTACAACAGTAGCTACACAATGTCATGTCAACACCCACAGCAACAGTAGCTACAACAGTAGCTACACAATGTCATGTCAACACCCACAGCAACAGTAGCTACAACAGTAGCTACACAATGTCATGTCAACACCCACAGCAACAGTAGCTACAACAGTAGCTACACAATGTCATGTCAACACCCACAGCAACAGTAGCTACAACAGTAGCTACACAATGTCATGTCAAGACCCACAGCAACAGTAGCCACACAATGTCATGTCAACACCCACAGCAACAGTAGCTACAACAGTAGCTACACAATGTCATGTCAACACCCACAGCAACAGTAGCTACAACAGTAGCTACACAATGTCATGTCAACACCCACAGCAACAGTAGCTACAACAGTAGCTACACAATGTCATGTCAACACCCACAGCAACAGTAGCTACAACAGTAGCTACACAATGTCATGTCAACACCCACAGCAACAGTAGCTACAACAGTAGCTACACAATGTCATGTCAACACCCACAGCAACAGTAGCTACACAATGTCATGTCAACACCCACAACAACAGTAGCTACACAATGTCATGTCAACACCCACAGCAACAGTAGCTACAACAGTAGCTACACAATGTCATGTCAACACCCACAGCAACAGTAGCTACAACAGTAGCTACACAATGTCATGTCAACACCCACAGCAACAGTAGCTACAACAGTAGCTACACAATGTCATGTCAACACCCACAGCAACAGTAGCTACACAATGTCATTTCAACACCCACAGCAACATTAGCTACACAATGTCATGTCAACACCCACAGCAACAGTAGCTACACAATGTCATGTCAACACCCACAGCAACAGTAGCTACACAATGTCATGTCAACACCCACAGCAACATTAGCTACACAATGTCATTTCAACACCCACAGCAACAGTAGCTACACAATGTCATGTCAACACCCACAGCAACAGTAGCTACACAATGTCATGTCAACACCCACAGCAACAGTAGCTACACAATGTCATTTCAACACCCACAGCAACAGTAGCTACACAATGTCATGTCAACACCCACAGCAACAGTAGCTACACAATGTCATGTCAACACCCACAGCAACAGTAGCTACACAATGTCATGTCAACACCCACAGCTGTATCATCTATACTATTATCATCCTGACTGTCCAGAACTATAACATGCATGACTACAACATACACTGCTACATCACCTACACTTTTAAGATTTCTCACAAATAACAACATGTCACACAATTAGTAAACTGTTACAACATATTCACATCCAACATACTGCCATACGAAATACAGGAAATACATCTCTCATACATTTTACAGAAAACAGATCTTTATGTTCTCATTCTTTCCAGTTCACAGACAGCACTACATCAGTCACTGTTAAATCAATCATACTGAGAGCACAGAAAATACAAATTAATAACAGAGCCCCTGAGAAATGAGGAAGAAAAGTGACTAAATAATCTTACTAGGAGAAAGCTCTGCACCAGTTCTAGCAAAATTTTAAAATGCAAAACAGGAAGACAGCCCTTAGTGTTTCAAAGAATTGTTGTTATATGTGAGGAAACATGTAACAGGACTCCAGCAAAGCAAAAATGGGCTAATTTAATTTGCAGTGTATGCAGACAAATTGCAGAAATATAGAAGAGTCTTTGTATAAAACAGTGTGTGCTACAGAACTAAAAATTAATAAAACCAATAAAACATTGATCCAACATATATAATAGCAATACAAAAATTAAATGCCATGAAGAACATGAGGCATAATACCGGCAAGGTAATAAAATTAAAATTCCTAAGGACATTATCTTTCTGACAGCAACATATGGTTGTGAATCATGGACAATCTCGCCAAACACCAAGGAAGAAAATCGATTAATCCCAAGCAAAATGCTACAGAAAGATCCTTAAGATATCTTGGATAATGAAAAAGAGCAATGAAGACATATTACAAAATTTAAATATTAAAAAGAGCTGGCTTATAAACACCATTATATAGAGGACATGAAAAATTATGGCCACATCAAAAGAAACAGCAGGCTGGAAAGAACAATACTGGAAGGCCTAGTTCCTGGGTGACACATCAAGGGCAGACCATAAGAAGAAAGTGGTTTGAAGACATCAAGAAGACCTTGAACATGACAACTGAAGAAGTGGGAGTTCTGGCTAGAGACAGATTTTTTTTTTAGATGGGCTGTGGTAAATGCAAATTTCTGTAAAGGGTATGTGACCTGATGATGACGCAACATATATACAGGCAAAAATAAAGTAGTCATTGTTATATAGAGAACAAGACTCCATGCACAACTAGATTCATAACCAGCACATTAGCTTACACATGAATCTCTTCAATTATAAAAAAAGCTTACAGTGAGAGAAATCTTTGATCCTTTGAACAAAACACATGCACACTTTAGTGTCTCACTCTGACCCCCTTAGCACACAATCAAGACCAGACATTCAAACCACAATCAATGCATGTCACTGTATAGACATTTATTCCCAACAAAACCATAGCCAAACAGCACATGCTTGAACATCATTGTATACCAAATTACAGAGAGACTGATTTGATTTAGGCTTTCATGGGAAGCAGGGTTCAGAATTTTTACACAAAACTATTTCAAAATTAGAAAAAGGGGTATTTACGGTATTAGAAATGAAGAAGCAAAAATTAAATCTTTTATGGAGTCATATCTCCTTCAAGTTTTGTCAGAATTTAAATCACCATCTAGTTCTGTTGTCAAGAATCTGAAGGTGTGATTGTAAATATACATCACATGCACAAGTGGAAATTTAGGAGACATTCTATGAACCTGATTAGTATTCAGAGAACATAGAAAATAGAATAAAATATGCACGAAGAATTGGTAATGCAGCTTCAAGTGGATTATCCACAAGTACATCTATAGCATTGGAGTTATTGTGTAACATGTTACAGACATCCTTCATTCACTAACAGAAATACAAATGTTCACAAAAACTGGTGAGTTCTTTGTATTAGATATGGATGTAGGTGTCTGTCAAGTATGAAGCAACATCCACTGGTCAGATTACAAGAATTCTACCAAGTCTAAACTATATAACCCTAGGCTGGGCATCTTACTGTTTTTTAGCAAATTAGTGGGATGGACAAAAGTGCAACATTAGATTGGAGCCATAACATAAAATGAGGCACCTCTCTATTTGCTAATATTGCACCACCATCAAAAAAAGTAATTGTTTTGTTTAATAATGACAAGAATTTTGCAAGAATAGAGAACCCCACAAAAAACAATTATTGAAAGCACATGTTCCAAGATAGCAGTAGTTAAACCCTAGATTACAATTATTTGTAAAAATTACAATTGCAAAATTAAAACTTGTATAAAATCTCTTCAGTTTGCCGTGAATGGTTGCCTTTCCCAGCGTCTAATTCTTGGTGGCATTTATTTAGGAAGCATCAGTGAGACAGCACATACTTATGTTTTTGAAATACTGCTGGTTCATCATAAAAAACAACAGGAATTTCCAGTTTTGGTAAACAAAGTATAGAGACATTCTACAAATTGAAACCAAGGCTGGCTTTTCAACTTAGGGTTTGTCCCTACTGAACAGTTACCTGTGCCCCTCAAAAACCAGAAAATGGCAACAAATTTGTGTGTTCTTTGTAATAAGACTATTTGTCTAGACATAATGTCCACCTTTGTACTAACTGTGCTCCTTAATTGTTTGGATTATTTTTATGTTGTATTTGTTCCTAAATGTAATTTTTTAAACACATTTGTAACAAAATATAAACAGAAAAAGATATTTTCTCAAAATGACATAGGTTTTTTGTGAGCTGTAAATTTTAAGGGCAATCTTAGAGATTGTAACAACTGGAGAGGCGTGACACTTTTGTCAGTTGCCTCAAAGTTATTCTGTAAAATCATCCTAAATAGAATAAAGGATTCAATAGATACAGTAATGCGTGAAGAACAGGCTGGGTTTAGAAAAGGGAGAAGCTGTCTTGACCACATTTTCACTCTACGACTTATATTGGAGGAACATATTGAAAAGCAAAAACCTTTTGTACTTAACTTCATCGACTTCAAAAAAGCATTTGATAGTATTCATAGAGATTCTTTGTGGAAAATTCTGAAGCAATATGGTTTACCATCAAAAATCATAAATATTATCAAAGACATGTATGATGGTTACACATGTGCAGTTCGAACAGAGGAAGGACTGAGCGAATGTTTCCCAATAGAAACTGGGGTTAAACAAGGATGTATTTTATCGCCCTTGTTATTTGGAATTGTTATGGACTTCATAATGAAGAAATGCTGCACTGGTAATAAAGGCATCGAATGGATACAAGGAGACCATTTGGAGGACCTCGACTTTGCTGATGACATAGTTCTCATCAGCAGTCAGATAAAAACGATGCAGGAAAACACAAATGAACTATCATCAATAGCCAGCAAAATTGGGCTTGAGGTCAATCATGAAAAGACTAAAGTCATGAAAAGTTTAATTCCAACAAGTGACAAAATATACATGGAAAACAAACCAGTAGAAGAGATCGATCACTTTATCTATCTTGGAAGTCACATTGATCGAGAAGGGGATACGAGCAAAGAAATTAGAATCAGACTGGCTAAAGCAGCAATGTCTTTCAGAAGCCTTGAAAAGTTGTGGAAATCAAAACTCATTAGCACAAACACAAAACTTAGGCTATTCAAATCAAATGTACTATCAACCCTTACGTATGCGTGTGAAAGCTGGAAAACAACAAGAGATATAGAAACAAAGTTGAACGCATTCGAAAATAAATGTCTAAGGAAAATACTTGGTATAGAATGGAACGAATTCAAAACAAACGAGGAAATTAGAGAAATCGCCAATCAACCACTAATATCTTCAGTAATAAAGAAAAGACGATGGTCATACGTTGGACATGTGATGAGAAGAGATAATAATCGAATAGCAAAGCAAGCCCTCATATGGGAAACAACAGGTAAAAGAAAAAAGAGGAAGACCCAGGGAGACACTGAGAAGAACATTGATGAGAGAGGCAAGAGCAGCAGGAATCGGCTCCCTCAATGAGATAGAACTGCTTGCACAGAACAGAGACAGATGGCGAGATTTAATAAAATATCTTTAAAAGAAAACTGCTAGAACAAAAATTCATATAGGAGAAGGTGTATCTTGGTCTACGCCCTATGGGCCGGTTACGGCTCGAAAGGTCAATAGATAGATAGATAGAAATTTTAAGACAGTTTCATAAAGCAGTTTCACATCTGAACACTTGCTCTTTAAATCATCTACCTTAGTTTTATGCAATCGTAACGTCAAATACAGAATTCCCTCCCGCAAAGTTTGACCAGAATGTCTGTCTAGCCCACCACTCCCAGAAAAATTACAGAACTGTATATTTTATATTACGATCCACCTAATTCACATTTAATCCCTCTTATTAACATTGAATACCTATATTTGTTTACACAGAAATACAATTTGAATGAAAGAGTGGACATGTTGGCTTGCTGTGCTGTTGTTGAAGATGGTCAGCCAATGGATCTGGCGTACATCATCAATGCCCTCCGAGATGTGGGAGGGTACATGACTTCGAAAACCATGTGTCCATGTCATTCCTTCAGATGAAAGAGATGTGAGTTAAGATGGGCACAGCCAGAAACGAGAAACTTAGTGGGCGTATAAGAGGACTTATCAACCAACACAGAACTGGAGTTATCAGTCGTTGGATGCTGCAGGACTTGCTGAGGAGGGAATCTGAGCACCTATGGATATGTTCGAAGTTCAATCATGATGACTTGCAAATAACTCAATAACAATTTAATCATTTCTGTGAGCAAAAGTGAAAGTACTGTTACGTAGTTACCATTTTTACCGTTTCATTTTTGTTGTATTCATATTTGGAGTAGGTTTTTTTATAGGTAATTTTATGCTTGCTACGCCTGTGACCATAAGTGATTTAATATTTTAAAATCCGTTTAATTCATGGCACTTAATCTCTCATATTAACAGTGAACACCTATATTTATTTATTCAATAAATTTTATAATTTCTGTGAGTAAAAGTGAAAATAATTTTCTTGACGATTTCAACTTTGTGAAATTTGTCTTTGAAGCTGAACTAAATTTTTGTGCTCACTGCACCGGTAAAAGAGACAATCATAAACTCTGGGCAATTATTATTTTAGTAAATTTGCAAGATGAACTGAAACAACAGACACCACAAAGTCATCGGTGTTACATAGACAATAACTATTTTTATAGCAGAAAGGCAGGAAAAGATAATGAAAGCTGTGTAGACAGAAATCATTTTTGTCAGGGGAAGGGCTTAATTTGTGTCATTTTTGGGTCTCATTTGCATCATAATGACTTAGGTCCTTTCAGCTAAAGAATGTGTCCCAATTAGGCCTGTTAGGTACAAATAAGCATTGTTTGCTAGGGCTAGTGTTGGTAAGAACAACATATCCTGGAACTAAGGGATTGTCCTAACCTAGTAACCTAGGCTAAAGATAACTAAAATGTGTGGCTGTGAGGGACATGATGATTCATGGAACTACAACTTAAACTTTAGAAATTTGAAATGAGGCATGATGGAGTGGGAAGTGATAATGAGCAAATAAGAGGTGTGTTTAACCAGTGAGCTACTGAACCATCAGCATCTACAGTGAATGGAACTGTTAAGACTGGCCTAAATGCAAACATGTTTGCTCCGCTAATTAATCAATGTTAATGTAATTGTTAGGTTCAATAGGTTGACAGTGCCTAGACAGAAAATGGTCTGTGGACTCAAAGCTGACTGCAACATCAATAATGGCTAATGAAGATCTTGCTTCACATCCTAGTGATGTAACCCAAAAAAAAAACAGACAAAAATATTTATAGAATAAAATAACATCTGTTTATTTCATACAATGCAGAACTCTTGACTGCAGTCAGTGTTTAGGTGAATTCTTTGGAACAAGACAGAAGAAAAATATAAAGTAGGAATTTATAAAATTGTACATTTGAATAGTTATTTGTTTCACCCAGGGTGTGTGCTAAGTGGCCCATCTCACCTACTAGCATGTTGTAAAAGGTAGCTAATAAGAGTTGTGATGAAGGAATGGCATTACAATCATGTTAAACAAACTGCTTGTCTGCAGACAAAAGGTTAAAATTTTGCAGTCCTGCTGCGCACACTTTGGCACAATGTCCCAAAACATTTTAATAGCAAACAAAAAAAGATATAACCACATAAGTTCTGCAACAATATTAATCATCCTGGACTTGAATCATGATAGTTTCTCCTTCAATCTTCTCATAAAACATACATTTCTCTAATAAAGAGGGCTTGCTGACTTGGAGAACATAACCTGAATATTAAAAATACTCTTTCAAATAAATCATTCTAGCAATAAAGTGAAAGATGACTCATCATAATGTTCAAGACTCTGGGACATAAAGTCCCTGACAGGAAGAGTCACACAACAGTCTCCTTTGGTTGGGAGGTCTCCCTAGTTCTGAGTTTGCAGTGGGTGTTGCTGTCACTGAAGTTATTAGGGATAGGGTTTCCACATGAGCTTGGGCCAGTGCTGAATTTGGTGGTGTCTACTGGTGGGAAAGGATTGCACCTGAAGTTGCTTGTTTGACACCCTCTGTTTTTGAGTCCCTTACCATTTACATGTGATGTTTATGCTTAGAGGCATGATGGCAACCCAGGAAAACTGCTCTGGCAATCCCTCTCTGAGGAAGGAGTTGTGAAAATGTGTGCTCAGTCAACAGATATCACCTGAAAGACAACAGTCTTAGGTTGAACATAAGCAATCAACAAAATTAAAATAAAAGAGTTAAACTTGAGATGGTATGCAAACCGTTTAAGCAAAGAGAAATACACTAATTAGACAATCCCATACTTGTTTTTCCTAAATGATCATAAAAAAAGATGTTCTATACATGTATATCCACAAAATGCTTCTTCCTTTAAAAATAAATATTATATTATAGAAGCCACATATCATCTCTATTCGTTTACAGATGAATGCTTAAAACTGAACTTCTTAGCTAAATATATAATTATGTCATTCAATAAAGACAGCACACTATCAATATCTAGCAAAATGAGCATACAAATCTATAATATCTGAAAGCTAGGAGAGTGTGTGTATATATATAATGACCTTTTTGACTACATTGTGACAGACCTATAAGGACTTCTTGAGTTGCTTAAGCAACTGGGCAATAGCAACTTTAAAATGGACAAGCTACAACTTCTCCAGCAGAATCCAGAAATGTAGAAGAAGCCATTGCAGTCCACTGTTTTATCATCATAGGGTGTAAGAACCATAACTCATGTCAGCCCCAAGTCAAACACTATCATCATATAGGCTTATTACTAGTGATCTAATTAGTCTTAAATCCATCCAGTACCATCAGATGTTACACTGGACTGTGTTTCTTATCAAAGGTCTCTATTCTGGCTTAGCTTTTCAATCTTACAAAAAAAAAAAAAAAAAGAATAGACGCCAGCTATGTTTGCCTCCCTTGTCAGTGTTCTTCTTTGTATTTTACAATATCAACTAGTTATTTTTTTTCTTGTTGTCATATGATATGAGTGCTGGTTTCTTTTACTTCTAGGGTGTAAATATATACTTTCAACAATTTAAATGATTTACAAACTCATATCTACAACTAAGTAAATAAAACACAGTTTTATTAAAACTAAACTATAGCTGTAACTGTTGAACTGCATTTACCATTTTATACGTTTTGTTATGCATATGAACAAATTAAGCATTAGTAAGCTTGTCCTAGTATGGTACCAGTAATGGCCACAAGAGCCCCCTCTGTTTCATCATATGTTGGTGATGATTGTAACAGATATCCAGCAGATATTTTGCCTGTGCTGCAGTCACATACATTAGAGGTAATAAGAGGCTTAGTAATTTGTAACTTTCACACATTTACATGTTAGTGACCTCATAATGTCATCTAGTTTAATCCAATTTATGTTACTTTTTCAACTTGTATTTGACCAAAGAACTATTGAACATGATTCATTTTAAAGTGAAAGTTCTTCTAGAAATGAAGACATAGGGCACATGGACTTTGATCCTTCCCATGCCGTTAAACATCCGTGAGGCTTGTAGTGTTTTTCGCCATCCATCTATATTCTGGACAAGATGTTCAATTTTATCTAATAAGTTTATGCCTGCCACCTTTGCTTTTCTTATTAGTGTTTTTTCAGTGTCTCATTAGGTCTGCCTCTTTTTCTGTATCCTGGTGTTTCTCACAGAAGAGCCTGCTTTGGAATTCTCATGTTTCTTCTCAACACATGTCTGACATATGTCCATCTGCTCTTCCTAATTGTAGATAAGATCATTGGTTGCATGGTCATCTCTTTTATCTCAATATTAGTCTTTAATTCATTTCATTATACACAAAATATTCTTCTTAGGCATTTATCTTCATAAGCATTTAACTTTCTCTCAATCTCCTTTGTGATATGGAGCTAAAATAAAAAATCTCCCCATGTTTGACATATCATTGTTGTTATCCTTTCACTATCATCAAAGTTTACACAGGAACCCCTGTGTGTCATACCACACATTCTTTTAAATGAATATTATCTACTAACTTTAACATAGTATAAATATGTTATAAATCTCTCATTGATATACTTATAATTTGGGTATCAACAATACAAATATATTTGTTAAAATTCCCCATTGTTTCTTCAAGTTCTCCACAAAAGCTGAGCACCACATAAACATACATTAAACAACAATTGATCAAATATAAATTGTAGACTCAATAAAAGCTTATGTCACTATCTGACTTGAAATCAGAGACATATCATAAGTTTTATCGCAATCATGGAGCTTGAATCTTCAATAATACATTGCATTTATGGAACAGCATGTCATATAATTATTGACTAGAAAATAATCAACAGTTTGACTCTGCAACAAAAAAAAATGCTCACTGGTAACAATGGAAAGCATCAAACATTATCAACATCATTATCAATCTCCATTAAAACAAGGACAGGAATATACTCTTCCTGTATTTACACTTGGCACTCCACATTTCAAATGTGACTTCTGGTTATTTAATGATAAACCATCATCATCATCATCATCAGAGAATTAAATAGGTGCATAGCTTTACCTAATTGGGACAGTACATCCAGAGATGGAGGAAACAAAATATTGCTAGAATTAACGTACAACATTGGCATTATGTTTCTTCATTAACTATGAGATATACATGTATTCTCAAAGAAGAATATGTTAATTGTGATCAATTATAAATGTAACATTTGTACTGATCTATCATTGGTTAACATAGCATGTGAGTTAAAGTATAACAAAGGTGATGTGTCACTTGAATAGCACTTTGGTGACATGACTTGTGAAATACAGCATCACTTTTGTGTCATGGCATGTGATCTGGGAGTATCACTTCTGTGACATAACATGTGAACTAGATTATGACATATGTGATTTAAAATGTGAACTAGAGTCTCACTCCTGTGACATGACATGTGAGCTAGAGTATCACTTCTGTGACATGACATGTGAGCTAGAGTATCACTTCTGTGACATGACATGTGAGCTAGAGTATCACTTCTGTGACATGACATGTGAGCTAGAGTATCACTTCTGTGACATGACATGTGAGCTAGAGTATCACTTCTGTGACGTGACATGTGAGCTAGAGCATCACCTCTTTGATTTGAAATATGAACTAAAGTATCATTTCAGGAATGTGACATGTTTACATTAGCATCACTTTTGTGACATGACATGTGAGCTAGAGTATCACTTCTGTGACATGACATGAATACAATAATATCACTTCTCATTGACACAAGTTGTAAACAAAAATGTCACTTTGAAACATCTGATAACTCCAATATAACTACTTCCTTTTGTTACCAATGTAATCTGCTGTAATTTAATGTTGAGCACACAATGATTACACAGCAGTGATCAGTGAAACTGACATAGCATTTACAAGCACATTCAGTAAGACATCATTTGGCTTTGTCAGTTTAAGGCCATGTACACATTTATTGATTAACATGCTTTATGTCCTCGTCATAGTTCAGTCTCCAAAAATATAAGGCTGTATGTCAGATGACTGATCTTACAGTATACACACATCTCAACTAAAGGTCTGCCTCCTGACAATCTCTACACACATCAACCAGAAACATCTAAACCCTGCTCTACAACATCAGGACATCAACATCTGATATCTCTCTATCAGAACATAAAGATCTGTGTCGCCCCCCCCCCCCCCCCATCAGAATCAGAACATCATTGTGTGTTCATCTCTAACAATTTATAGAATATCAAGACATGTCCATCTCTACAATATTAGAATATCAACATCAGCCCATTTCTAACAACTGTTAGAACATTGAGATCTGTCCATCTCTACAACATTAGAGCATCATGATTTGTCAAGCTCTACATCATCCAAACATCAAGATCTGTCCATCTCTACAAAACTTTAGAACATCAAGATCTGTCCATCTCTACAATACTTTAGAACATCAAGATCTGACCATCTCTACAATACTTTAGAACATCAAGATCTGACCATCTCTACAATACTTTAGAACATCAAGATCTGACCATCTCTACAATACTTTAGAACATCAAGACCTATCCATCTCTACAATACTTTAGAACATCAAGATCTGATCATCTCTACAATACTTTAGAACATCAAGATCTGACCATCTCTACAATACTTTAGAACATCAAGATCTGACCATCTCTACAATACTTTAGAACATCAAGACCTATCCATCTCTACAGTACTTTAGAACATCAAGACCTATCCATGTCTACAGTACTTTAGAACATCAAGACTTATCCATCTCTACAATACTTTAGAACATCAAGATCTGACCATCTCTATAATACTTTAGAACATCAAGACCTATCCATGTCTACAGTACTTTAGAACATCAATATCTGAACATCTCTACAATACTTTAGAACATCAAGACCTATCCATCTCTACAGTACTTTAGAACATCAAGACCTATCCATGTCTACAGTACTTTAGAACATCAAGACTTATCCATCTCTACAATACTTTAGAACATCAAGATATGACCATCTCTACAATACTTTAGAACATCAAGACCTATCCATCTCTACAGTACTTTAGAACATCAAGACCTATCCATGTCTACAATACTTTAGAACATCAAGATCTGTCCATCTCTACAATACTTTAGAACATCAAGATCTGACCATCTCTACAATACTTTAGAACATCAAGATCTGACCATCTCTACAATACTTTAGAACATCAAGACCTATCCATCTCTACAATACTTTAGAACATCAAGATCTGACCATCTCTACAATACTTTAGAACATCAAGATCTGACCATCTCTACAATACTTTAGAACATCAAGATCTGACCATCTCTACAATACTTTAGAACATCAAGACCTATCCATCTCTACAGTACTTTAGAACATCAAGACCTATCCATGTCTACAGTACTTTAGAACATCAAGACTTATCCATCTCTACAATACTTTAGAACATCAAGATCTGACCATCTCTATAATACTTTAGAACATCAAGACCTATCCATGTCTACAGTACTTTAGAACATCAATATCTGAACATCTCTACAATACTTTAGAACATCAAGACCTATCCATCTCTACAGTACTTTAGAACATCAAGACCTATCCATGTCTACAATACTTTAGAACATCAAGATCTGACCATCTCTACAATACTTTAGAACATCAAGACCTATCCATCTCTACAGTACTTTAGAACATCAAGACCTATCCATGTCTACATTACTTTAGAACATCAAGACTTATCCATCTCTACAATACTTTAGAACATCAAGACCTATCCATCTCTACAGTACTTTAGAACATCAATATCTGAACATCTCTACAATACTTTAGAATATCAAGATCTATCCATCTCTATGATACTTTAGAACATTAAGATCTGAACATCTCTACAGTACTTTAGAACATCAAGATCTGTCTCTCTCAGCAATGTCAAAACACAAAGACCTTTCCATCTCTACAAAATTAGAATATCAAGGTCCCCCATCCCTAAAACATCATGGTCTGTTCATTCTCTACACAACTGCCCATCTATAGAACATCTGTCTCACACTACAAGATCTGATTCACTCTTTATCATTTTGTAATAGTCTGCTCTCCTCATATGAACAGTACTTCCATCATTTCCATTCTGGTGTCTACCCCTGACTCCAACATTAGCACACAAGTCAGCACCACCACTGCTACTGTTATTATTAACCTTACAGCCCCAACATCATTTATTCCATCTACATTAGTCAGAGAAACAAACCCAAGACTTTGGGTCATGAGACGATCATCATACAAGGAAAGACGACCTTTTTTGAAAGACACTGGAGTTTTGATTCGTTTGCGAATTTTTTCACTGGAGTCAGAACCATCTTTAAATATGGTGTTTGATTTATCACTCGCACTATTGTTCGATTTGCTGGTTGTATCAGTTGGACAGTTGACAAAACATGTACCATCCGTGGCAGCTTGCTGTGTGCTTATATTATTATTATAGGTGGCCACAAAACTGTTGTCATCACTTGAGCGAGTGCCCTTCATGGGGCACATATTCAAAGCTACAGTTTCTGTTAGAATTGTTGCTGGCTCTCTTTCTGTACTGTTCTGTGAGCATCTTTTGTCTAATGCTGCAGTAGGTGTAACTCTGGTCAAAATTATATTTTCGTTACTTGCTTTAACACCAGTGTTGTTCTGTAAGAATGTCTCAGTTAAAGATGATGTTGATGACAATGATGAAGAAGAAGATCTTTCTTTATTTTGATTATAATTGTGGCCTTTGAGAGACAAGGACTGTGGTCGAGTGTTGTCAGAAAGACTAAAACTTGTGGATATTTCTGGACAATTCTGATCTCTTGTGATCTTCATGATGTCAATTGAGTTCACTTTTGTGCTCAGTGCATTCTTCTGTTGCTCATCTAGATCACCTAGACCCATTGAATGTGGAAGTACCTGGCTGGATTTGTGATTTACATTTGGGGGAATCACAGCTGCACTAGCTTTGACAGCATCTTCAGCTACATCAGCATGTCTAGTATTACTAAGACAAGTCTTATGTGGGGATGTGATCACTTCAGGTTGAGTTGACTTCACAGCTGACAATCCAGTATGTCGAGAAGCATCCTTTGGCAGATGTACGTTTCCTTCCTTGGGAAAGTAATGCATAATGGAATTGCCTCCCTTGGTATCTGTGTGATGATTGTGGAGGTTGAAGTAACTTGTGTTCTGTCCAGAATATGTACTATGAAAGATGTCTTGGCAGTCTTTTTTGACTACTACATTTGGATTGCCTGTGTGTGAGAATAAAGGTTTATTTAGAGGACTAATAGTCTTGTTTTTAGGAGATTGTATCACAGTACTGAGGGTCTCAGAGACAGTAAAAGGAGGAGCTACTTCAAGTTCTAGAGCAGCAAAACTTGATGTAGTACTTAAGTTAAATTGTTTACCACTGTCAGATGTTAATGAAGCTTGGCCACTTGTGGAAATGTTTGTGTGTTTGTCATCTGTTAAGTTTAAAGAAGCTGAACCAAGGTCAAGGTTCAGATTTATGTCTGTTATGGCCTGGTGGTAATCTGGTGAAATGGTGGTGTTCTCAATGTCATTAACAGAAACAGGTAATGGCAGTTTAGACAATTCTGTTACTGACATTTGTATATCACTGTCTAGGCCATAAGCCTTGTTTAAAATGATTGGTTCCATGGAGCCATAGTCTGTGGCTGGCCTTGCTGTCACTAGATGTTGCAGTGGTACAGCATGCCCCTGTTGTAAGTCTGAAAGATAACTGGATTCATTTACTGCAGAATCACCACTGCTTTTTGGAAAAGTGAAGGTGAGGGTAGTTCTTCATGACCGGGATTGGCCAAGACCCCAAAACGCATAGCATTTGTAGCTGAAAGTCTTCCTTGGGGACCTATGTTCAGATTTCCATTCTGATGACACATAAGTTTGTTGCATTTGTGTCATTACATGTACGAGTCACAGCTGTTCCATTAACAATTTCAACTTCCATGGCAACAACATTAGCTGCATTTGTGATGTTTGACATGCTTCGGTTGATGGGGCTGGCATCTAAGCCGCTGTTAATGTACTGACCTGTTGTCCTGTTGGCATCTTCACTTCTTGCTACTCCTGACTCCATATTTACATTGCTGAAAAGATAATTCTGGCTTTTTTTGTGCTTGCCTCCAAAGACCATTTGTGAAAACTTCACTCCAAAATCTTTTGGTCTAATGAACTTGCTTAATTTAAATTTCAATGATGAAGACTCTGTTTTCTCTGAAGTCTGAAATGAGGCTGGGTGTGACTGAAGGACGGACTCTTCTCCTTGAAGGCGAAGGTATGAGTTTCTATTTCCACTGACATTAGCCAGTTTTGGTCTAGTGAGGTATGAAGACACAGCTCCCCCGCCAATGTTTTCCCCGTGGACATGATTCTGAAAGTAAGGGATTGGTGTGTTGCGTGGACGAATGTGCTGCTGACCTAGGGAGTCATTTTGCATCAGAGATGATGATTCAACAGCATCTGTCCCATCAAAGCTGCCACCATCCCCATTTCTATTAGGAGGAGCACTTCGAGCACCTAAAGATCCTCTTCTGTTGTTTCGGCCAGCTTCACTGTCTGGAAGGTGATTTCCTGGCCCAATTAGAACATTTCCAGACACTGTGAGTTCCTCATCGCTTCGCTTGTGAGTATTTCTTTCCACAGTTGGATTCCTACCTTGATTTGGGTGTAGGATGACAGCCTTATTTACTGCTATAAAAACATTACTGGCTTTGACTGGATGATGGTCTGATGTCTGGGTAGCAGGGGTAAGTGTATCAAATGTTGAGTTGGCCTCCTCTAGGGAGGGTGTGGCTGGCAACAGCGTGTCCATCGTTGAGCCTGACAAGCTTTGGTCATGCAGCCATGATCTCACTCTGCCCTCTTCAGCTTCAAAGCTGTCACTGTTTGCCAGATGAGCCACATTGCTCATAAGTGGAGCTGTGACCATCACTTCATCATTATTTGCTGTTTTGATATCATACTTGTACCTTATGCTGGTGGGTATCACTGAGAGGTTTTCCTCCTCTCTCTGTCTAGATACTCCAGCCTCTTCATTTGCTTCATTGTTCCTATCAACATATGATGGTATATATGTTACCCCATTGGAAACTATAGCATTGCCACTGTATATGCCAGCATTTTGGCTGCACTCGGGAAGGTTCATTGTTGCATTCAGAGTAGGAGTCACACCACGATGCTTGGCTCCATGAACCCATAGTGCAGCTATATCAGAGATACGTTCTTGAACACACAAAGAAGTTAGACGAGCCTCTGCATCTGTGTCCCAACAGTCTTCTATAGTTTCTTTGAGAGACCTCACAGCCTGAAAACAAAGAAAGAATAAACATAAATAAACCAACCCAAACAAAAACTCAAAAAGACAGCATTGCTTACCTATACAAACATCACTATAACAAATAATTTTAGGTCAGAGATAGTCTTGTAAATTTCATCAACAACAAATTAAATGCTACTTTCTTGGAAAATTTCTAACTTTTATAGTTGACTAACATCTTTCCCTGTCATTATTTTTCTATATTTCTAACTTTATTCAAACTTTATCTCTCACTCATTCTGTTCCTCTTGTTCTGTATATTTTAGAACAAGGATCATCTTATAACTCTCTTAATGGACTTTAATAAAGTACTTACTATCAAATACCAGGATTTTGATATCTTCAGTTCTATCACTATAATATTGCTTGGTACTTTCTTTAATTATATATTAGTGCAGGAAATGTACTTTACATTCTACTAATCACTGAATATATGAAAATCTACCTTTTTTTTTATCTGAGAGCCATTTTTGTTTGCTTGTGATCTTTTCTATATATGCCTTGTATGACATGGAATCACAAGACATTTTCTCTCAAGTTTCTTCCTCCTCCCCATGAAGCAAGACATAGGGCTCACAGTGTTTTATTGTCATCCACCTTTATTCTTGGTGATGTTCAGTCTTATCTAATGAGTCTATACCTGTCAACTTTGTTTCTCTTATAATTGGTTATTGGTTATGGAAGGCCTCGGCATCACAGCAAACGAATTAAAATCCATAATTGCTCAACCACCCGTGCCAGTGGAATCATCCGAATTACCAACTCATCTCCCAAACAAAGAAAGGTAACTGTAGTCCCCATCGTAGCAGTTTCAGCACACGCCAAAAGACATAAGGCGAAACCGCGCAGAAAGTGAACACAGCCAACTGTTCCCTGTCATACGATATCATCATTCATCGTAAACAAGCGGGATATCGAAGCAGGATCAAAACAGATGAGACACACAGCTCACGGCGTGCACAGAGCACTTAACTCAGTAGCTCCTGCAACAAGCCGGACTTGGAATATGAGGAAACTGCAAGAAGGAACACTTTTCAGACATAGCCTTCAATGGTTCCTGCCGCCTATCCACCATATACCATGGGAGTTCACGTCCTCCCGAAGATGATGATCGTCATAGCACTTGATGATGTTAGGCCGTCATTGATGACTTCAATTCCAAACATATAGACACACAGTGGTGGTAATTTGTCATTTTCAATCCAACAGAAGCCACATGACCTGTAGTTAGTAAAACCACAGAGAGAATATGATTTTGTGACCTTCACTGATTCACTCTTAGATGTGAATGTGTAGTTTACACAAGAGGAGAAGTTTTCAACTACAGTTATTCCATTTAAGGCAATTCTGGGATAGCAAGGCAAGTCTCCTTTATAGCAGCAGAACTTGATGTTCTCCGCTCCCTTCTTGTAGCTGCTGCCACACGATTCTGATGTCTCATTAACTTGGACATCATTCAAGAACAATGTCAGATTAACATTCCATAGATATGACTCTGCTGATGAAGTGCTTGGTGCAACAGTTGTATCAATCATACTGGAGGCTCCTGGTCTGTGGTCATTAATATCACAGACGGCACATGGTGTTGTTATATTCAGTATTTCTTTCTGGGGTGTAAATATGTGGCACACACATGGAGAGTGGTTTGTGGTCACAGTAATCCCATTAAAGGCAATTCTAGGGTAGCATGGCATAGCTGTTTCAGAACAGCACAATCCTGTGATGTTTTCTGTGTTCGCTATAAAGCTGCTGCTGCTACACAATACCAAGATACACCTTCTCCTATATGAGAACAAAAATTCATATAGGAGAAGGTGTATCTTGGTCTACGCCCTATGGGCCGGTTACGGCTCGAAAGGACATGACGTGACGTGACGCTACACAATCCTGACCAATTATAGGTGTGAACATTATTCACTTGCAATGACAAAACTGCTTTGTTTACATCATAAACCTCTGGAAGCGAATCATTTATGGGACTAATAGTACAATTTATTCTTCCATCGGGGATATCTGCATTGAGTCCCCAAAAAAAAGGTCTTTGGTTAAAAAGCACATATGCATTTGAGTTAAACACGCAATGAGCCCACTTCATAGATTCAAAATGATCCTTGCCAATGCCATCCGTTTGCACAAGTTAGGTCCTTAGCTACCAACGTCTAAAATGTCTGAAACGAAGCCATCCAATTAACGACTTTATCTACAGCGAAGGTTAACGAACTGTGAACAAACATTTATGTTCAAACCCTTGAAAACATTTTCAAAAATCTGCCAACTCGCAGCAATAACATTTATCGTGTTGTTCAATATAAACATTGCTTGGTCCATAGCTCGAATATAAATAAGCTGCCATTTTGGTGCGTCCCATGACGTCATATCCCGTTTCTCTTATAAGTGCTCTTTTAGTGTCTCTGTAGACGATGGCCATATGTTGGACATGTGATGAGGAGAGATAATAACCAAATAACAAAGCAAGCCCTCATGTGGGAAACAATAGGTAAGAGGAAAAGAGGCCGACCCAGAGATACACTGAAAAGAACATTGATCAGAAAGGCAAGAGTAGCAGGAATCGGCTCCCTCAATGAGATAGAGTTGCGTGTACAGAACAGAAGCAAATGGTGAGATTTTATAAAAGATATTTACAAGGATTGAAAACGGCTAGAATAAAAATTTAGATAAGAGAAAGTGTATCTGGGTTTATGCCCTACTTGCAACACATGCCCTGACATCTATTCTTTTCCTAAATGTAGATGAGATCACTGGTTGCATGGCTATTTCTCTTATCTATATTTTATTCTTGAATTAATTCCATTGTACACAGAGTATTCTTCTTAGGCATTTGTCTTCAAAAGTGTTTAGTTTTCTATCCAGTGTTTGGACAAACAATTTTGTTTGATGTCTCAGTAAAATGTTTAAGGTTGGATCTATGCTGTCTTCCTAATGATCTCATTCTTGACATAGTTTCTTTTCTTACTCCAGCCACTGGAGCCGAGTCTGACCAGACTGGCCAGCAAGTAGGGACCAAGGAGAGCTACCCAGTATCCTCAAATATTATGCTAAAGTCTGGTGTCTTGGGCCCAAATGTGCAGCCTTTAATAGTGGATGATGAAGAGTAGTTTCTAGGTGAACGAAAGAAAGAAAGAAAGAAAGAAAGAAAAAGAAAGAAAGAAAGAAAGAAAAAAGAAAGAAAGAAAGAAAGAAAGAAAGAAAGAAAGAAAGAAAGAAAGAAGTGGGAATGAAAACATTTTGCATAAGGTGACTTTTTATATTACATGCAGCATTGTCTAGTGTTGTAGATGAGAGGCAGAATGTCTATGGGTGAATGAAACTATGGGTGTCATTAGAGCATGACTGACAGATTTTATAACCGTCTCTATGTATCTCTCTCTTTTAATTCCTTAACTATGGGTGTCATTAGAGCATGACTGACAGACTTTATAACCGTCTCTATGTATCTCTCTCTCTCTCTCTCTTTTCATTCCATAACTATGAGTGTCATTAGAGCATGACTGACAGACTTTATAACCGTCTCTATGTATCTCTCTCTCTCTCTCTTTTCATTCCATAACTATGAGTGTCATTAGAGCATGACTGACAGACTTTATAACCGTCTCTATGTATCTCTCTCTCTCTCTCTCTCTTTTCATTCCATAACTATGAGTGTCATTAGAGCATGACTGACAGACTTTATAACCGTCTCTATGTATCTCTCTCTCTCTTTTCATTCCATAACTATGAGTGTCATTAGAGCATGACTGACAGACTTTATAACCGTCTCTATGTATCTCTCTCTCTTTTCATTCCATAACTATGAGTGTCATTAGAGCATGACTGACAGACTTTATAACCGTCTCTATGTATCTCTCTCTTTTCATTCTATAACTATGAGTGTCATTAGAACATGACTGACAGACTTTATAACCGTCTCTATGTATCTCTCTCTCTCTTTTCATTCCATAACTATGAGTGTCATTAGAGCATGACTGACAGACTTTATAACCGTCTCTATGTATCTCTCTCTCTCTCTTTTCATTCCATAACTATGAGTGTCATTAGAGCATGACTGACAGACTTTAAACCTTCTCTATTTATCTCTCTCTCTCTCTTTTCATTCCATAACTATGGGTGTCATTAGAGTATGACTGACAGACTTTAAAACCTTCTCTATGTATCTCTCTCTCTTTTCTTTCCATAACTATGGGTGTCATTAGAGCATGACTGACAGACTTTATAACCTTCTCTATGTATCTCTCTCTCTCTCTTTTCATTCCATAACTATGGGTGTCATTAGAGTATGACTGACAGACTTTAAAACCTTCTCTATGTATCTCTCTCTTTTTTTCATTCCATAACTATGGGTGTCATTAGAGCATGACTGACAGACTTTATAACCTTCTCTATGTATCTCTCTCTCTCTCTCTCTCTCTTTTCATTCCATAACTATGGGTGTCATTAGAGCATGACTGACAGACTTTAAAACCTTCTCTATGTATCTCTCTCTCTCTCTCTTTTCTTTCCATAACTATGGGTGTCATTAGAGCTTGACTGACAGACTTTATAACCTTCTCTATGTATCTCTCTCTCTCTCTCTTTTCATTCCATAACTATGGGTGTCATTAGAGTATAACTGACAGACTTTAAACCCTTCTCTATGTATCTCTCTCTCTCTCTCTTTTCATTCCATAACTATGGGTGTCATTAGAGCATGACTGACAGACTTTAAACCCTTCTCTATGTATCTCTCTCTCTCTCTCTCTCTTTTCTTTCCATAACTATGGGTGTCATTAGAGTATGACTGACAGACTCTATAACCTTCTCTATGTATCTCTCTCTCTCTCTTTTCTTTCCATAACTATGTGTGTCATTAGAGTATGACTGACAGACTTTAAAACCTTCTCTATGTATCTCTCTCTCTCTCTCTCTTTTCATTCCATAACTATGGGTGTCATTAGAGCTTGACTGACAGAATTTAAAACCTTCTCTATGTATCTCTCTCTCCCTCTTTTCTTTCCATAACTATGGGTGTCATTAGAGTATGACTGACAGACTTTAAAACCTTCTCTATGTATCTCTCTCTCTCTCTTCATTCCATAACTATGGGCGTCATTAGAGCTTGACTGACAGACTTTAAACCCTTCTCTATGTATCCCTCTCTCTCTCTTTTCTTTCCATAACTATGGGTGTCATTAGAGTATGACTGACAGACTTTAAAACCTTCTCTATGTATCTCTCTCTCTCTCTCTCTCTTTTCATTCCATAACTATGGGCGTCATTAGAGCTTGACTGACAGACTTTAAACCCTTCTCTATGTATCTCTCTCTCTCTCTTTTCTTTCCATAACTATGGGTGTCATTAGAGTATGACTGACAGACTTTAAAACCTTCTCTATGTATCTCTCTCTCTCTCTCTCTTTTCATTCCATAAATATGGGTGTCATTAGAGCTTGACTGACAGACTTTAAACCCTTCTCTATGTATCTCTCTCTCTCTCTCTTTTCATTCCATAACTATGAGTGTCATTAGAGCATGACAGACTTTATAACCGTCTCTATGTATCTCTCTCTCTCTCTCTTTTAATTCCATAACTATGGGTGTCATAAGAGCATGACTGACAGACTTTATAACCGTCTCTATGTATCTCTCTCTCTCTTTCTCTTTTCATTCCATAACTATGAGTGTCATTAGAGCATGACTAACAGACTTTATAACCGTCTCTATGTATCTCTCTCTCTCTCTCTCTTTTCATTCCATAACTATGAGTGTCATTAGAGCATGACTGACAGACTTTATAACCGTCTCTATGTATCTCTCTCTCTCTCTTTTCATTCCATAACTATGAGTGTCATTAGAGCATGACTGACAGACTTTATAACCTTCTCTATATATCTCTCTCTCTTTTCATTCCATAACTATGAGTGTCATTAGAGCATGACTGACAGACTTTAAAACCTTCTCTATGTATCTCTCTCTCTCTTTTCATTCCATAACTATGAGTGTCATTAGAGCATGACTGACAGACTTTATAACCGTCTCTATGTATCTCTCTCTCTCTCTTTTCATTCCATAACTATGAGTGTCATTAGAGCATGATTGACAGACTTTAAAACCTTCTCTATTTATCTCTCTCTCTCTCTTTTCATTCCATAACTATGGGTGTCATTAGAGTATGACTGACAGACTTTAAAACCTTCTCTATGTATCTCTCTCTCTCTCTTTTCTTTCCATAACTATGGGTGTCATTAGAGCATGACTGACAGACTTTATAACCTTCTCTATGTATCTCTCTCTCTCTCTTTTCATTCCATAACTATGGGTGTCATTAGAGTATGACTGACAGACTTTAAAACCTTCTCTATGTATCTCTCTCTTTTTTTCATTCCATAACTATGGGTGTCATTAGAGCATGACTGACAGACTTTATAACCTTCTCTATGTATCTCTCTCTCTCTCTTTTCATTCCATAACTATGGGCGTCATTAGAGCTTGACTGACAGACTTTAAAACCTTCTCTATGTATCTCTCTCTCTCTCTCTTTTCTTTCCATAACTATGGGTGTCATTAGAGCTTGACTGACAGACTCTATAACCTTCTCTATGTATCTCTCTCTCTCTCTCTTTTCATTCCATAACTATGGGTGTCATTAGAGTATGACTGACAGACTTTATAACCTTCTCTATGTATCTCTCTCTCTCTCTCTTTTCATTCCATAACTATGGGTGTCATTAGAGCATGACTGACAGACTTTAAAACCTTCTCTATGTATCTCTCTCTCTCTCTTTTCTTTCCATAACTATGTGTGTCATTAGAGTATGACTGACAGACTTTAAAACCTTCTCTATGTATCTCTCTCTCTCTCTCTCTCTTTTCATTCCATAACTATGGGTGTCATTAGAGCTTGACTGACAGAATTTAAAACCTTCTCTATGTATCTCTCTCTCCCTCTTTTCTTTCCATAACTATGGGTGTCATTAGAGTATGACTGACAGACTTTAAAACCTTCTCTATGTATCGCTCTCTCTCTCTTCATTCCATAACTATGGGCGTCATTAGAGCTTGACTGACAGACTTTAAACCCTTCTCTATGTATCTCTCTCTCTCTCTTTTCTTTCCATAACTATGGGTGTCATTAGAGTATGACTGACAGACTTTAAAACCTTCTCTATGTATCTCTCTCTCTCTCTCTCTCTCTTTTAATTCCATAACTATGGGTGTCATAAGAGCATGACTGACAGACTTTATAACCGTCTCTATGTATCTCTCTCTCTCTTTCTCTTTTCATTCCATAACTATGAGTGTCATTAGAGCATGACTAACAGACTTTATAACCATCTCTATGTATCTCTCTCTCTCTCTCTCTTTTCATTCCATAACTATGAGTGTCATTAGAGCATGACTGACAGACTTTATAACCGTCTCTATGTATCTCTCTCTCTCTTTCTCTTTCTTTCCATAACTATGAGTGTCATTAGAGCATGACTGACAGACTTTAAACCTTCTCTATGTATCTCTCTCTCTCTCTTTCATTCCATAACTATGGGTGTCATTAGAGTATGACTGACAGACTTTAAAACCTTCTCTATGTATCTCTCTCTCTTTTTTCATTCCATAACTATGGGTGTCATTAGAGCATGACTGACAGACTTTATAACCTTCTCTATGTATCTCTCTCTCTCTCTCTCTCTCTTTTCATTCCATAACTATGGGTGTCATTAGAGCATGACTGACAGACTTTAAAACCTTCTCTATGTATCTCTCTCTCTCTCTCTTTTCATTCCATAACTATGGGTGTCATTAGAGCTTGACTGACAGACTTTATAACCTTCTCTATGTATCTCTCTCTCTCTCTCTTTCATTCCATAACTATGGGTGTCATTAGAGCATGACTGACAGACTTTAAACCGTCTCTATGTATCTCTCTCTCTCTCTCTTTTCATTCCATAACTATGGGTGTCATTAGAGCATGACTGACAGACTTTATAACCGTTCTCTATGTATCTCTCTCTCTCTCTCTCTCTTTCATTCCATAACTATGAGTGTCATTAGAGCATGACTGACAGACTTTATAACCGTCTCTATGTATCTCTCTCTCTCTCTTTCTTTCCATAACTATGAGTGTCATTAGAGCATGACTGACAGACTTTAAACCCTTCTCTATGTATCTCTCTCTCTCTCTCTTTTTCATTCCATAACTATGGGTGTCATTAGAGCATGACTGACAGACTTTAAAACCTTCTCTATGTATCTCTCTCTCTCTCTTTTCATTCCATAACTATGGTGTCATTAGAGCATGACTGACAGACTTTAAAACCTTCTCTATGTATCTCTCTCTCTCTCTTCATTCCATAACTATGGGTGTCATTAGAGCATGACTGACAGACTTTAAACCGTTCTCTATGTATCTCTCTCTCTCTCTTTTCTTTCCATAACTATGGGTGTCATTAGAGTATGACTGACAGACTTTAAAACCTTCTCTATGTATCTCTCTCTCTCTCTCTTCTTCATTCCATAACTATGGGTGTCATTAGAGCTATGACTGACAGACTTTAAACCCTTCTCTATGTATCTCTCTCTCTCTCTTTTCTTTCCATAACTATGGGTGTCATTAGAGTATGACTGACAGACTTTAAAACCTTCTCTATGTATCTCTCTCTCTCTCTCTTTTCATTCCATAACTATGGGTGTCATTAGAGCTTGACTGACAGACTTTAAAACCTTCTCTATGTATCTCTCTCTCTCTCTTTTTCATTCCATAACTATGGGTGTCATTAGAGCATGACTGACAGACTTTATAACCTTCTCTATGTATCTCTCTCTCTCTCTTTTATTCCATAACTATGGGTGTCATTAGAGCATGACTGACAGACTTTATAAACTTCTCTATGTATCTCTCTCTCTCTCTCTTTTCATTCCATAACTATGAGTGTCATTAGAGCATGACTGACAGACTTTATAACCTTCTCTATGTATCTCTCTCTCTCTCTCTCTTTTCATTCCATAACTATGAGTGTCATTAGAGCATGACTGACAGACTTTATAACCTTCTCTATGTATCTCTCTCTCTCTCTTTTTCATTCCATAACTATGAGTGTCATTAGAGCATGACTGACAGACTTTATAACCTTCTCTATGTATCTCTCTCTCTCTCTCTTTTCATTCCATAACTATGGGTGTCATTAGAGCATGACTGACAGACTTTAAAACCTTCTCTATGTATCTCTCTCTCTCTCTTTTCATTCCATAACTATGAGTGTCATTAGAGCATGACTGACAGACTTTAAAACCTTCTCTATGTATCTCTCTCTCTCTCTTTTCATTCCATAACTATGAGTGTCATTAGAGCATGACTGACAGACTTTAAAACCTTCTCTATGTATCTCTCTCTCTCTCTTTTCATTCCATAACTATGGGTGTCATTAGAGTATGACTGACAGACTTTAAAACCTTCTCTATGTATCTCTCTCTCTCTCTTTTCTTTCCATAACTATGGGTGTCATTAGAGCATGACTGACAGACTTTAAACCTTCTCTATGTATCTCTCTCTCTCTCTTTTCATTCCATAACTATGGGTGTCATTAGAGTATGACTGACAGACTTTAAAACCTTCTCTATGTATCTCTCTCTCTTTCTCTTTTCATTCCATAACTATGGGTGTCATTAGAGCATGACTGACAGACTTTATAACCTTCTCTATGTATCTCTCTCTCTCTTCTTTTTCATTCCATAACTATGGGTGTCATTAGAGCATGACTGACAGACTTTAAACCTTCTCTATGTATCTCTCTCTCTCTCTCTTTTCATTCCATAACTATGGTGTCATTAGAGCATGACTGACAGACTTTATAACCGTCTCTATGTATCTCTCTCTCTCTCTCTTTTCATTCCATAACTATGGTGTCATTAGAGCATGACTGACAGACTTTATAACCTTCTCTATGTATCTCTCTCTCTCTCTCTTTTCATTCCATAACTATGGGTGTCATTAGAGCATGACTGACAGACTTTAAAACCTTCTCTATGTATCTCTCTCTCTCTCTTTTCATTCCATAACTATGGGTGTCATTAGAGCATGACTGACAGACTTTAAACCTTCTCTATGTATCTCTCTCTCTCTCTCTCTTTTTCATTCCATAACTATGGGTGTCATTAGAGCATGACTGACAGACTTTAAAACCTTCTCTATGTATCTCTCTCTCTCTCTTTTCTTTCCATAACTATGAGTGTCATTAGAGCATGACTGACAGACTTTAAAACCTTCTCTATGTATCTCTCTCTCTCTCTTCATTCCATAACTATGGGTGTCATTAGAGCTTGACTGACAGACTTTAAACCTTCTCTATGTATCTCTCTCTCTCTCTTTTCATTCCATAACTATGGGTGTCATTAGAGTATGACTGACAGACTTTAAAACCTTCTCTATGTATCTCTCTCTCTCTCTCTCTCTTTCATTCCATAACTATGGGTGTCATTAGAGTATGACTGACAGACTTTAAAACCTTCTCTATGTATCTCTCTCTCTCTCTCTCTTTTCATTCCATAACTATGGGTGTCATTAGAGCATGACTGACAGACTTTATAACCTTCTCTATGTATCTCTCTCTCTCTCTCTCTTTTCATTCCATAACTATGGGTGTCATTAGAGCATGACTGACAGACTTTATAACCGTCTCTATGTATCTCTCTCTCTCTCTTTTCATTCCATAACTATGAGTGTCATTAGAGCATGACTGACAGACTTTAAACCCTTCTCTATGTATCTCTCTCTCTCTCTCTTTCATTCCATAACTATGAGTGTCATTAGAGCATGACTGACAGACTTTAAAACCTTCTCTATGTATCTCTCTCTCTCTCTTTTCATTCCATAACTATGGGTGTCATTAGAGCATGACTGACAGACTTTAAACCTTCTCTATGTATCTCTCTCTCTCTCTTTTCATTCCATAACTATGGTGTCATTAGAGCATGACTGACAGACTTTAAACCTTCTCTATGTATCTCTCTCTCTCTCTCTCTTTTTCATTCCATAACTATGGGTGTCATTAGAGCATGACTGACAGACTTTAAAACCTTCTCTATGTATCTCTCTCTCTCTCTCTTTTCATTCCATAACTATGAGTGTCATTAGAGCATGACACAGACTTTATAACCGTCTCTATGTATCTCTCTCTCTCTCTCTTTCATTCCATAACTATGGGTGTCATTAGAGCATGACTGACAGACTTTATAACCGTCTCTATGTATCTCTCTCTCTCTCTCTTTTCATTCCATAACTATGAGTGTCATTAGAGCATGACTGACAGACTTTAAAACCTCTCTATGTATCTCTCTCTCTCTCTCTCTCTTTTCATTCCATAACTATGAGTGTCATTAGAGCATGACTGACAGACTTTATAAACGTCTCTATGTATCTCTCTCTCTCTCTTTTCATTTCCATAACTATGAGTGTCATTAGAGCATGACTGACAGACTTTATAACCGTCTCTATGTATCTCTCTCTCTCTCTTTTCATTCCATAACTATGGTGTCATTAGAGCATGACTGACAGACTTTAAAACCTTCTCTATGTATCTCTCTCTCTCTCTTTCATTCCATAACTATGAGTGTCATTAGAGCATGACTGACAGACTTTATAACCTTCTCTATGTATCTCTCTCTCTCTCTTTTCATTCCATAACTATGAGTGTCATTAGAGCATGACTGACAGACTTTAAAACCTTCTCTATGTATCTCTCTCTCTCTCTTTTCATTCCATAACTATGGGTGTCATTAGAGTATGACTGACAGACTTTAAAACCTTCTCTATGTATCTCTCTCTCTCTCTTTTCATTCCATAACTATGGGTGTCATTAGAGCATGACTGACAGACTTTATAACCTTCTCTATGTATCTCTCTCTCTCTCTTTTCATTCCATAACTATGGGTGTCATTAGAGTATGACTGACAGACTTTAAAACCTTCTCTATGTATCTCTCTCTCTCTCTTTCATTCCATAACTATGGGTGTCATTAGAGCATGACTGACAGACTTTATAACCTTCTCTATGTATCTCTCTCTCTCTCTCTTTTCATTCCATAACTATGGGTGTCATTAGAGCATGACTGACAGACTTTAAACCTTCTCTATGTATCTCTCTCTCTCTCTCTTTTTCATTCCATAACTATGGGTGTCATTAGAGCTTGACTGACAGACTTTATAACCTTCTCTATGTATCTCTCTCTCTCTCTCTCTCTTTCATTCCATAACTATGGGTGTCATTAGAGTATGACTGACAGACTTTATAACCTTCTCTATGTATCTCTCTCTCTCTCTCTTTTCATTCCATAACTATGGTGTCATTAGAGCATGACTGACAGACTTTAAACCCTTCTCTATGTATCTCTCTCTCTCTCTCTTTTCTTTCCATAACTATGGGTGTCATTAGAGCATGACTGACAGACTTTAAAACCTTCTCTATGTATCTCTCTCTCTCTCTTTTCATTCCATAACTATGGGTGTCATTAGAGCATGACTGACAGACTTTAAAACCTTCTCTATGTATCTCTCTCTCTCTCTCTCTTTTCATTCCATAACTATGGGTGTCATTAGAGCTTGACTGACAGACTTTAAAACCTTCTCTATGTATCTCTCTCTCTCTCTTTTCTTTCCATAACTATGGTGTCATTAGAGTATGACTGACAGACTTTAAAACCTTCTCTATGTATCTCTCTCTCTCTCTCTTCATTCCATAACTATGGGTGTCATTAGAGCTTGACTGACAGACTTTAAAACCTTCTCTATGTATCTCTCTCTCTCTCTTTTCTTCCATAACTATGGGTGTCATTAGAGTATGACTGACAGACTTTAAAACCTTCTCTATGTATCTCTCTCTCTCTCTCTCTTCTTTTCATTCCATAACTATGGGTGTCATTAGAGCATGACTGACAGACTTTATAACCTCTCTATGTATCTCTCTCTCTCTCTCTCTTTTCATTCCATAACTATGAGTGTCATTAGAGCATGACTGACAGACTTTATAACCTTCTCTATGTATCTCTCTCTCTCTCTCTCTTTTCATTCCATAACTATGAGTGTCATTAGAGCATGACTGACAGACTTTAAACCTTCTCTATGTATCTCTCTCTCTCTCTTTTCATTCCATAACTATGAGTGTCATTAGAGCATGACTGACAGACTTTATAACCGTCTCTATGTATCTCTCTCTCTCTCTTTTCATTCCATAACTATGAGTGTCATTAGAGCATGACTGACAGACTTTAAAACCTTCTCTATGTATCTCTCTCTCTCTCTTTTCATTCCATAACTATGGGTGTCATTAGAGCATGACTGACAGACTTTATAACCGTCTCTATGTATCTCTCTCTCTCTCTCTTTTCATTCCATAACTATGAGTGTCATTAGAGCATGACTGACAGACTTTAAACCTTCTCTATGTATCTCTCTCTCTCTCTCTCTCTTTTTTCATTCATAACTATGGGTGTCATTAGAGCATGACTGACAGACTTTATAACCTTCTCTATGTATCTCTCTCTCTCTCTTTTTCATTCCATAACTATGGGTGTCATTAGAGTATGACTGACAGACTTTAAAACCTTCTCTATTTATCTCTCTCTCTCTCTTTTCATTCCATAACTATGGGTGTCATTAGAGCTTGACTGACAGACTTTAAAACCTTCTCTATGTATCTCTCTCTCTTTCTCTTTTCATTCCATAACTATGGGTGTCATTAGAGTATGACTGACAGACTTTAAAACCTTCTCTATGTATCTCTGTCTCTCTCTCTCTTTTCATTCCATAACTATGGGTGTCATTAGAGTATGACTGACAGACTTTAAAACCTTCTCTATGTATCTCTCTCTCTCTCTCTCTTTTCATTCCATAACTATGGGTGTCATTAGAGCATGACTGACAGACTTTATAACCGTCTCTATGTATCTCTCTCTCTCTTTCTCTTTTCATTCCATAACTATGAGTGTCATTAGAGCATGACTGACAGACTTTATAACCGTCTCTATGTATCTCTCTCTCTCTCTCTCTTTTCATTCCATAACTATGGTGTCATTAGAGCATGACTGACAGACTTTATAACCGTCTCTATGTATCTCTCTCTCTCTCTTTTCATTCCATAACTATGAGTGTCATTAGAGCATGACTGACAGACTTTATAACCGTCTCTATGTATCTCTCTCTCTCTCTTTTCATTCCATAACTATGAGTGTCATTAGAGCATGACTGACAGACTTTAAAACCTTCTCTATTTATCTCTCTCTCTCTCTTTTCATTCCATAACTATGGGTGTCATTAGAGCATGACTGACAGACTTTATAACCGTCTCTATGTATCTCTCTCTCTCTCTCTTTTCATTCCATAACTATGAGTGTCATTAGAGCATGACTGACAGACTTTAAACCTTCTCTATGTATCTCTCTCTCTCTCTCTCTCTTTTCATTCCATAACTATGAGTGTCATTAGAGCATGACTGACAGACTTTATAACCGTCTCTATGTATCTCTCTCTCTCTCTTTTCATTCCATAACTATGAGTGTCATTAGAGCATGACTGACAGACTTTAAAACCTTCTCTATGTATCTCTCTCTCTCTCTTTTCATTCCATAACTATGGGTGTCATTAGAGCTTGACTGACAGACTTTAAAACCTTCTCTATGTATCTCTCTCTCTCTCTCTTTTCATTCCATAACTATGGGTGTCATTAGAGTATGACTGACAGACTTTAAACCTTCTCTATGTATCTCTCTCTCTCTCTCTTTTCATTCCATAACTATGGGTGTCATTAGAGCATGACTGACAGACTTTAAAACCTTCTCTATGTATCTCTCTCTCTCTCTTTTTCATTCCATAACTATGGGTGTCATTAGAGCATGACTGACAGACTTTAAAACCTTCTCTATGTATCTCTCTCTCTCTCTTTTTTCATTCCATAACTATGGGTGTCATTAGAGCATGACTGACAGACTTTATAACCTTCTCTATGTATCTCTCTCTCTCTCTTTTCATTCCATAACTATGGGTGTCATTAGAGTATGACTGACAGACTTTAAAACCTTCTCTATGTATCTCTCTCTCTCTCTTCATTCCATAACTATGGGTGTCATTAGAGCATGACTGACAGACTTTATAACCTTCTCTATGTATCTCTCTCTCTCTCTCTTTCATTCCATAACTATGGGTGTCATTAGAGCTTGACTGACAGACTTTATAACCTTCTCTATGTATCTCTCTCTCTCTCTCTTTTCATTCCATAACTATGGGTGTCATTAGAGCATGACTGACAGACTTTAAACCTTCTCTATGTATCTCTCTCTCTCTCTCTCTTTTCATTCCATAACTATGGGTGTCATTAGAGTATGACTGACAGACTTTAAAACCTTCTCTATGTATCTCTCTCTCTCTCTCTCTTTCTTTCCATAACTATGGGTGTCATTAGAGTATGACTGACAGACTTTAAAACCTTCTCTATGTATCTCTCTCTCTCTCTCTTTTCTTTCCATAACTATGGGTGTCATTAGAGTATGACTGACAGACTTTAAAACCTTCTCTATGTATCTCTCTCTCTCTCTCTCTTTCATTCCATAACTATGGGTGTCATTAGAGTATGACTGACAGACTTTAAAACCTTCTCTATGTATCTCTCTCTCTCTCTCTCTTTTCATTCCATAACTATGGTGTCATTAGAGCTTGACTGACAGACTTTAAAACCTTCTCTATGTATCTCTCTCTCTCTCTTTTCATTTCATAACTATGGGTGTCATTAGAGCATGACTGACAGACTTTAAACCTTCTCTATGTATCTCTCTCTCTCTCTTTTTCATTCCATAACTATGGGTGTCATTAGAGCTTGACTGACAGACTTTAAAACCCTTCTCTATGTATCTCTCTCTCTCTCTCTTTTCATTCCATAACTATGAGTGTCATTAGAGTATGACTGACTTTATAACCGTCTCTATGTATCTCTCTCTCTCTCTCTTTTTATTCCATAACTATGGGTGTCATAAGAGCATGACTGACAGACTTTATAACCGTCTCTATGTATCTCTCTCTCTCTTTCTCTTTTCATTCCATAACTATGAGTGTCATTAGAGCATGACTGACAGACTTTATAACCGTCTCTATGTATCTCTCTCTCTCTCTCTCTTTTCATTCCATAACTATGAGTGTCATTAGAGCATGACTGACAGACTTTATAACCGTCTCTATGTATCTCTCTCTCTCTCTTTTCATTCCATAACTATGAGTGTCATTAGAGCATGACTGACAGACTTTATAACCGTCTCTATATATATCTCTCTCTCTCTTTTCATTCCATAACTATGAGTGTCATTAGAGCATGACTGACAGACTTTAAAACCTTCTCTATTTATCTCTCTCTCTCTCTTTTCATTCCATAACTATGGGTGTCATTAGAGCATGACTGACAGACTTTATAACCGTCTCTATGTATCTCTCTCTCTCTCTCTTTTCATTCCATAACTATGAGTGTCATTAGAGCATGACTGACAGACTTTAGAACCTTCTCTATTATCTCTCTCTCTCTCTCTCTCTTTTCATTCCATAACTATGAGTGTCATTAGAGCATGACTGACAGACTTTATAACCGTCTCTATGTATCTCTCTCTCTCTCTTTTCATTCCATAACTATGAGTGTCATTAGAGCATGACTGACAGACTTTAAAACCTTCTCTATGTATCTCTCTCTCTCTTTTCATTCCATAACTATGAGTGTCATTAGAGCATGACTGACAGACTTTATAACCTTCTCTATGTATCTCTCTCTCTCTCTTTTCATTCCATAACTATGGGTGTCATTAGAGTATGACTGACAGACTTTAAAACCTTCTCTATGTATCTCTCTCTCTCTCTCTTTCATTCCATAACTATGGGTGTCATTAGAGTATGACTGACAGACTTTATAACCTTCTCTATGTATCTCTCTCTCTCTCTCTTTTCATTCCATAACTATGGGTGTCATTAGAGTATGACTGACAGACTTTATAACCTTCTCTATGTATCTCTCTCTCTCTCTCTTTTCATTCCATAACTATGGGTGTCATTAGAGCATGACTGACAGACTTTAAACCCTTCTCTATGTATCTCTCTCTCTCTCTCTCTTTTCTTCCATAACTATGGGTGTCATTAGAGTATGACTGACAGACTTTAAAACCTTCTCTATGTATCTCTCTCTCTCTCTTTTCTTTCCATAACTATGTGTGTCATTAGAGTATGACTGACAGACTTTAAAACCTTCTCTATGTATCTCTCTCTCTCTCTCTCTTCTCATTCCATAACTATGGGTGTCATTAGAGCTTGACTGACAGACTTTAAAACCTTCTCTATGTATCTCTCTCTCTCTCTCTTTTCTTTCCATAACTATGGGTGTCATTAGAGTATGACTGACAGACTTTAAAACCTTCTCTATGTATCTCTCTCTCTCTCTTTCATTCCATAACTATGGGTGTCATTAGAGCTTGACTGACAGACTTTAAACCCTTCTCTATGTATCTCTCTCTCTCTCTTTTCTTTCCATAACTATGGGTGTCATTAGAGTATGACTGACAGACTTTAAAACCTTCTCTATGTATCTCTCTCTCTCTCTCTCTTTTCATTCCATAACTATGGGCGTCATTAGAGCTTGACTGACAGACTTTAAACCCTTCTCTATGTATCTCTCTCTCTCTCTTTTCTTTCCATAACTATGGGTGTCATTAGAGTATGACTGACTTTATAACCGTCTCTATGTATCTCTCTCTCTCTCTTTTCATTCCATAACTATGGGTGTCATTAGAGCATGACTGACAGACTTTATAACCGTCTCTATGTATCTCTCTCTCTCTCTCTTTCATTCCATAACTATGAGTGTCATTAGAGCATGACTGACAGACTTTATAACCGTCTCTATGTATCTCTCTCTCTCTCTCTTTTCATTCCATAACTATGAGTGTCATTAGAGCATGACTGACAGACTTTATAACCGTCTCTATGTATCTCTCTCTCTCTCTTTTCATTCCATAACTATGAGTGTCATTAGAGCATGACTGACAGACTTTATAACCGTCTCTATATATATCTCTCTCTCTCTTCATTCCATAACTATGAGTGTCATTAGAGCATGACTGACAGACTTTAAAACCTTCTCTATGTATCTCTCTCTCTCTCTTTTCATTCCATAACTATGGGTGTCATTAGAGCATGACTGACAGACTTTATAACCGTCTCTATGTATCTCTCTCTCTCTCTCTTTTCATTCCATAACTATGAGTGTCATTAGAGCATGACTGACAGACTTTAAGACATTCTCTATTATCTCTCTCTCTCTCTTTTCATTCCATAACTATGAGTGTCATTAGAGCATGACTGACAGACTTTATAACCGTCTCTATGTATCTCTCTCTCTCTCTTTTCATTCCATAACTATGAGTGTCATTAGAGCATGACTGACAGACTTTAAAACCTTCTCTATTATCTCTCTCTCTCTCTTTTCATTCCATAACTATGGGTGTCATTAGAGCATGACTGACAGACTTTAAAACCTTCTCTATGTATCTCTCTCTCTTTCTCTTTTCATTCCATAACTATGGGTGTCATTAGAGTATGACTGACAGACTTTAAAACCTTCTCTATGTATCTCTCTCTCTCTCTTTTTCATTCCATAACTATGGGTGTCATTAGAGTATGACTGACAGACTTTAAAACCTTCTCTATGTTTCTCTCTCTCTCTCTCTCTTTCATTCCATAACTATGGGTGTCATTAGAGCATGACTGACAGACTTTATAACCGTCTCTATGTATCTCTCTCTCTCTTTCTCTTTTCATTCCATAACTATGAGTGTCATTAGAGCATGACTGACAGACTTTATAACCTTCTCTATATATCTCTCTCTCTCTCTTTTCATTCCATAACTATGGGTGTCATTAGAGCATGACTGACAGACTTTAAAACCTTCTCTATGTATCTCTCTCTCTCTCTCTTTCATTCCATAACTATGGGTGTCATTAGAGCATGACTGACAGACTTTATAACCTTCTCTATGTATCTCTCTCTCTCTCTCTTTTCATTCCATAACTATGGGTGTCATTAGAGCATGACTGACAGACTTTAAAACCTTCTCTATGTATCTCTCTCTCTCTCTCTCTCTCTTTCATTCCATAACTATGGGTGTCATTAGAGTATGACTGACAGACTTTAAAACCTTCTCTATGTATCTCTCTCTCTCTTTTCATTCCATAACTATGGGTGTCATTAGAGCATGACTGACAGACTTTATAACCTTCTCTATGTATCTCTCTCTCTCTCTCTTTTCATTCCATAACTATGGGCGTCATTAGAGCTTGACTGACAGACTTTAAAACCTTCTCTATGTATCTCTCTCTCTCTCTCTTTTCTTCCATAACTATGGGTGTCATTAGAGCATGACTGACAGACTTTATAACCTTCTCTATGTATCTCTCTCTCTCTCTCTTTTTCATTCCATAACTATGGGTGTCATTAGAGCATGACTGACAGACTTTATAACCGTCTCTATGTATCTCTCTCTCTCTCTCTCTTTTCATTCCATAACTATGAGTGTCATTAGAGCATGACTGACAGACTTTATAACCGTCTCTATGTATCTCTCTCTCTCTCTTTTCATTCCATAACTATGAGTGTCATTAGAGCATGACTGACAGACTTTATAACCGTCTCTATGTATCTCTCTCTTTCTCATTCCATAACTATGAGTGTCATTAGAGCATGACTGACAGACTTTATAACCGTCTCTATGTATATATCTCTCTCTCTCTCTTTTCATTCCATAACTATGAGAGCATGACTGACAGACTTTATAACCGTCTCTATGTATCTCTCTCTCTCTCTCTTTTCATTCCATAACTATGAGTGTCATTAGAGCATGACTGACAGACTTTATAACCGTCTCTATGTATCTCTCTCTCTCTCTTTTCATTCCATAACTATGGGTGTCATTAGAGCATGACTGACAGACTTTAAAACTTTCTCTATGTATCTCTCTCTCTCTCTCTTTTCATTCCATAACTATGGGTGTCATTAGAGTATGACTGACAGACTTTAAAACCTTCTCTATTTATCTCTCTCTCTCTCTCTTTTCTTTCCATAACTATGGGTGTCATTAGAGCTTGACTGACAGACTTTAAAACCTTATCTATGTATCTATGTATATCTCTCTCTCTCTCTTTTCATTCCATAACTATGGGTGTCATTAGAGTATGACTGACAGACTTTAAAACCTTCTCTATGTATCTCTCTCTCTCTCTCTCTTTTCATTCCATAACTATGGGTGTCATTAGAGTATGACTGACAGACTTTAAACCCTTCTCTATGTATCTCTCTCTCTCTCTCTCTCTTTTCATTCCATAACTATGGGTGTCATTAGAGCTTGACTGACAGACTTTAAAACCTTCTCTATGTATCTCTCTCTCTCTTTTCATTCCATAACTATGGGTGTCATTAGAGTATGACTGACAGACTTTAAACCCTTCTCTATGTATCTCTCTCTCTCTCTTTTCTTTCCATAACTATGGGTGTCATTAGAGCATGACTGACAGACTTTATAATCGTCTCTATGTATCTCTCTCTCTCTTTTTCATTCCATAACTATGGGTGTCATTAGAGCATGACTGACAGACTTTATAACCTTCTCTATGTATCTCTCTCTCTCTCTCTTTTCATTCCATAACTATGGGTGTCATTAGAGCATGACTGACAGAATTTAAACCTTCTCTATGTATCTCTCTCTCTCTCTCTCTTTTCTTTCCATAACTATGGGTGTCATTAGAGCTTGACTGACAGACTTTATAACCTTCTCTATGTATCTCTGTCTCTCTCTCTCTTTTCATTCCATAACTATGGGTGTCATTAGAGTATGACTGACAGACTTTATAACCTTCTCTATGTATCTCTCTCTCTCTCTCTCTTTTCATTCCATAACTATGGGTGTCATTAGAGTATGACTGACAGACTTTAAACCCTTCTCTATGTATCTCTCTCTCTCTCTCTCTCTTTTCTTTCCATAACTATGGGTGTCATTAGAGTATGACTGACAGACTTTAAAACCTTCTCTATGTATCTCTCTCTCTCTCTCTTTTCTTTCCATAACTATGGGTGTCATTAGAGTATGACTGACAGACTTTAAAACCTTCTCTATGTATCTCTCTCTCTCTTTTCATTCCATAACTATGGGTGTCATTAGAGCTTGACTGACAGACTTTAAAACCCTTCTCTATGTATCTCTCTCTCTCTCTTTTCTTTCCATAACTATGGGTGTCATTAGAGTATGACTGACAGACTTTAAAACCTTCTCTATGTATCTCTCTCTCTCTCTCTCTCTCTTTTCATTCCATAACTATGGGTCATTAGAGCTTGACTGACAGACTTTAAACCCTTCTCTATGTATCTCTCTCTCTCTCTTTTCTTTCCATAACTATGGGTGTCATTAGAGTATGACTGACAGACTTTAAAACCTTCTCTATGTATCTCTCTCTCTCTCTTTTCATTCCATAAATATGGGTGTCATTAGAGCTTGACTGACAGACTTTAAACCCTTCTCTATGTATCTCTCTCTCTCTCTCTTTTCATTCCATAACTATGAGTGTCATTAGAGCATGACTGACAGACTTTATAACCGTCTCTATGTATCTCTTTCTCTCTCTCTCTTTTCATTCCATAACTATGAGTGTCATTAGAGCATGACTGACAGACTTTATAACCGTCTCTATGTATCTCTCTCTCTCTCTCTTTTCATTCCATAACTATGAGTGTCATTAGAGCATGACTGACAGACTTTATAACCGTCTCTATGTATCTCTCTCTCTCTCTTTTCATTCCATAACTATGAGTGTCATTAGAGCATGACTGACAGACTTTATAACCGTCTCTATGTATCTCTCTCTCTCTCTTTTCATTCCATAACTATGAGTGTCATTAGAGCATGACTGACAGACTTTAAAACCTTCTCTATGTATCTCTCTCTCTCTCTTTTCATTCCATAACTATGGGTGTCATTAGAGCATGACTGACAGACTTTATAACCTTCTCTATGTATCTCTCTCTCTCTCTCTTTTCATTCCATAACTATGAGTGTCATTAGAGCATGACTGACAGACTTTAAAACCTTCTCTATTTATCTCTCTCTCTCTCTCTTTTCATTCCATAACTATGAGTGTCATTAGAGCATGACTGACAGACTTTATAACCGTCTCTATGTATCTCTCTCTCTCTCTTTTCATTCCATAACTATGAGTGTCATTAGAGCATGACTGACAGACTTTAAAACCTTCTCTATTTATCTCTCTCTCTCTCTTTTCATTCCATAACTATGGGCGTCATTAGAGCTTGACTGACAGACTTTAAAACCTTCTCTATGTATCTCTCTCTCTCTCTCTTTTCTTTCCATAACTATGGGTGTCATTAGAGCATGACTGACAGACTTTAAAACCTTCTCTATTTATCTCTCTCTCTCTCTCTTTTCATTCCATAACTATGAGTGTCATTAGAGCATGACTGACAGACTTTATAACCGTCTCTATGTATCTCTCTCTCTCTCTTTTCATTCCATAACTATGAGTGTCATTAGAGCATGACTGACAGACTTTATAACCGTCTCTATGTATCTCTCTCTCTCTCTCTCTTTTCATTCCATAACTATGAGTGTCATTAGAGCATGACTGACAGACTTTAAAACCTTCTCTATTATCTCTCTCTATCTCTTTTCATTCCATAACTATGGGCGTCATTAGAGCTTGACTGACAGACTTTAAAACCTTCTCTATGTATCTCTCTCTCTCTCTCTTTTCTTTCCATAACTATGGGTGTCATTAGAGCCTGACTGACAGACTTTAAAACCAAACCTTCTCTATGTATCTCTCTCTCTCTCTCTTTTCTTTCCATAACTATGGGTGTCATTAGAGCGTGACTGACAGACTTTAAAACCTTCTCTATGTATCTATGTATCTCTCTCTCTCTCTTTTCATTCCATAACTATGGGTGTCATTAGAGTATGACTGACAGACTTTAAAACCTTCTCTATGTATCTCTCTCTCTCTCTCTCTTTTCATTCCATAACTATGTGTGTCATTAGAGTATGACTGACAGACTTTAAAACCTTCTCTATGTATCTCTCTCTCTCTCTCTTTTCTTTCCATAACTATGGGTGTCATTAGAGCATGACTGACAGACTTTATAACCTTCTCTATGTATCTCTCTCTCTCTCTTTTCATTCCATAACTATGGGTGTCATTAGAGTATGACTGACAGACTTTAAAAACCTTCTCTATGTATCTCTCTCTCTCTCTCTTTTCATTCCATAACTATGGGTGTCATTAGAGTATGACTGACAGACTTTAAACCCTTCTCTATGTATCTCTCTCTCTCTCTCTCTTTTCTTTCCATAACTATGGGTGTCATTAGAGTATGACTGACAGACTTTAAAACCTTCTCTATGTATCTCTCTCTCTCTCTCTCTCTTGTCATTCCATAACTATGGGTGTCATTAGAGCTTGACTGACAGAATTTAAAACCTTCTCTATGTATCTCTCTCTCCCTCTTTTCATTCCATAACTATGGGTGTCATTAGAGTATGACTGACAGACTTTAAAACCTTCTCTATGTATCTCTCTCTCTCTCTCTTTCTTCATTCCATAACTATGGGCGTCATTAGAGCTTGACTGACAGACTTTAAACCCTTCTCTATGTATCTCTCTCTCTCTCTTTTCTTTCCATAACTATGGGTGTCATTAGAGTATGACTGACAGACTTTAAAACCTTCTCTATGTATCTCTCTCTCTCTTTTCATTCCATAACTATGGGCGTCATTAGAGCTTGACTGACAGACTTTAAACCCTTCTCTATGTATCTCTCTCTCTCTCTTTTCTTTCCATAACTATGGGTGTCATTAGAGTATGACTGACAGACTTTAAAACCTTCTCTATGTATCTCTCTCTCTCTCTCTCTCACTTTTCATTCCACAAATATGGGTGTCATTAGAGCTTGACTGACAGACTTTAAACCCTTCTCTATGTATCTCTCTCTCTCTCTCTTTTCATTCCATAACTATGAGTGTCATTAGAGCATGACTGCCAGACTTTATAACCGTCTCTATGTAATCTCTCTCTCTCTCTTTTAATTCCATAACTATGGGTGTCATAAGAGCATGACTGACAGACTTTATAACCGTCTCTATGTATCTCTCTCTCTCTTTCTCTTTTCATTCCATAACTATGAGTGTCATTAGAGCATGACTGACAGACTTTATAACCGTCTCTATGTATCTCTCTCTCTCTCTTTTTATTTTTCATAACTATGAGTGTCATTAGAGCATGACTGACAGACTTTATAACCGTCTCTATGTATCTCTCTCTCTCTCTCTCTCTTTTCATTCCATAACTATGAGTGTCATTAGAGCATGACTGACAGACTTTATAACCGTCTCTATGTATCTCTCTGTCTCTCTCTCTTTTCATTCCATAACTATGAGTGTCATTAGAGCATGACTGACAGATTTATAACCGTCTCTATGTATCTCTCTCTCTCTCTTTTCATTCCATAACTATGAGTGTCATTAGAGCATGACTGACAGACTTTATAACCGTCTCTATGTATCTCTCTCTCTCTCTCTCTCTTTTCATTCCATAACTATGAGTGTCATTAGAGCATGACTGACAGACTTTATAACCGTCTCTATGTATCTCTCTCTCTCTCTCTTTTCATTCCATAACTATGAGTGTCATTAGAGCATGACTGACAGACTTTAAAACCTTCTCTATTTATCTCTCTCTCTCTCTTTTCATTCCATAACTATGGGTGTCATTAGAGCATGACTGACAGACTTTATAACCGTCTCTATGTATCTCTCTCTCTCTCTCTCTCTTTTCATTCCATAACTATGAGTGTCATTAGAGCATGACTGACAGACTTTAAAACCTTCTCTATTTATCTCTCTCTCTCTCTCTCTCTCTCTTTTCATTCCATAACTATGAGTGTCATTAGAGCATGACTGACAGACTTTATAACCGTCTCTATGTATCTCTCTCTCTCTCTTTTCATTCCATAACTATGAGTGTCATTAGAGCATGACTGACAGACTTTAAAACCTTCTCTATTTATCTCTCTCTCTCTCTCTTTTCATTCCATAACTATGGGTGTCATTAGAGCTTGACTGACAGACTTTAAAACCTTCTCTATGTATCTCTCTCTCTCTCTCTTTTCTTTCCATAACTATGGGTGTCATTAGAGCTTGACTGACAGACTTTAAAACCAAACCTTCTCTATGTATCTCTCTCTCTCTCTCTTTTCTTTCCATAACTATGGGTGTCATTAGAGCATGACTGACAGACTTTATAACCTTCTCTATGTATCTCTCTCTCTCTCTCTTTTCATTCCATAACTATGGGTGTCATTAGAGTATGACTGACAGACTTTAAAACCTTCTCTATGTATCTCTCTCTCTCTCTCTCTTTTCTTTCCATAACTATGGGTGTCATTAGAGTATGACTGACAGACTTTAAAACCTTCTCTATGTATCTCTCTCTCTCTCTTTTCTTTCCATAACTATGGGTGTCATTAGAGTATGACTGACAGACTTTAAAACCTTCTCTATGTATCTCTCTCTCTCTCTCTCTCTCTCTCTCTCTCTCTCTTTTCATTCCATAACTATGAGTGTCATTAGAGCATGACTGACAGACTTTAAAACCTTCTATATTGATCTCTCTCTCTCTCTTTTCATTCCATAACTATGGGCGTCATTAGAGCTTGACTTCTTCTTCTTCTACCTTTTAGCTCCCAGTGGAGCATAGGTCTTCAACAAACACTTTCCAAGTCGTTCTGTTTTTTGCAATTCTTTTAAGATCATTCCATGTCTTCCCATCATCTTCATCTCTGCTTCAATCTGTCTTCTCCAAGAATTCCTTGGTCTTCCTCTTTGTCTTTTCCCCTGGGGATTCCAAAAAAGGGCCTGTTGTGTAATACTCTCAGTTGGTTTCCGTAGTGTGTGTCCTATCCATCGCCATCGTCTTCGCTGTATTTCTTTATCCACTGGTATTTGACCGGTACATTTCCATAATTCCACGTTTGTGACTTTGTCCTGCCATTTCCATCCCTTTATTCTGCGCAAGCATCCATTAATGAAAGTCTGTACCTTCGTGATTGTCAATTTTGTTATTCTCCATGTTTCACAGCCATATAATAGAACCGACTTAACATTGGAGTTGAAAATTTGTATTTTTGTATTTAGCCTAATTTCTTTGGATTTCCATATGTTTCCCAGTGCAATGAAAGCTCCTCTTGCTTTTGATATCCTTATTTTGGTATCGTTTTCTGTTCCTCCCTCTTTATCTATATTACTGCCCAGATATATATAAGATTGTACGTCTAGTAGAGGTATTTCTCCTAGTTTTATTTGGTTATTGCCAACTGCATTAATTCTCATAATGTTGGTCTTATCTCTATTAATCTTTAGTCCTAGCTGTTGTGATCTCTCATCTAATATACTCATTTTATCTTGCATCTGTTGGTGGCTGTGTGATAGGAGAGCTATGTCATCAGCAAAGTCTAAATCATCAAGTTGTTTGGTCAGTGACCACTGGATCCCATTTCTGTTGTTTTGAGTTATTTTCATAATCCAATCTATGGCCAGTAGAAAGAGAAATGGAGACAGAAGGCATCCTTGCCTTACTCCTGTTCTTATTTCAAATGCTTCTGTAAGCTGTCCTTCATGCACCACACTACATTTTGTTCCTTCATACATTGTTTTTATCAGGTTAATAAACTTTATGGGGATTCCATAATGACTCAGCAACTTCCAAAGCATTCTTCTGTCTAAACTATCAAATGCCTTTTCGTAATCTATGAATCCAATATAAAGTGGGGATTTTAGTTCTAAACTTTGTTCAACTATTATACGTAGAGTAGTTATTTGATCAGCACATGATCTGTTCTTCCTAAAACCTGCTTGTTCATCTCTCAAGTGTTTCTCTATAGCCTCTTTTAGTCTCTCCAGAATGATTCTGCCTAATATTTTTCCTGGCACTGATAGTAGCATAATTCCCCTATAATTTGTGCACTCCTGTAAACTTCCTTTCTTTGGTAGTTTGATCATATAACCTTCTCTCCAGTCTTTAGGTATTTCTTCCCTCTCCCAATTTTATCCAATAGATTATGTAACATCTTGGTAGAGGTGATAATATCTGCTTTGATGGCTTCCGAAGGAATTTCATCTGGTCCTGTGGCTTTACCATCTTTTAACAGTTTGATGGCTTTCATTATTTCTTCTTTGCTTGGTTTTCCGCAGTTAACGTGTAATTCTTCTTCTGCTGGTAGTATATCTGGAGGATTATTTGAGCCAGGTCTGTTCAAAAGTTCTTCAAAGTGCTCCTTCCATCTCTCCATTTGTTCCTTTATATTACTAAGCAGATTTCCTTTCTTATCTTTGATAAAGGCGTTGATCTGTTTGTATTTTCCACCTAATTTCTTTGTGCTGTTGTACAGTTCTTTCATATTCCCTTTATTTGCTGCTTCTTCTGCCTCTTTAGCTAATTCATCTATATATTTCCTCTTATCCCTTTTAATGCATCTTCTCACTTCTTTGTTCACCTCTGTGTAAGCTTCCTGTGTCTTGGCTTTATTACTTCTTGTTTTGCTTTTATTTATGTCTGCTTTCTTGTTCTTTCTTTCTTTAATTTTATCCAGGGTCTCTGCTGTCATCCATGCCTTATTCTGGCGTTCTCTTTTCCCCAGTGTTTCTTCGCATGTCTCTTTCCATATATAGAGCTTGACTGACAGACTTTAAAACCTTCTCTATGTATCTCTCTCTCTCTTTTCTTTCCATAACTATGGGTGTCATTAGAGCTTGACTGACAGACTTTAAAACCTTCTCTATGTATCTCTCTCTCTCTCTCTCTTTTCTTTCCATAACTATGGGTGTCATTAGAGCTTGACTGACAGACTTTAAAACCTTCTCTATGTATCTATGTATCTCTCTCTCTCTCTCTCTCTTTTCATTCCATAACTATGGGCGTCATTAGAGCTTGACTGACAGACTTTAAACCCTTCTCTATGTATCTCTCTCTCTCTCTTTTCTTTCCATAACTATGGGTGTCATTAGAGTATGACTGACAGACTTTAAAACCTTCTCTATGTATCTCTCTCTCTCTCTCTCTTTTCATTCCATAACTATGGGCGTCATTAGAGCTTGACTGACAGACTTTAAACCCTTCTCTATGTATCTCTCTCTCTCTCTTTTCTTTCCATAACTATGGGTGTCATTAGAGTATGACTGACTTTATAAACCGTCTCTATGTATCTCTCTCTCTCTCTTTTAATTCCATAACTATGGGTGTCATAGAGCATGACTGACAGACTTTATAACCGTCTCTATGTATCTCTCTCTCTCTTTCTCTTTTCATTCCATAACTATGAGTGTCATTAGAGCATGACTAACAGACTTTATAACCATCTCTATGTATCTCTCTCTCTCTCTCTCTTTCATTCCATAACTATGAGTGTCATTAGAGCATGACTGACAGACTTTATAACCGTCTCTATGTATCTCTCTCTCTCTCTTTTCATTCCATAACTATGAGTGTCATTAGAGCATGACTGACAGACTTTATAACCGTCTCTATATATATCTCTCTCTCTCTTTTCATTCCATAACTATGAGTGTCATTAGAGCATGACTGACAGACTTTAAAACCTTCTCTATTTATCTCTCTCTCTCTCTTTTCATTCCATAACTATGGGTGTCATTAGAGCATGACTGACAGACTTTATAACCGTCTCTATGTATCTCTCTCTCTCTCTCTCTTTTCATTCCATAACTATGAGTGTCATTAGAGCATGACTGACAGACTTTAAACATTCTCTATTTATCTCTCTCTCTCTCTCTCTCTTTTCATTCCATAACTATGAGTGTCATTAGAGCATGACTGACAGACTTTATAACCGTCTCTATGTATCTCTCTCTCTCTCTTTTCATTCCATAACTATGAGTGTCATTAGAGCATGACTGACAGACTTTAAAACCTTCTCTATTTATCTCTCTCTCTTTCATTCCATAACTATGGGTGTCATTAGAGCTTGACTGACAGACTTTAAAACCTTCTCTATGTATCTCTCTCTCTTTCTCTTTTCATTCCATAACTATGGGTGTCATTAGAGTATGACTGACAGACTTTAAAACCTTCTCTATGTATCTCTCTCTCTCTCTCTCTTTTCATTCCATAACTATGGGTGTCATTAGAGTATGACTGACAGACTTTAAAACCTTCTCTATGTATCTCTGTCTCTCTCTCTCTTTTCATTCCATAACTATGGGTGTCATTAGAGCATGACTGACAGACTTTAAAACCTTCTCTATGTATCTCTCTCTCTCTTTCTCTTTTCATTCCATAACTATGAGTGTCATTAGAGCATGACTGACAGACTTTATAACCGTCTCTATGTATCTCTCTCTCTCTCTTTTCATTCCATAACTATGAGTGTCATTAGAGCATGACTGACAGACTTTAAAACCTTCTCTATTTATCTCTCTCTCTCTCTCTTTTCATTCCATAACTATGTGTGTCATTAGAGCATGACTGACAGACTTTATAACCGTCTCTATGTATCTCTCTCTCTCTCTCTTTTCATTCCATAACTATGAGTGTCATTAGAGCATGACTGACAGACTTTAAAACCTTCTCTATGTATCTCTCTCTCTCTCTCTCTCTTTCATTCCATAACTATGGGTGTCATTAGAGTATGACTGACAGACTTTAAAACCTTCTCTATGTATCTCTCTCTCTCTCTTTTCATTCCATAACTATGGGTGTCATTAGAGCTTGACTGACAGACTTTAAAACCTTCTCTATGTATCTCTCTCTCTCTCTCTTTCTTCCATAACTATGGGTGTCATTAGAGCATGACTGACAGACTTTATAACCTTCTCTATGTATCTCTCTCTCTCTCTTTTCATTCCATAACTATGGGTGTCATTAGAGTATGACTGACAGACTTTAAAACCTTCTCTATAAATCTCTCTCTCTTTTTCATTCCATAACTATGGGTGTCATTAGAGCATGACTGACAGACTTTATAACCTTCTCTATGTATCTCTCTCTCTCTCTCTTTTCATTCCATAACTATGGGTGTCATTAGAGCTTGACTGACAGACTTTAAAACCTTCTCTATGTATCTCTCTCTCTCTCTCTTTTCATTCCATAACTATGGGTGTCATTAGAGCATGACTGACAGACTTTATAACCGTCTCTATGTATCTCTCTCTCTCTCTCTTTTCATTCCATAACTATGAGTGTCATTAGAGCATGACTGACAGACTTTATAACCGTCTCTATGTATCTCTCTCTCTCTCTCTTTTCATTCCATAACTATGAGTGTCATTAGAGCATGACTGACAGACTTTATAACCGTCTCTATGTATATCTCTCTCTCTCTCTCTTTTCATTCCATAACTATGAGTGTCATTAGAGCATGACTGACAGACTTTATAACCGTCTCTATGTATCTCTCTCTTTTCATTCCATAACTATGAGTGTCATTAGAGCATGACTGACAGACTTTATAACCGTCTCTATGTATCTCTCTCTCTCTCTCTTTTCATTCCATAACTATGAGAGCATGACTGACAGACTTTATAACCGTCTCTATGTATCTCTCTCTCTCTCTCTTTTCATTCCATAACTATGAGTGTCATTAGAGCATGACTGACAGACTTTAAAACTTCTCTATTATCTCTCTCTCTCTCTCTTTTCATTCCATAACTATGGGTGTCATTAGAGCATGACTGACAGACTTTAAAACCTTCTCTATGTATCTCTCTCTCTCTCTCTTTTCTTTCCATAACTATGGGTGTCATTAGAGCTTGACTGACAGACTTTAAAACCTTATCTATGTATCTATGTATATCTCTCTCTCTCTCTTTTCATTCCATAACTATGGGTGTCATTAGAGTATGACTGACAGACTTTAAAACCTTCTCTATGTATCTCTCTCTCTCTCTCTCTTTTCATTCCATAACTATGGGTGTCATTAGAGCATGACTGACAGACTTTAAAACCCTTCTCTATGTATCTCTCTCTCTCTCTCTCTCTCTTTTCATTCCATAACTATGGGTGTCATTAGAGCTTGACTGACAGACTTTAAAACCTTCTCTATGTATCTCTCTCTCTCTTTTCATTCCATAACTATGGGTGTCATTAGAGCATGACTGACAGACTTTAAACCTTCTCTATGTATCTCTCTCTCTCTCTTTTCTTTCCATAACTATGGGTGTCATTAGAGCATGACTGACAGACTTTATAATCGTCTCTATGTATCTCTCTCTCTCTTTTTCATTCCATAACTATGGGTGTCATTAGAGCATGACTGACAGACTTTATAACCTTCTCTATGTATCTCTCTCTCTCTCTCTTTTCATTCCATAACTATGGGCGTCATTAGAGCATGACTGACAGACTTTAAAACCTTCTCTATGTATCTCTCTCTCTCTCTCTCTTTTCTTTCCATAACTATGGGTGTCATTAGAGCTTGACTGACAGACTTTATAACCTTCTCTATGTATCTCTGTCTCTCTCTCTCTTTTCATTCCATAACTATGGGTGTCATTAGAGTATGACTGACAGACTTTATAACCTTCTCTATGTATCTCTCTCTCTCTCTCTCTTTTCATTCCATAACTATGGGTGTCATTAGAGTATGACTGACAGACTTTAAACCCTTCTCTATGTATCTCTCTCTCTCTCTCTCTTTTCTTTCCATAACTATGGGTGTCATTAGAGTATGACTGACAGACTTTAAAACCTTCTCTATGTATCTCTCTCTCTCTCTCTTTTCTTTCCATAACTATGGGTGTCATTAGAGTATGACTGACAGACTTTAAAACCTTCTCTATGTATCTCTCTCTCTCTTTCATTCCATAACTATGGGTGTCATTAGAGCTTGACTGACAGACTTTAAACCCTTCTCTATGTATCTCTCTCTCTCTCTTTTCTTTCCATAACTATGGGTGTCATTAGAGTATGACTGACAGACTTTAAAACCTTCTCTATGTATCTCTCTCTCTCTCTCTCTCTCTTTTCATTCCATAACTATGGGCGTCATTAGAGCTTGACTGACAGACTTTAAACCCTTCTCTATGTATCTCTCTCTCTCTCTTTTCTTTCCATAACTATGGGTGTCATTAGAGTATGACTGACAGACTTTAAAACCTTCTCTATGTATCTCTCTCTCTCTCTCTCTTTTCATTCCATAAATATGGGTGTCATTAGAGCTTGACTGACAGACTTTAAACCCTTCTCTATGTATCTCTCTCTCTCTCTCTTTTCATTCCATAACTATGAGTGTCATTAGAGCATGACTGACAGACTTTATAACCGTCTCTATGTATCTCTTTCTCTCTCTCTCTTTTCATTCCATAACTATGAGTGTCATTAGAGCATGACTGACAGACTTTATAACCGTCTCTATGTATCTCTCTCTCTCTCTCTTTTCATTCCATAACTATGAGTGTCATTAGAGCATGACTGACAGACTTTATAACCGTCTCTATGTATCTCTCTCTCTCTCTTTTCATTCCATAACTATGAGTGTCATTAGAGCATGACTGACAGACTTTATAACCGTCTCTATGTATCTCTCTCTCTCTCTTTTCATTCCATAACTATGAGTGTCATTAGAGCATGACTGACAGACTTTAAAACCTTCTCTATTTATCTCTCTCTCTCTCTTTTCATTCCATAACTATGGGTGTCATTAGAGCATGACTGACAGACTTTATAACCGTCTCTATGTATCTCTCTCTCTCTCTCTTTTCATTCCATAACTATGAGTGTCATTAGAGCATGACTGACAGACTTTAAAACCTTCTCTATTTATCTCTCTCTCTCTCTCTTTTCATTCCATAACTATGAGTGTCATTAGAGCATGACTGACAGACTTTATAACCGTCTCTATGTATCTCTCTCTCTCTCTTTTCATTCCATAACTATGAGTGTAATTAGAGCATGACTGACAGACTTTAAAACCTTCTCTATTTATCTCTCTCTCTCTCTTTTCATTCCATAACTATGGGCGTCATTAGAGCTTGACTGACAGACTTTAAAACCTTCTCTATGTATCTCTCTCTCTCTCTCTCTTTTCTTTCCATAACTATGGGTGTCATTAGAGCATGACTGACAGACTTTAAAACCTTCTCTATTTATCTCTCTCTCTCTCTCTTTTCATTCCATAACTATGAGTGTCATTAGAGCATGACTGACAGACTTTATAACCGTCTCTATGTATCTCTCTCTCTCTCTTTTCATTCCATAACTATGAGTGTCATTAGAGCATGACTGACAGACTTTATAACCGTCTCTATGTATCTCTCTCTCTCTCTCTCTTTTCATTCCATAACTATGAGTGTCATTAGAGCATGACTGACAGACTTTAAAACCTTCTCTATTTATCTCTCTCTATCTCTTTTCATTCCATAACTATGGGCGTCATTAGAGCTTGACTGACAGACTTTAAAACCTTCTCTATGTATCTCTCTCTCTCTCTCTTTTCTTTCCATAACTATGGGTGTCATTAGAGCCTGACTGACAGACTTTAAAACCAAACCTTCTCTATGTATCTCTCTCTCTCTCTCTTTTCTTTCCATAACTATGGGTGTCATTAGAGCTTGACTGACAGACTTTAAAACCTTCTCTATGTATCTATGTATCTCTCTCTCTCTCTTTTCATTCCATAACTATGGGTGTCATTAGAGTATGACTGACAGACTTTAAAACCTTCTCTATGTATCTCTCTCTCTCTCTCTCTTTTCATTCCATAACTATGTGTGTCATTAGAGTATGACTGACAGACTTTAAAACCTTCTCTATGTATCTCTCTCTCTCTCTTTTCTTTCCATAACTATGGGTGTCATTAGAGCATGACTGACAGACTTTATAACCTTCTCTATGTATCTCTCTCTCTCTCTTTTCATTCCATAACTATGGGTGTCATTAGAGTATGACTGACAGACTTTAAAAACCTTCTCTATGTATCTCTCTCTCTCTCTCTTTTCATTCCATAACTATGGGTGTCATTAGAGTATGACTGACAGACTTTAAACCCTTCTCTATGTATCTCTCTCTCTCTCTCTCTTTTCTTTCCATAACTATGGGTGTCATTAGAGTATGACTGACAGACTTTAAAACCTTCTCTATGTATCTCTCTCTCTCTCTCTCTCTCTTGTCATTCCATAACTATGGGTGTCATTAGAGCTTGACTGACAGAATTTAAAACCTTCTCTATGTATCTCTCTCTCCCTCTTTTCATTCCATAACTATGGGTGTCATTAGAGTATGACTGACAGACTTTAAAACCTTCTCTATGTATCTCTCTCTCTCTCTCTTTCTTCATTCCATAACTATGGGCGTCATTAGAGCTTGACTGACAGACTTTAAACCCTTCTCTATGTATCTCTCTCTCTCTCTTTTCTTTCCATAACTATGGGTGTCATTAGAGTATGACTGACAGACTTTAAAACCTTCTCTATGTATCTCTCTCTCTCTCTCTCTTTTCATTCCATAACTATGGGCGTCATTAGAGCTTGACTGACAGACTTTAAACCCTTCTCTATGTATCTCTCTCTCTCTCTTTTCTTTCCATAACTATGGGTGTCATTAGAGTATGACTGACAGACTTTAAAACCTTCTCTATGTATCTCTCTCTCTCTCTCTTTTCATTCCACAAATATGGGTGTCATTAGAGCTTGACTGACAGACTTTAAACCCTTCTCTATGTATCTCTCTCTCTCTCTCTTTTCATTCCATAACTATGAGTGTCATTAGAGCATGACTGCCAGACTTTATAACCGTCTCTATGTAATCTCTCTCTCTCTCTTTAATTCCATAACTATGGGTGTCATAAGAGCATGACTGACAGACTTTATAACCGTCTCTATGTATCTCTCTCTCTCTTTCTCTTTTCATTCCATAACTATGAGTGTCATTAGAGCATGACTGACAGACTTTATAACCGTCTCTATGTATCTCTCTCTCTCTCTTTTTATTTTTCATAACTATGAGTGTCATTAGAGCATGACTGACAGACTTTATAACCGTCTCTATGTATCTCTCTCTCTCTCTTTTCATTCCATAACTATGAGTGTCATTAGAGCATGACTGACAGACTTTATAACCGTCTCTATGTATCTCTCTGTCTCTCTCTCTTTTCATTCCATAACTATGAGTGTCATTAGAGCATGACTGACAGAATTTATAACCGTCTCTATGTATCTCTCTCTCTCTCTTTTCATTCCATAACTATGAGTGTCATTAGAGCATGACTGACAGACTTTATAACCGTCTCTATGTATCTCTCTCTCTCTCTCTCTTTTCATTCCATAACTATGAGTGTCATTAGAGCATGACTGACAGACTTTATAACCGTCTCTATGTATCTCTCTCTCTCTCTTTTCATTCCATAACTATGAGTGTCATTAGAGCATGACTGACAGACTTTAAAACCTTCTCTATTTATCTCTCTCTCTCTCTTTTCATTCCATAACAATGGGTGTCATTAGAGCATGACTGACAGACTTTATAACCGTCTCTATGTATCTCTCTCTCTCTCTCTTTTCATTCCATAACTATGAGTGTCATTAGAGCATGACTGACAGACTTTAAAACCTTCTCTATTTATCTCTCTCTCTCTCTCTCTCTCTCTTTTCATTCCATAACTATGAGTGTCATTAGAGCATGACTGACAGACTTTATAACCGTCTCTATGTATCTCTCTCTCTCTCTTTTCATTCCATAACTATGAGTGTCATTAGAGCATGAATGACAGACTTTAAAACCTTCTCTATTTATCTCTCTCTCTCTCTCTTTCATTCCATAACTATGGGCGTCATTAGAGCTTGACTGACAGACTTTAAACCTTCTCTATGTATCTCTCTCTCTCTCTCTTTTCTTTCCATAACTATGGGTGTCATTAGAGCTTGACTGACAGACTTTAAAACCAAACCTTCTCTATGTATCTCTCTCTCTCTCTTTTTCTTTCCATAACTATGGGTGTCATTAGAGCATGACTGACAGACTTTATAACCTTCTCTATGTATCTCTCTCTCTCTCTCTTTTCATTCCATAACTATGGGTGTCATTAGAGTATGACTGACAGACTTTAAAACCTTCTCTATGTATCTCTCTCTCTCTCTCTCTTTTCTTTCCATAACTATGGGTGTCATTAGAGTATGACTGACAGACTTTAAAACCTTCTCTATGTATCTCTCTCTCTCTCTTTTCTTTCCATAACTATGGGTGTCATTAGAGTATGACTGACAGACTTTAAAACCTTCTCTATGTATCTCTCTCTCTCTCTCTCTCTCTCTCTCTCTCTCTCTTTTCATTCCATAACTATGAGTGTCATTAGAGCATGACTGACAGACTTTAAAACCTTCTATATTGATCTCTCTCTCTCTCTTTTCATTCCATAACTATGGGCGTCATTAGAGCTTGACTTCTTCTTCTTCTACCTTTTAGCTCCCAGTGGAGCATAGGTCTTCAACAAACACTTTCCAAGTCGTTCTGTTTTTTGCAATTCTTTTAAGATCATTCCATGTCTTCCCCATCATCTTCATCTCTGCTTCAATCTGTCTTCTCCAAGAATTCCTTGGTCTTCCTCTTTGTCTTTTCCCCTGGGGATTCCAAAAAAGGGCCTGTTGTGTAATACTCTCAGTTGGTTTCCGTAGTGTGTGTCCTATCCATCGCCATCGTCTTCGCTGTATTTCTTTATCCACTGGTATTTGACCGGTACATTTCCATAATTCCACGTTTGTGACTTTGTCCTGCCATTTCCATCCCTTTATTCTGCGCAAGCATCCATTAATGAAAGTCTGTACCTTCGTGATTGTCAATTTTGTTATTCTCCATGTTTCACAGCCATATAATAGAACCGACTTAACATTGGAGTTGAAAATTTGTATTTTTGTATTTAGCCTAATTTCTTTGGATTTCCATATGTTTCCCAGTGCAATGAAAGCTCCTCTTGCTTTTGATATCCTTATTTTGGTATCGTTTTCTGTTCCTCCCTCTTTATCTATATTACTGCCCAGATATATATAAGATTGTACGTCTAGTAGAGGTATTTCTCCTAGTTTTATTTGGTTATTGCCAACTGCATTAATTCTCATAATGTTGGTCTTATCTCTATTAATCTTTAGTCCTAGCTGTTGTGATCTCTCATCTAATATACTCATTTTATCTTGCATCTGTTGGTGGCTGTGTGATAGGAGAGCTATGTCATCAGCAAAGTCTAAATCATCAAGTTGTTTGGTCAGTGACCACTGGATCCCATTTCTGTTGTTTTGAGTTATTTTCATAATCCAATCTATGGCCAGTAGAAAGAGAAATGGAGACAGAAGGCATCCTTGCCTTACTCCTGTTCTTATTTCAAATGCTTCTGTAAGCTGTCCTTCATGCACCACACTACATTTTGTTCCTTCATACATTGTTTTTATCAGGTTAATAAACTTTATGGGGATTCCATAATGACTCAGCAACTTCCAAAGCATTCTTCTGTCTAAACTATCAAATGCCTTTTCGTAATCTATGAATCCAATATAAAGTGGGGATTTTAGTTCTAAACTTTGTTCAACTATTATACGTAGAGTAGTTATTTGATCAGCACATGATCTGTTCTTCCTAAAACCTGCTTGTTCATCTCTCAAGTGTTTCTCTATAGCCTCTTTTAGTCTCTCCAGAATGATTCTGCCTAATATTTTTCCTGGCACTGATAGTAGCATAATTCCCCTATAATTTGTGCACTCCTGTAAACTTCCTTTCTTTGGTAGTTTGATCATATAACCTTCTCTCCAGTCTTTAGGTATTTCTTCCCTCTCCCAAATTTTATCCAATAGATTATGTAACATCTTGGTAGAGGTGATAATATCTGCTTTGATGGCTTCCGAAGGAATTTCATCTGGTCCTGTGGCTTTACCATCTTTTAACAGTTTGATGGCTTTCATTATTTCTTCTTTGCTTGGTTTTCCGCAGTTAACGTGTAATTCTTCTTCTGCTGGTAGTATATCTGGAGGATTATTTGAGCCAGGTCTGTTCAAAAGTTCTTCAAAGTGCTCCTTCCATCTCTCCATTTGTTCCTTTATATTACTAAGCAGATTTCCTTTCTTATCTTTGATAAAGGCGTTGATCTGTTTGTATTTTCCACCTAATTTCTTTGTGCTGTTGTACAGTTCTTTCATATTCCCTTTATTTGCTGCTTCTTCTGCCTCTTTAGCTAATTCATCTATATATTTCCTCTTATCCCTTTTAATGCATCTTCTCACTTCTTTGTTCACCTCTGTGTAAGCTTCCTGTGTCTTGGCTTTATTACTTCTTGTTTTGCTTTTATTTATGTCTGCTTTCTTGTTCTTTCTTTCTTTAATTTTATCCAGGGTCTCTGCTGTCATCCATGCCTTATTCTGGCGTTCTCTTTTCCCCAGTGTTTCTTCTTCGCATGTCTCTTTCCATATATAGAGCTTGACTGACAGACTTTAAAACCTTCTCTATGTATCTCTCTCTCTCTTTTCTTTCCATAACTATGGGTGTCATTAGAGCTTGACTGACAGACTTTAAAACCTTCTCTATGTATCTCTCTCTCTCTCTCTCTTTCTTTCCATAACTATGGGTGTCATTAGAGCTTGACTGACAGACTTTAAAACCTTCTCTATGTATCTATGTATCTCTCTCTCTCTCTCTCTTTTCATTCCATAACTATGGGCGTCATTAGAGCTTGACTGACAGACTTTAAACCCTTCTCGATGTATCTCTCTCTCTCTCTTTTCTTTCCATAACTATGGGTGTCATTAGAGTATGACTGACAGACTTTAAAACCTTCTCTATGTATCTCTCTCTCTCTCTCTCTCTTTTCATTCCATAAATATGGGTGTCATTAGAGCTTGACTGACAGACTTTAAACCCTTCTCTATGTATCTCTCTCTCTCTCTCTCTTTTCATTCCATAACTATGAGTGTCATTAGAGCATGACTGACAGACTTTATAACCGTCTCTATGTATCTCTCTCTCTCTCTCTTTCATTCCATAACTATGAGTGTCATTAGAGCATGACTGACAGACTTTATAACCGTCTCTATGTATCTCTCTCTCTCTCTCTTTTCATTCCATAACTATGAGTGTCATTAGAGCATGACTGACAGACTTTAAAACCTTCTCTATTTATCTCTCTCTCTCTCTCTCTCTTTTCATTCCATAACTATGAGTGTCATTAGAGCATGACTGACAGACTTTATAACCGTCTCTATGTATCTATCTCTCTCTCTTTTCATTCCATAACTATGGGCGTCATTAGAGCTTGACTGACAGACTTTAAAACCTTCTCTATGTATCTCTCTCTCTCTCTCTTTTCTTTCCATAACTATGGGTGTCATTAGAGCTTGACTGACAGACTTTAAAACCTTCTCTATGTATCTCTCTCTCTCTCTCTTTTCTTTCCATAACTATGGGTGTCATTAGAGCTTGACTGACAGACTTTAAAACCTTCTCTATGTATCTATGTATCTCTCTCTCTCTCTCTCTTTTCATTCCATAACTATGAGTGTCATTAGAGCATGACTGACAGACTTTATAACCGTCTCTATGTATCTCTCTCTCTCTCTTTTCATTCCATAACTATGAGTGTCATTAGAGCATGACTGACAGACTTTAAACCGTCTCTATGTATCTCTCTCTCTCTCTCTTTTCATTCCATAACTATGAGTGTCATTAGAGCATGACTGACAGACTTTAAAACCTTCTCTATTTATCTCTCTCTCTCTCTTTTCATTCCATAACTATGGGTGTCATTAGAGCATGACTGACAGACTTTAAAACCTTCTCTATGTATCTCTCTCTCTCTCTTTTCTTTCCATAACTATGGGTGTCATTAGAGCATGACTGACAGACTTTAAAACCTTCTCTATGTATCTCTCTCTCTCTCTCTTTTCATTCCATAACTATGGGTGTCATTAGAGCATGACTGACAGACTTTAAAACCTTCTCTATGTATCTCTCTCTCTCTCTCTCTTTTCATTCCATAACTATGGGTGTCATTAGAGCATGACTGACAGACTTTAAAACCTTCTCTATGTATCTCTCTCTCTCTCTTTCATTCCATAACTATGGGTGTCATTAGAGCATGACTGACAGACTTTATAAACCTTCTCTATGTATCTCTCTCTCTCTCTTTTCTTTCCATAACTATGGGTGTCATTAGAGTATGACTGACAGACTTTAAAACCTTCTCTATGTATCTCTCTCTCTCTCTCTTTTCATTCCATAACTATGGGTGTCATTAGAGTATGACTGACAGACTTTAAACCCTTCTCTATGTATCTCTCTCTCTCTCTCTCTTTCTTTCCATAACTATGGGTGTCATTAGAGTATGACTGACAGACTTTAAAACCTTCTCTATGTATCTCTCTCTCTCTCTCTCTCTCTTTCATTCCATAACTATGGGTGTCATTAGAGCTTGACTGACAGACTTTAAAACCTTCTCTATGTATCTCTCTCTCTCTCTTTTCATTCCATAACTATGGGTGTCATTAGAGTATGACTGACAGACTTTAAAACCTTCTCTATGTATCTCTCTCTCTCTCTCTTTCTTCATTCCATAACTATGGGTGTCATTAGAGCTTGACTGACAGACTTTAAACCCTTCTCTATGTATCTCTCTCTCTCTCTTTTCTTTCCATAACTATGGGTGTCATTAGAGTATGACTGACAGACTTTAAAACCTTCTCTATGTATCTCTCTCTCTCTCTCTCTTTTCATTCCATAACTATGGGTGTCATTAGAGCTTGACTGACAGACTTTAAACCTTCTCTATGTATCTCTCTCTCTCTCTCTTTTCTTTCCATAACTATGGGTGTCATTAGAGTATGACTGACAGACTTTAAAACCTTCTCTATGTATCTCTCTCTCTCTCTCTCTCTCTTTCATTCCATAAATATGGGTGTCATTAGAGCTTGACTGACAGACTTTAAAACCTTCTCTATGTATCTCTCTCTCTCTCTCTTTTCATTCCATAACTATGAGTGTCATTAGAGCATGACTGACAGACTTTATAACCGTCTCTATGTAATCTCTCTCTCTCTCTTTTCATTCCATAACTATGGGTGTCATTAGAGCATGACTGACAGACTTTATAACCGTCTCTATGTATCTCTCTCTCTCTTTCTCTTTTCATTCCATAACTATGAGTGTCATTAGAGCATGACTGACAGACTTTATAACCGTCTCTATGTATCTCTCTCTCTCTCTCTCTCTCTCTCTCATTCCATAACTATGAGTGTCATTAGAGCATGACTGACAGACTTTATAACCGTCTCTATGTATCTCTCTCTCTCTCTCTCTTTTCATTCCATAACTATGAGTGTCATTAGAGCATGACTGACAGACTTTATAACCTTCTCTATGTATCTCTCTCTCTCTCTCTTTTCATTCCATAACTATGAGTGTCATTAGAGCATGACTGACAGACTTTATAACCGTCTCTATGTATCTCTCTCTCTCTCTTTTTCATTCCATAACTATGAGTGTCATTAGAGCATGACTGACAGACTTTATAACCGTCTCTATGTATCTCTCTCTCTCTCTCTCTCTTTTCATTCCATAACTATGAGTGTCATTAGAGCATGACTGACAGACTTTAAAACCGTCTCTATGTATCTCTCTCTCTCTCTCTCTTCATTCCATAACTATGAGTGTCATTAGAGCATGACTGACAGACTTTAAAACCTTCTCTATGTATCTCTCTCTCTCTCTTCTTTCCATAACTATGGGTGTCATTAGAGCATGACTGACAGACTTTAAAACCTTCTCTATGTATCTCTCTCTCTCTCTTTTCATTCCATAACTATGGGTGTCATTAGAGCATGACTGACAGACTTTAAAACCTTCTCTATGTATCTCTCTCTCTCTCTCTTTTCATTCCATAACTATGGGTGTCATTAGAGCATGACTGACAGACTTTAAAACCTTCTCTATGTATCTCTCTCTCTCTCTCTCTTTTCATTCCATAACTATGGGTGTCATTAGAGCATGACTGACAGACTTTAAAACCTTCTCTATGTATCTCTCTCTCTCTCTTTCTCTTTTCATTCCATAACTATGGGTGTCATTAGAGCATGACTGACAGACTTTAAAACCTTCTCTATGTATCTCTCTCTCCCTCTTTTCATTCCATAACTATGGGTGTCATTAGAGTATGACTGACAGACTTTAAAACCTTCTCTATGTATCTCTCTCTCTCTCTCTTCTTCATTCCATAACTATGGGTGTCATTAGAGCTATGACTGACAGACTTTAAACCTTCTCTATGTATCTCTCTCTCTCTCTCTTTTCTTTCCATAACTATGGGTGTCATTAGAGTATGACTGACAGACTTTAAAACCTTCTCTATGTATCTCTCTCTCTCTCTCTCTTTTCATTCCATAACTATGGGTGTCATTAGAGCTTGACTGACAGACTTTAAAACCTTCTCTATGTATCTCTCTCTCTCTCTCTTTCTTTCCATAACTATGGGTGTCATTAGAGTATGACTGACAGACTTTAAAACCTTCTCTATGTATCTCTCTCTCTCTCTCTTCTTCATTCCATAACTATGGGTGTCATTAGAGCTTGACTGACAGACTTTAAACCTTCTCTATGTATCTCTCTCTCTCTCTCTTTTCATTCCATAACTATGGGTGTCATTAGAGTATGACTGACAGACTTTAAAACCTTCTCTATGTAATCTCTCTCTCTCTCTTTTAATTCCATAACTATGGGTGTCATTAGAGCTTGACTGACAGACTTTAAACCGTCTCTATGTATCTCTCTCTCTCTCTTTTTCATTCCATAACTATGGGTGTCATTAGAGTATGACTGACAGACTTTAAAACCTTCTCTATGTATCTCTCTCTCTCTCTCTCTCTCTTCTTTTATTCCATAAATATGGGTGTCATTAGAGCTTGACTGACAGACTTTATAACCGTCTCTATGTATCTCTCTCTCTCTCTCTTTTCATTCCATAACTATGAGTGTCATTAGAGCATGACTGACAGACTTTATAACCGTCTCTATGTATCTCTCTCTCTCTCTTTTCATTCCATAACTATGAGTGTCATTAGAGCATGACTGACAGACTTTATAACCGTCTCTATGTATCTCTCTCTCTCTCTTTTCATTCCATAACTATGAGTGTCATTAGAGCATGACTGACAGACTTTATAACCGTCTCTATGTATCTCTCTCTCTCTCTCGCTCTTTTCATTTCATAACTATGAGTGTCATTAGAGCATGACTGACAGACTTTATAACCGTCTCTATGTATCTCTCTCTCTCTCTTTTCATTCCATAACTATGAGTGTCATTAGAGCATGACTGACAGACTTTAAAACCGTCTCTATGTATCTCTCTCTCTCTCTTTTCATTCCATAACTATGAGTGTCATTAGAGCATGACTGACAGACTTTATAACCGTCTCTATGTATCTCTCTCTCTCTCTTTTCATTCCATAACTATGAGTGTCATTAGAGCATGACTGACAGACTTTAAAACCGTCTCTATTTATCTCTCTCTCTCTCTCTCTCTTTTCATTCCATAACTATGAGTGTCATTAGAGCATGACTGACAGACTTTATAACCGTCTCTATGTATCTCTCTCTCTCTCTTTTCATTCCATAACTATGAGTGTCATTAGAGCATGACTGACAGACTTTAAAACCTTCTCTAGTTATCCTCCTCGTCACTCCAAGTGGCGTATAGGGAATATGGTGTTAGTGACCCTATATTTTACTCTCTTCAGCACATGATTTTTGGGTAATGTGGTCGGTATTACTCCCTGCTGCTTTTACTTTCCAGAAAAAATCTATGGTACCCATTTAAGGCTGGGTGAACCTTAAAACCGTCGGTTGGGATCGAACCCTACCCCTTGTCCGTAGAGTCAGTTCACTAACATGAGCTATAACCTTCTCCTACTAATTTTTAGGGAATTAGTAAAACCAGGTGTCCTCGCCTAGGATTACGAACCCCGGCTCTGCCGTGTAAATCCCTCTCTCCTTTCATTCCATAACCGTGTCATTAGAGCATGACTGACAGACTTTAAAACCTTCTCTATTTATCTCTCTCTCTCTCTCTTTTCATTCCATAACTATGGGTGTCATTAGAGCTTGACTGACAGACTTTAAAACCTTCTCTATGTATCTCTCTCTCTCTCTTTTCTTTCCATAACTATGGGTGTCATTAGAGCTTGACTGACAGACTTTAAAACCAACCTTCTCTATGTATCTCTCTCTCTCTCTCTTTTCTTTCCATAACTATGGGTGTCATTAGAGCTTGACTGACAGACTTTAAAACTTCTCTATGTATCTATGTATCTCTCTCTCTCTCTTTTCATTCCATAACTATGGGTGTCATTAGAGTATGACTGACAGACTTTAAAACCTTCTCTATGTATCTCTCTCTCTCTCTCTTTTCATTCCATAACTATGGGTGTCATTAGAGCATGACTGACAGACTTTATAAACCTTCTCTATGTATCTCTCTCTCTCTCTCTTTTCATTCCATAACTATGGGTGTCATTAGAGTATGACTGACAGACTTTAAAACCTTCTCTATGTATCTCTCTCTCTCTCTCTTTTTCTTTCCATAACTATGGGTGTCATTAGAGTATGACTGACAGACTTTAAAACCTTCTCTATGTATCTCTCTCTCTCTTTTCTTTCCATAACTATGGGTGTCATTAGAGTATGACTGACAGACTTATAACCGTCTCTATGTATCTCTCTCTCTCTCTCTTTTCATTCCATAACTATGAGTGTCATTAGAGCATGACTGACAGACTTTAAAACCTTCTCTATGTATCTCTCTCTCTCTCTCTTTTCATTCCATAACTATGAGTGTCATTAGAGCATGACTGACAGACTTTATAACCGTCTCTATGTATCTCTCTCTCTCTCTTTTCATTCCATAACTATGGGTGTCATTAGAGCATGACTGACAGACTTTAAAACCTTCTCTATGTATCTCTCTCTCTCTCTCTTTTCTTTCCATAACTATGGGTGTCATTAGAGCATGACTGACAGACTTTAAAACCTTCTCTATGTATCTCTCTCTCTCTCTCTTTTCTTTCCATAACTATGGGTGTCATTAGAGCATGACTGACAGACTTTAAAACCTTCTCTATGTATCTATATCTCTCTCTCTCTCTCTCTTTTCATTCCATAACTATGAGTGTCATTAGAGCATGACTGACAGACTTTATAACCGTCTCTATGTATCTCTCTCTCTCTCTTTTCATTCCATAACTATGAGTGTCATTAGAGCATGACTGACAGACTTTATAACCGTCTCTATGTATCTCTCTCTCTCTCTCTCTTTTCATTCCATAACTATGAGTGTCATTAGAGCATGACTGACAGACTTTAAAACCTTCTCTATGTATCTCTCTCTATCTCTTTCATTCCATAACTATGGGTGTCATTAGAGCATGACTGACAGACTTTAAAACCTTCTCTATGTATCTCTCTCTCTCTCTCTTTCATTCCATAACTATGGGTGTCATTAGAGCATGACTGACAGACTTTAAAACCTTCTCTATGTATCTCTCTCTCTCTCTCTTTTCATTCCATAACTATGGGTGTCATTAGAGCTTGACTGACAGACTTTAAAACCTTCTCTATGTATCTATGTATCTCTCTCTCTCTCTCTTTTCATTCCATAACTATGGGTGTCATTAGAGTATGACTGACAGACTTTAAAACCTTCTCTATGTATCTCTCTCTCTCTCTCTCTTTTCATTCCATAACTATGTGTGTCATTAGAGCATGACTGACAGACTTTAAAACCTTCTCTATGTATCTCTCTCTCTCTCTCTCTTTTCATTCCATAACTATGGGTGTCATTAGAGCATGACTGACAGACTTTATAACCTTCTCTATGTATCTCTCTCTCTCTCTTTTCATTCCATAACTATGGGTGTCATTAGAGTATGACTGACAGACTTTAAAACCTTCTCTATGTATCTCTCTCTCTCTCTCTTTTCATTCCATAACTATGGGTGTCATTAGAGTATGACTGACAGACTTTAAAACCTTCTCTATATCTCTCTCTCTCTCTCTCTTTTCATTCCATAACTATGGGTGTCATTAGAGTATGACTGACAGACTTTAAAACCTTCTCTATGTATCTCTCTCTCTCTCTCTCTCTCTCTTGTCATTCCATAACTATGGGTGTCATTAGAGCTTGACTGACAGACTTTAAAACCTTCTCTATGTATCTCTCTCTCCCTTTTCATTCCATAACTATGGGTGTCATTAGAGTATGACTGACAGACTTTAAAACCTTCTCTATGTATCTCTCTCTCTCTCTTTCTTCATTCCATAACTATGGGCGTCATTAGAGCTTGACTGACAGACTTTAAAACCTTCTCTATGTATCTCTCTCTCTCTCTCTTTTCTTTCCATAACTATGGGTGTCATTAGAGCTTGACTGACAGACTTTAAAACCTTCTCTATGTATCTCTCTCTCTCCTCTTTTCATTCCATAACTATGGTGTCATTAGAGTATGACTGACAGACTTTAAAACCTTCTCTATGTATCTCTCTCTCTCTCTCTTTTCATTCCATAACTATGGTGTCATTAGAGCATGACTGACAGACTTTAAACCCTTCTCTATGTATCTCTCTCTCTCTCTTTCTTTCCATAACTATGGGTGTCATTAGAGTATGACTGACAGACTTTAAAACCTTCTCTATGTATCTCTCCTCTCTCTCTTTTTCATTCCATAACTATGGGTGTCATTAGAGCATGACTGACAGACTTTAAACCCTTCTCTATGTATCTCTCTCTCTTCTCTTTCATTCCATAACTATGGGTGTCATTAGAGTATGACTGACAGACTTTAAAACCTTCTCTATGTATCTCTCTCTCTCTCTCTCTCTTTTCATTCCATAACTATGGTGTCATTAGAGCATGACTGACAGACTTTTAAACCTTCTCTATGTATCTCTCTCTCTCTCTCTTTCATTCCATAACTATGAGTGTCATTAGAGCATGACTGACAGACTTTATAACCGTCTCTATGTATCTCTCTCTCTCTCTTTTCATTCCATAACTATGGGTGTCATAAGAGCATGACTGACAGACTTTAAAACCGTCTCTATGTATCTCTCTCTCTCTTTCTCTTTTCATTCCATAACTATGAGTGTCATTAGAGCATGACTGACAGACTTTATAACCGTCTCTATGTATCTCTCTCTCTCTCTCTCTCTCTCTCTCTCTTTTCATTTCATAACTATGAGTGTCATTAGAGCATGACTGACAGACTTTATAACCGTCTCTATGTATCTCTCTCTCTCTCTCTCTTTTCATTCCATAACTATGAGTGTCATTAGAGCATGACTGACAGACTTTATAACCGTCTCTATGTATCTCTCTCTCTCTCTCTCTTTTCATTCCATAACTATGAGTGTCATTAGAGCATGACTGACAGACTTTATAACCGTCTCTATGTATCTCTCTCTCTCTCTTTTCATTCCATAACTATGAGTGTCATTAGAGCATGACTGACAGACTTTAAAACCGTCTCTATGTATCTCTCTCTCTCTCTCTCTCTCTTTCATTCCATAACTATGAGTGTCATTAGAGCATGACTGACAGACTTTATAACCGTCTCTATGTATCTCTCTCTCTCTTTTCATTCCATAACTATGGTGTCATTAGAGCATGACTGACAGACTTTAAAACCTTCTCTATTATCTCTCTCTCTCTCTTTTCATTCCATAACTATGGGTGTCATTAGAGCATGACTGACAGACTTTAAAACCTTCTCTATGTATCTCTCTCTCTCTCTCTTTTCATTCCATAACTATGAGTGTCATTAGAGCATGACTGACAGACTTTAAAACCTTCTCTATTATCTCTCTCTCTCTCTCTCTCTCTCTCTCTTCATTCCATAACTATGGGTGTCATTAGAGCATGACTGACAGACTTTATAACCTTCTCTATGTATCTCTCTCTCTCTTTTCATTCCATAACTATGAGTGTCATTAGAGCATGAATAGTAAAAAAAAAGTAAAGTCCCCCGTCTCTCCAAGTTCTTATAGGGAAATATGGTGTTAGTGACCCTATATTTTACAGACTTCAGCACATGATTTTTGGGGTAATGTGGTCTATTACTCCCTGCTGCTTTACTTTCCAGAAAAAATCCGGTACCCATTTTAATGACTGGGTGAACCCGGAGCCGTCGGTTGGATCGACTCTACCCCTGTCCGTAGTAGTCCAGTTCACTAACCATGAGCTATCGCGGCTCCTACTAATTTTTAGGGAATTAGTAAAACCAGGTGTCCTCGCCAGGATTACGAACCACCGGCTGTTGCCGTGGTAAGCCAACCGCCTATCGATTGCTCTATCTCTTCTCTTTTTCTTTCCATAACCGGACACCATTAGAGCATGACTGACAGACTTTAAAACCTTCTCTATGTATCTCTCTCTCTCTCTCTTTTCATTCCATAACTATGGGTGTCATTAGAGCTGACTGACAGACTTTAAAACCTTCTCTATGTATCTCTCTCTCTCTCTCTTTTCATTCCATAACTATGGGTGTCATTAGAGCTTGACTGACAGACTTTAAAACCAAACCTTCTCTATGTATCTCTCTCTCTCTTCTTTTCATTCCATAACTATGGGTGTCATTAGAGCTGACTGACAGACTTTAAAACCTTCTCTATGTATCTATCTATCTCTCTCTCTCTCTCTTTCATTCCATAACTATGGGTGTCATTAGAGCATGACTGACAGACTTTAAAACCTTCTCTATGTATCTCTCTCTCTCTCTCTTTTCATTCCATAACTATGGGTGTCATTAGAGCATGACTGACAGACTTTATAACCTTCTCTATGTATCTCTCTCTCTCTCTCTTTCATTCCATAACTATGGGTGTCATTAGAGTATGACTGACAGACTTTAAAACCTTCTCTATGTATCTCTCTCTCTCTCTCTTTTCATTCCATAACTATGGGTGTCATTAGAGCATGACTGACAGACTTTAAAACCTTCTCTATGTATCTCTCTCTCTCTCTTTTCATTCCATAACTATGGGTGTCATTAGAGCATGACTGACAGACTTTATAACCGTCTCTATGTATCTCTCTCTCTCTCTCTTTTCATTCCATAACTATGAGTGTCATTAGAGCATGACTGACAGACTTTAAAACCTTCTCTATTATCTCTCTCTCTCTCTTTTCATTCCATAACTATGAGTGTCATTAGAGCATGACTGACAGACTTTATAACCGTCTCTATGTATCTCTCTCTCTCTCTTTTCATTCCATAACTATGAGTGTCATTAGAGCATGACTGACAGACTTTAAAACCTTCTCTATGTATCTCTCTCTCTCTCTTTTCATTCCATAACTATGGGTGTCATTAGAGCTTGACTGACAGACTTTAAAACCTTCTCTATGTATCTCTCTCTCTCTCTCTTTTCTTTCCATAACTATGGGTGTCATTAGAGCATGACTGACAGACTTTAAAACCTTCTCTATGTATCTATGTATCTCTCTCTCTCTCTCTTTTCATTCCATAACTATGAGTGTCATTAGAGCATGACTGACAGACTTTATAACCGTCTCTATGTATCTCTCTCTCTCTCTTTTCATTCCATAACTATGAGTGTCATTAGAGCATGACTGACAGACTTTATAACCGTCTCTATGTATCTCTCTCTCTCTCTCTCTTTTCATTCCATAACTATGAGTGTCATTAGAGCATGACTGACAGACTTTAAAACCTTCTCTATTTATCTCTCTCTATCTCTTTTCATTCCATAACTATGGGCGTCATTAGAGCTTGACTGACAGACTTTAAAACCTTCTCTATGTATCTCTCTCTCTCTCTCTTTTCTTTCCATAACTATGGGTGTCATTAGAGCCTGACTGACAGACTTTAAAACCAAACCTTCTCTATGTATCTCTCTCTCTCTCTCTTTTCTTTCCATAACTATGGGTGTCATTAGAGCTTGACTGACAGACTTTAAAACCTTCTCTATGTATCTATGTATCTCTCTCTCTCTCTCTTTCATTCCATAACTATGGGTGTCATTAGAGTATGACTGACAGACTTTAAAACCTTCTCTATGTATCTCTCTCTCTCTCTCTTTTCATTCCATAACTATGTGTGTCATTAGAGTATGACTGACAGACTTTAAAACCTTCTCTATGTATCTCTCTCTCTCTCTCTTTTCTTTCCATAACTATGGGTGTCATTAGAGCATGACTGACAGACTTTATAACCTTCTCTATGTATCTCTCTCTCTCTCTTTTCATTCCATAACTATGGGTGTCATTAGAGTATGACTGACAGACTTTAAAAACCTTCTCTATGTATCTCTCTCTCTCTCTCTTTTCATTCCATAACTATGGGTGTCATTAGAGTATGACTGACAGACTTTAAACCCTTCTCTATGTATCTCTCTCTCTCTCTCTCTTTTCTTTCCATAACTATGGGTGTCATTAGAGTATGACTGACAGACTTTAAAACCTTCTCTATGTATCTCTCTCTCTCTCTCTCTCTCTCTTGTCATTCCATAACTATGGGTGTCATTAGAGCTTGACTGACAGAATTTAAAACCTTCTCTATGTATCTCTCTCTCCCTCTTTTCATTCCATAACTATGGGTGTCATTAGAGTATGACTGACAGACTTTAAAACCTTCTCTATGTATCTCTCTCTCTCTCTCTTTCTTCATTCCATAACTATGGGCGTCATTAGAGCTTGACTGACAGACTTTAAACCCTTCTCTATGTATCTCTCTCTCTCTCTTTTCTTTCCATAACTATGGGTGTCATTAGAGTATGACTGACAGACTTTAAAACCTTCTCTATGTATCTCTCTCTCTCTCTCTCTTTTCATTCCATAACTATGGGCGTCATTAGAGCTTGACTGACAGACTTTAAACCCTTCTCTATGTATCTCTCTCTCTCTCTTTTCTTTCCATAACTATGGGTGTCATTAGAGTATGACTGACAGACTTTAAAACCTTCTCTATGTATCTCTCTCTCTCTCTCTCTCTCTTTCATTCCACAAATATGGGTGTCATTAGAGCTTGACTGACAGACTTTAAACCTTCTCTATGTATCTCTCTCTCTCTCTCTTTTCATTCCATAACTATGAGTGTCATTAGAGCATGACTGCCAGACTTTATAACCGTCTCTATGTAATCTCTCTCTCTCTCTCTTTTAATTCCATAACTATGGGTGTCATAAGAGCATGACTGACAGACTTTATAACCGTCTCTATGTATCTCTCTCTCTCTCTCTCTCTCTCTCTCTTTTTATTCCATAACTATGAGTGTCATTAGAGCATGACTGACAGACTTTATAACCGTCTCTATGTATCTCTCTCTCTCTCTCTCTCTTTTCATTCCATAACTATGAGTGTCATTAGAGCATGACTGACAGACTTTATAACCGTCTCTATGTATCTCTCTCTCTCTCTCTCTTTTCATTCCATAACTATGAGTGTCATTAGAGCATGACTGACAGACTTTATAACCGTCTCTATGTATCTCTCTCTCTCTCTTTTCATTCCATAACTATGAGTGTCATTAGAGCATGACTGACAGACTTTATAACCGTCTCTATGTATCTCTCTCTCTCTCTCTCTTTTCATTCCATAACTATGAGTGTCATTAGAGCATGACTGACAGACTTTATAACCGTCTCTATGTATCTCTCTCTCTCTCTTTTCATTCCATAACTATGAGTGTCATTAGAGCATGACTGACAGACTTTAAAACCTTCTCTATTTATCTCTCTCTCTCTCTTTTCATTCCATAACTATGGGTGTCATTAGAGCATGACTGACAGACTTTATAACCGTCTCTATGTATCTCTCTCTCTCTCTCTTTTCATTCCATAACTATGAGTGTCATTAGAGCATGACTGACAGACTTTAAAACCTTCTCTATTTATCTCTCTCTCTCTCTCTCTCTCTCTCTCTCTTTTCATTCCATAACTATGAGTGTCATTAGAGCATGACTGACAGACTTTATAACCGTCTCTATGTATCTCTCTCTCTCTTTTCATTCCATAACTATGAGTGTCATTAGAGCATGACTGACAGACTTTAAAACCTTCTCTATTTATCTCTCTCTCTCTCTCTTTCATTCCATAACTATGGGTGTCATTAGAGCTTGACTGACAGACTTTAAAACCTTCTCTATGTATCTCTCTCTCTCTCTCTTTTCTTTCCATAACTATGGGTGTCATTAGAGCATGACTGACAGACTTTAAAACCAAACCTTCTCTATGTATCTCTCTCTCTCTCTTTTCTTTCCATAACTATGGGTGTCATTAGAGCTTGACTGACAGACTTTAAAACCTTCTCTATGTATCTATGTATCTCTCTCTCTCTCTTTTTCATTCCATAACTATGGGTGTCATTAGAGTATGACTGACAGACTTTAAAACCTTCTCTATGTATCTCTCTCTCTCTCTCTTTTCATTCCATAACTATGGGTGTCATTAGAGCATGACTGACAGACTTTATAACCTTCTCTATGTATCTCTCTCTCTCTCTCTTTTCATTCCATAACTATGGGTGTCATTAGAGTATGACTGACAGACTTTAAAACCTTCTCTATGTATCTCTCTCTCTCTCTCTCTCTTTTCTTTCCATAACTATGGGTGTCATTAGAGTATGACTGACAGACTTTAAAACCTTCTCTATGTATCTCTCTCTCTCTCTTTTCTTTCCATAACTATGGGTGTCATTAGAGTATGACTGACAGACTTTAAAACCTTCTCTATGTATCTCTCTCTCTCTCTCTCTCTCTCTCTCTCTCTCTCTCTTTTCATTCCATAACTATGAGTGTCATTAGAGCATGACTGACAGACTTTAAAACCTTCTATATTGATCTCTCTCTCTCTCTTTTCATTCCATAACTATGGGCGTCATTAGAGCTTGACTTCTTCTTCTTCTACCTTTTAGCTCCCAGTGGAGCATAGGTCTTCAACAAACACTTTCCAAGTCGTTCTGTTTTTTGCAATTCTTTTAAGATCATTCCATGTCTTCCCCATCATCTTCATCTCTGCTTCAATCTGTCTTCTCCAAGAATTCCTTGGTCTTCCTCTTTGTCTTTTCCCTGGGGATTCCAAAAAAGGGCCTGTTGTGTAATACTCTCAGTTGGTTTCCGTAGTGTGTGTCCTATCCATCGCCATCGTCTTCGCTGTATTTCTTTATCCACTGGTATTTGACCGGTACATTTCCATAATTCCACGTTTGTGACTTTGTCCTGCCATTTCCATCCCTTTATTCTGCGCAAGCATCCATTAATGAAAGTCTGTACCTTCGTGATTGTCAATTTTGTTATTCTCCATGTTTCACAGCCATATAATAGAACCGACTTAACATTGGAGTTGAAAATTTGTATTTTGTATTTAGCCTAATTTCTTTGGATTTCCATATGTTTCCCAGTGCAATGAAAGCTCCTCTTGCTTTTGATATCCTTATTTTGGTATCGTTTTCTGTTCCTCCCTCTTTATCTATATTACTGCCCAGATATATATAAGATTGTACGTCTAGTAGAGGTATTTCTCCTAGTTTTATTTGGTTATTGCCAACTGCATTAATTCTCATAATGTTGGTCTTATCTCTATTAATCTTTAGTCCTAGCTGTTGTGATCTCTCATCTAATATACTCATTTTATCTTGCATCTGTTGGTGGCTGTGTGATAGGAGAGCTATGTCATCAGCAAAGTCTAAATCATCAAGTTGTTTGGTCAGTGACCACTGGATCCCATTTCTGTTGTTTTGAGTTATTTTCATAATCCAATCTATGGCCAGTAGAAAGAGAAATGGAGACAGAAGGCATCCTTGCCTTACTCCTGTTCTTATTTCAAATGCTTCTGTAAGCTGTCCTTCATGCACCACACTACATTTTGTTCCTTCATACATTGTTTTTATCAGGTTAATAAACTTTATGGGGATTCCATAATGACTCAGCAACTTCCAAAGCATTCTTCTGTCTAAACTATCAAATGCCTTTTCGTAATCTATGAATCCAATATAAAGTGGGGATTTTAGTTCTAAACTTTGTTCAACTATTATACGTAGAGTAGTTATTTGATCAGCACATGATCTGTTCTTCCTAAAACCTGCTTGTTCATCTCTCAAGTGTTTCTCTATAGCCTCTTTTAGTCTCTCCAGAATGATTCTGCCTAATATTTTTCCTGGCACTGATAGTAGCATAATTCCCCTATAATTTGTGCACTCCTGTAAACTTCCTTTCTTTGGTAGTTTGATCATATAACCTTCTCTCCAGTCTTTAGGTATTTCTTCCCTCTCCCAAATTTTATCCAATAGATTATGTAACATCTTGGTAGAGGTGATAATATCTGCTTTGATGGCTTCCGAAGGAATTTCATCTGGTCCTGTGGCTTTACCATCTTTTAACAGTTTGATGGCTTTCATTATTTCTTCTTTGCTTGGTTTTCCGCAGTTAACGTGTAATTCTTCTTCTGCTGGTAGTATATCTGGAGGATTATTTGAGCCAGGTCTGTTCAAAAGTTCTTCAAAGTGCTCCTTCCATCTCTCCATTTGTTCCTTTATATTACTAAGCAGATTTCCTTTCTTATCTTTGATAAAGGCGTTGATCTGTTTGTATTTTCCACCTAATTTCTTTGTGCTGTTGTACAGTTCTTTCATATTCCCTTTATTTGCTGCTTCTTCTGCCTCTTTAGCTAATTCATCTATATATTTCCTCTTATCCCTTTTAATGCATCTTCTCACTTCTTTGTTCACCTCTGTGTAAGCTTCCTGTGTCTTGGCTTTATTACTTCTTGTTTTGCTTTTATTTATGTCTGCTTCTTGTTCTTTCTTTCTTTAATTTTATCCAGGGTCTCTGCTGTCATCCATGCCTTATTCTGGCGTTCTCTTTTCCCCAGTGTTTCTTCGCATGTCTCTTTCCATATATAGAGCTTGACTGACAGACTTTAAAACCTTCTCTATGTATCTCTCTCTCTCTTTTCTTTCCATAACTATGGGTGTCATTAGAGCTTGACTGACAGACTTTAAAACCTTCTCTATGTATCTCTCTCTCTCTCTCTTTTCTTTCCATAACTATGGGTGTCATTAGAGCTTGACTGACAGACTTTAAAACCTTCTCTATGTATCTATGTCTCTCTCTCTCTCTTTTCATTCCATAACTATGGGCGTCATTAGAGCTTGACTGACAGACTTTAAACCCTTCTCGATGTATCTCTCTCTCTCTCTTTTCTTTCCATAACTATGGGTGTCATTAGAGTATGACTGACAGACTTTAAAACCTTCTCTATGTATCTCTCTCTCTCTCTCTTTTCATTCCATAAATATGGGTGTCATTAGAGCTTGACTGACAGACTTTAAACCCTTCTCTATGTATCTCTCTCTCTCTCTCTCTTTTCATTCCATAACTATGAGTGTCATTAGAGCATGACTGACAGACTTTATAACCGTCTCTATGTATCTCTCTCTCTCTCTCTTTCATTCCATAACTATGAGTGTCATTAGAGTATGACTGACAGACTTTATAACCGTCTCTATGTATCTCTCTCTCTCTCTCTTTTCATTCCATAACTATGAGTGTCATTAGAGCATGACTGACAGACTTTAAAACCTTCTCTATTTATCTCTCTCTCTCTCTCTTTTCATTCCATAACTATGAGTGTCATTAGAGCATGACTGACAGACTTTATAACCGTCTCTATGTATCTCTCTCTCTCTCTTTTCATTCCATAACTATGGGTGTCATTAGAGCTTGACTGACAGAGTTTAAAACCTTCTCTATGTATCTCTCTCTCTCTCTCTTTTCTTTCCATAACTATGGGTGTCATTAGAGCTTGACTGACAGACTTTAAAACCTTCTCTATGTATCTCTCTCTCTCTCTCTTTTCTTTCCATAACTATGGGTGTCATTAGAGCTTGACTGACATACTTTAAAACCTTCTCTATGTATCTATGTATCTCTCTCTCTCTCTCTCTTTCATTCCATAACTATGAGTGTCATTAGAGCATGACTGACAGACTTTATAACCGTCTCTATGTATCTCTCTCTCTCTCTCTTTTCATTCCATAACTATGAGTGTCATTAGAGCATGACTGACAGACTTTATAACCGTCTCTATGTATCTCTCTCTCTCTCTCTTTTCATTCCATAACTATGAGTGTCATTAGAGCATGACTGACAGACTTTAAAACCTTCTCTATTTATCTCTCTCTCTCTCTTTTCATTCCATAACTATGGGTGTCATTAGAGCATGACTGACAGACTTTATAACCGTTTCTATGTATCTCTCTCTCTCTCTCTCTTTTCATTCCATAACTATGAGTGTCATTAGAGCATGACTGACAGACTTTAAAACCTTCTCTATTTATCTCTCTCTCTCTCTCTTTTCATTCCATAACTATGGGTGTCATTAGAGCATGACTGACAGACTTTATAACCGTCTCTATGTATCTCTCTCTCTCTCTTTTCATTCCATAACTATGAGTGTCATTAGAGCATGACTGACAGACTTTAAAACCTTCTCTATTTATCTCTCTCTCTCTCTTTTCATTCCATAACTATGGGTGTCATTAGAGCTTGACTGACAGACTTTAAAACCTTCTCTATGTATCTCTCTCTCTCTCTCTTTCTTTCCATAACTATGGGTGTCATTAGAGCTTGACTGACAGACTTTAAAACCTTCTCTATGTATCTCTCTCTCTCTCTCTCTTTTCTTTCCATAACTATGGGTGTCATTAGAGCTTGACTGACAGACTTTAAAACCTTCTCTATGTATCTCTCTCTCTCTCTCTCTCTCTCTTTCATTCCATAACTATGGGTGTCATTAGAGTATGACTGACAGACTTTAAAACCTTCTCTATGTATCTCACTCTCTCTCTCTCTCTCTTTTCATTCCATAACTATGGGTGTCATTAGAGCATGACTGACAGACTTTATAACCTTCTCTATGTATCTCTCTCTCTCTCTCTTTTCATTCCATAACTATGGGTGTCATTAGAGTATGACTGACAGACTTTAAAACCTTCTCTATGTATCTCTCTCTCTCTCTCTCTCTTTTCTTTCCATAACTATGGGTGTCATTAGAGTATGACTGACAGACTTTAAAACCTTCTCTATGTATCTCTCTCTCTCTCTCTCTTTTCATTCCATAACTATGGGTGTCATTAGAGTATGACTGACAGACTTTAAAACCTTCTCTATGTATCTCTCTCTCTCTCTCTCTCTTTTCTTTCCATAACTATGGGTGTCATTAGAGTATGACTGACAGACTTTAAAACCTTCTCTATGTATCTCTCTCTCTCTCTCTCTCTCTTTTCATTCCATAACTATGAGTGTCATTAGAGCATGACTGACAGACTTTAAAACCTTCTCTATGTATCTCTCTCTCTCTCTTTTCATTCCATAACTATGGGTGTCATTAGAGCATGACTGACAGACTTTAAAACCTTCTCTATGTATCTCTCTCTCTCTCTCTTTTCATTCCATAACTATGGGTGTCATTAGAGCTTGACTGACAGACTTTAAAACCTTCTCTATGTATCTCTCTCTCTCTCTTTTCTTTCCATAACTATGGGTGTCATTAGAGCTTGACTGACAGACTTTAAAACCTTCTCTATGTATCTCTCTCTCTCTCTCTCTTTTCATTCCATAACTATGGGTGTCATTAGAGCTTGACTGACAGACTTTAAACCCTTCTCTATGTATCTCTCTCTCTCTCTTTTCTTTCCATAACTATGGGTGTCATTAGAGTATGACTGACAGACTTTAAAACCTTCTCTATGTATCTCTCTCTCTCTCTCTCTCTCTTTTCATTCCATAAATATGGGTGTCATTAGAGCTTGACTGACAGACTTTAAAACCTTCTCTATGTATCTCTCTCTCTCTCTCTTTTCATTCCATAACTATGGGTGTCATTAGAGCATGACTGACAGACTTTATAACCGTCTCTATGTATCTCTCTCTCTCTCTCTTTTCATTCCATAACTATGAGTGTCATTAGAGCATGACTGACAGACTTTATAACCGTCTCTATGTATCTCTCTCTCTCTTTTCATTCCATAACTATGAGTGTCATTAGAGCATGACTGACAGACTTTATAACCGTCTCTATGTATCTCTCTCTCTCTCTCTCTCTTTCATTCCATAACTATGAGTGTCATTAGAGCATGACTGACAGACTTTATAACCGTCTCTATGTATCTCTCTCTCTCTCTCTTTCATTCCATAACTATGAGTGTCATTAGAGCATGACTGACAGACTTTAAAACCTTCTCTATTTATCTCTCTCTCTCTCTTTTCATTCCATAACTATGGGTGTCATTAGAGCATGACTGACAGACTTTATAACCGTCTCTATGTATCTCTCTCTCTCTCTTTTCATTCCATAACTATGAGTGTCATTAGAGCATGACTGACAGACTTTAAAACCTTCTCTATTTATCTCTCTCTCTCTCTCTTTTCATTCCATAACTATGGGCGTCATTAGAGCTTGACTGACAGACTTTAAAACCTTCTCTATGTATCTCTCTCTCTCTCTCTTTTCTTTCCATAACTATGGGTGTCATTAGAGCTTGACTGACAGACTTTAAAACCAAACCTTCTCTATGTATCTCTCTCTCTCTCTTTTCTTTCCATAACTATGGGTGTCATTAGAGTATGACTGACAGACTTTAAAACCTTCTCTATGTATCTCTCTCTCTCTCTCTCTTTTCATTCCATAACTATGTGTGTCATTAGAGTATGACTGACAGACTTTAAAACCTTCTCTATGTATCTCTCTCTCTCTCTCTTTTCTTTCCATAACTATGGGTGTCATTAGAGCATGACTGACAGACTTTATAACCTTCTCTATGTATCTCTCTCTCTCTCTTTTCATTCCATAACTATGGGTGTCATTAGAGTATGACTGACAGACTTTAAAAACCTTCTCTATGTATCTCTCTCTCTCTCTCTTTTCATTCCATAACTATGGGTGTCATTAGAGTATGACTGACAGACTTTAAACCCTTCTCTATGTATCTCTCTCTCTCTCTCTCTTTTCTTTCCATAACTATGGGTGTCATTAGAGTATGACTGACAGACTTTAAAACCTTCTCTATGTATCTCTCTCTCTCTCTCTCTCTCTCTCTTGTCATTCCATAACTATGGGTGTCATTAGAGCTTGACTGACAGAATTTAAAACCTTCTCTATGTATCTCTCTCTCCCTCTTTTCATTCCATAACTATGGGTGTCATTAGAGTATGACTGACAGACTTTAAAACCTTCTCTATGTATCTCTCTCTCTCTCTCTTTCTTCATTCCATAACTATGGGCGTCATTAGAGCTTGACTGACAGACTTTAAACCCTTCTCTATGTATCTCTCTCTCTCTCTTTTCTTTCCATAACTATGGGTGTCATTAGAGTATGACTGACAGACTTTAAAACCTTCTCTATGTATCTCTCTCTCTCTCTCTCTTTTCATTCCATAACTATGGGCGTCATTAGAGCTTGACTGACAGACTTTAAACCCTTCTCTATGTATCTCTCTCTCTCTCTTTTCTTTCCATAACTATGGGTGTCATTAGAGTATGACTGACAGACTTTAAAACCTTCTCTATGTATCTCTCTCTCTCTCTCTCTCTTTTCATTCCACAAATATGGGTGTCATTAGAGCTTGACTGACAGACTTTAAACCCTTCTCTATGTATCTCTCTCTCTCTCTCTTTTCATTCCATAACTATGAGTGTCATTAGAGCATGACTGCCAGACTTTATAACCGTCTCTATGTAATCTCTCTCTCTCTCTCTTTTAATTCCATAACTATGGGTGTCATAAGAGCATGACTGACAGACTTTATAACCGTCTCTATGTATCTCTCTCTCTCTCTCTCTCTCTCTCTCTTTTATTTTTCATAACTATGAGTGTCATTAGAGCATGACTGACAGACTTTATAACCGTCTCTATGTATCTCTCTCTCTCTCTCTCTCTTTTCATTCCATAACTATGAGTGTCATTAGAGCATGACTGACAGACTTTATAACCGTCTCTATGTATCTCTCTGTCTCTCTCTCTTTTCATTCCATAACTATGAGTGTCATTAGAGCATGACTGACAGAATTTATAACCGTCTCTATGTATCTCTCTCTCTCTCTTTTCATTCCATAACTATGAGTGTCATTAGAGCATGACTGACAGACTTTATAACCGTCTCTATGTATCTCTCTCTCTCTCTCTCTCTTTTCATTCCATAACTATGAGTGTCATTAGAGCATGACTGACAGACTTTATAACCGTCTCTATGTATCTCTCTCTCTCTCTTTTCATTCCATAACTATGAGTGTCATTAGAGCATGACTGACAGACTTTAAAACCTTCTCTATTTATCTCTCTCTCTCTCTTTTCATTCCATAACAATGGGTGTCATTAGAGCATGACTGACAGACTTTATAACCGTCTCTATGTATCTCTCTCTCTCTCTCTTTTCATTCCATAACTATGAGTGTCATTAGAGCATGACTGACAGACTTTAAAACCTTCTCTATTTATCTCTCTCTCTCTCTCTCTCTCTCTCTCTCTTTTCATTCCATAACTATGAGTGTCATTAGAGCATGACTGACAGACTTTATAACCGTCTCTATGTATCTCTCTCTCTCTTTTCATTCCATAACTATGAGTGTCATTAGAGCATGAATGACAGACTTTAAAACCTTCTCTATTTATCTCTCTCTCTCTCTCTTTTCATTCCATAACTATGGGCGTCATTAGAGCTTGACTGACAGACTTTAAAACCTTCTCTATGTATCTCTCTCTCTCTCTCTTTTCTTTCCATAACTATGGGTGTCATTAGAGCTTGACTGACAGACTTTAAAACCAAACCTTCTCTATGTATCTCTCTCTCTCTCTTTTCTTTCCATAACTATGGGTGTCATTAGAGCTTGACTGACAGACTTTAAAACCTTCTCTATGTATCTATGTATCTCTCTCTCTCTCTTTTTTCATTCCATAACTATGGGTGTCATTAGAGTATGACTGACAGACTTTAAAACCTTCTCTATGTATCTCTCTCTCTCTCTCTTTTCATTCCATAACTATGGGTGTCATTAGAGCATGACTGACAGACTTTATAACCTTCTCTATGTATCTCTCTCTCTCTCTCTTTTCATTCCATAACTATGGGTGTCATTAGAGTATGACTGACAGACTTTAAAACCTTCTCTATGTATCTCTCTCTCTCTCTCTCTCTTTTCTTTCCATAACTATGGGTGTCATTAGAGTATGACTGACAGACTTTAAAACCTTCTCTATGTATCTCTCTCTCTCTCTTTTCTTTCCATAACTATGGGTGTCATTAGAGTATGACTGACAGACTTTAAAACCTTCTCTATGTATCTCTCTCTCTCTCTCTCTCTCTCTCTCTCTCTCTCTTTTCATTCCATAACTATGAGTGTCATTAGAGCATGACTGACAGACTTTAAAACCTTCTATATTGATCTCTCTCTCTCTCTTTTCATTCCATAACTATGGGCGTCATTAGAGCTTGACTTCTTCTTCTTCTACCTTTTAGCTCCCAGTGGAGCATAGGTCTTCAACAAACACTTTCCAAGTCGTTCTGTTTTTTGCAATTCTTTTAAGATCATTCCATGTCTTCCCCATCATCTTCATCTCTGCTTCAATCTGTCTTCTCCAAGAATTCCTTGGTCTTCCTCTTTGTCTTTTCCCCTGGGGATTCCAAAAAAGGGCCTGTTGTGTAATACTCTCAGTTGGTTTCCGTAGTGTGTGTCCTATCCATCGCCATCGTCTTCGCTGTATTTCTTTATCCACTGGTATTTGACCGGTACATTTCCATAATTCCACGTTTGTGACTTTGTCCTGCCATTTCCATCCCTTTATTCTGCGCAAGCATCCATTAATGAAAGTCTGTACCTTCGTGATTGTCAATTTTGTTATTCTCCATGTTTCACAGCCATATAATAGAACCGACTTAACATTGGAGTTGAAAATTTGTATTTTTGTATTTAGCCTAATTTCTTTGGATTTCCATATGTTTCCCAGTGCAATGAAAGCTCCTCTTGCTTTTGATATCCTTATTTTGGTATCGTTTTCTGTTCCTCCCTCTTTATCTATATTACTGCCCAGATATATATAAGATTGTACGTCTAGTAGAGGTATTTCTCCTAGTTTTATTTGGTTATTGCCAACTGCATTAATTCTCATAATGTTGGTCTTATCTCTATTAATCTTTAGTCCTAGCTGTTGTGATCTCTCATCTAATATACTCATTTTATCTTGCATCTGTTGGTGGCTGTGTGATAGGAGAGCTATGTCATCAGCAAAGTCTAAATCATCAAGTTGTTTGGTCAGTGACCACTGGATCCCATTTCTGTTGTTTTGAGTTATTTTCATAATCCAATCTATGGCCAGTAGAAAGAGAAATGGAGACAGAAGGCATCCTTGCCTTACTCCTGTTCTTATTTCAAATGCTTCTGTAAGCTGTCCTTCATGCACCACACTACATTTTGTTCCTTCATACATTGTTTTTATCAGGTTAATAAACTTTATGGGGATTCCATAATGACTCAGCAACTTCCAAAGCATTCTTCTGTCTAAACTATCAAATGCCTTTTCGTAATCTATGAATCCAATATAAAGTGGGGATTTTAGTTCTAAACTTTGTTCAACTATTATACGTAGAGTAGTTATTTGATCAGCACATGATCTGTTCTTCCTAAAACCTGCTTGTTCATCTCTCAAGTGTTTCTCTATAGCCTCTTTTAGTCTCTCCAGAATGATTCTGCCTAATATTTTTCCTGGCACTGATAGTAGCATAATTCCCCTATAATTTGTGCACTCCTGTAAACTTCCTTTCTTTGGTAGTTTGATCATATAACCTTCTCTCCAGTCTTTAGGTATTTCTTCCCTCTCCCAAATTTTATCCAATAGATTATGTAACATCTTGGTAGAGGTGATAATATCTGCTTTGATGGCTTCCGAAGGAATTTCATCTGGTCCTGTGGCTTTACCATCTTTTAACAGTTTGATGGCTTTCATTATTTCTTCTTTGCTTGGTTTTCCGCAGTTAACGTGTAATTCTTCTTCTGCTGGTAGTATATCTGGAGGATTATTTGAGCCAGGTCTGTTCAAAAGTTCTTCAAAGTGCTCCTTCCATCTCTCCATTTGTTCCTTTATATTACTAAGCAGATTTCCTTTCTTATCTTTGATAAAGGCGTTGATCTGTTTGTATTTTCCACCTAATTTCTTTGTGCTGTTGTACAGTTCTTTCATATTCCCTTTATTTGCTGCTTCTTCTGCCTCTTTAGCTAATTCATCTATATATTTCCTCTTATCCCTTTTAATGCATCTTCTCACTTCTTTGTTCACCTCTGTGTAAGCTTCCTGTGTCTTGGCTTTATTACTTCTTGTTTTGCTTTTATTTATGTCTGCTTTCTTGTTCTTTCTTTCTTTAATTTTATCCAGGGTCTCTGCTGTCATCCATGCCTTATTCTGGCGTTCTCTTTTCCCCAGTGTTTCTTCGCATGTCTCTTTCCATATATAGAGCTTGACTGACAGACTTTAAAACCTTCTCTATGTATCTCTCTCTCTCTTTTCTTTCCATAACTATGGGTGTCATTAGAGCTTGACTGACAGACTTTAAAACCTTCTCTATGTATCTCTCTCTCTCTCTCTTTTCTTTCCATAACTATGGGTGTCATTAGAGCTTGACTGACAGACTTTAAAACCTTCTCTATGTATCTATGTATCTCTCTCTCTCTTTTCATTCCATAACTATGGGCGTCATTAGAGCTTGACTGACAGACTTTAAACCCTTCTCGATGTATCTCTCTCTCTCTCTTTTCTTTCCATAACTATGGGTGTCATTAGAGTATGACTGACAGACTTTAAAACCTTCTCTATGTATCTCTCTCTCTCTCTCTCTTTTCATTCCATAAATATGGGTGTCATTAGAGCTTGACTGACAGACTTTAAACCCTTCTCTATGTATCTCTCTCTCTCTCTCTCTTTTCATTCCATAACTATGAGTGTCATTAGAGCATGACTGACAGACTTTATAACCGTCTCTATGTATCTCTCTCTCTCTCTCTTTTCATTCCATAACTATGAGTGTCATTAGAGTATGACTGACAGACTTTATAACCGTCTCTATGTATCTCTCTCTCTCTCTCTTTTCATTCCATAACTATGAGTGTCATTAGAGCATGACTGACAGACTTTAAAACCTTCTCTATTTATCTCTCTCTCTCTCTCTTTTCATTCCATAACTATGAGTGTCATTAGAGCATGACTGACAGACTTTATAACCGTCTCTATGTATCTATCTCTCTCTCTTTTCATTCCATAACTATGGGCGTCATTAGAGCTTGACTGACAGAGTTTAAAACCTTCTCTATGTATCTCTCTCTCTCTCTCTTTTCTTTCCATAACTATGGGTGTCATTAGAGCTTGACTGACAGACTTTAAAACCTTCTCTATGTATCTCTCTCTCTCTCTCTTTTCTTTCCATAACTATGGGTGTCATTAGAGCTTGACTGACATACTTTAAAACCTTCTCTATGTATCTATGTATCTCTCTCTCTCTCTCTCTTTTCATTCCATAACTATGAGTGTCATTAGAGCATGACTGACAGACTTTATAACCGTCTCTATGTATCTCTCTCTCTCTCTCTTTTCATTCCATAACTATGAGTGTCATTAGAGCATGACTGACAGACTTTATAACCGTCTCTATTTATCTCTCTCTCTCTCTCTTTTCATTCCATAACTATGAGTGTCATTAGAGCATGACTGACAGACTTTAAAACCTTCTCTATTTATCTCTCTCTCTCTCTTTTCATTCCATAACTATGGGTGTCATTAGAGCATGACTGACAGACTTTATAACCGTTTCTATGTATCTCTCTCTCTCTCTCTCTTTTCATTCCATAACTATGAGTGTCATTAGAGCATGACTGACAGACTTTAAAACCTTCTCTATTTATCTCTCTCTCTCTCTCTTTTCATTCCATAACTATTAGTGTCATTTGAGCATGACTGACAGACTTTATAACCGTCTCTATGTATCTCTCTCTCGCTCTTTTCATTCCATAACTATGAGTGTCATTAGAGCATGACTGACAGACTTTAAAACCTTCTCTATTTATCTCTCTCTCTCTCTTTTCATTCCATAACTATGGGCGTCATTAGAGCTTGATTGACAGACTTTAAAACCTTCTCTATGTATCTCTCTCTCTCTCTCTTTTCTTTCCATAACTATGGGTGTCATTAGAGCTTGACTGACAGACTTTAAAACCTTCTCTATGTATCTCTCTCTCTCTCTCTCTTTTCTTTCCATAACTATGGGTGTCATTAGAGCTTGACTGACAGACTTTAAAACCTTCTCTATGTATCTCTCTCTCTCTCTCTCTCTCTCTTTCATTCCATAACTATGGGTGTCATTAGAGTATGACTGACAGACTTTAAAACCTTCTCTATGTATCTCACTCTCTCTCTCTCTCTCTTTTCATTCCATAACTATGGGTGTCATTAGAGCATGACTGACAGACTTTATAACCTTCTCTATGTATCTCTCTCTCTCTCTCTCTTTTCATTCCATAACTATGGGTTTCATTAGAGTATGACTGACAGACTTTAAAACCTTCTCTATGTATCTCTCTCTCTCTCTCTCTCTTTTCTTTCCATAACTATGGGTGTCATTAGAGTATGACTGACAGACTTTAAAACCTTCTCTATGTATCTCTCTCTCTCTCTCTCTTTTCATTCCATAACTATGGGTTTCATTAGAGTATGACTGACAGACTTTAAAACCTTCTCTATGTATCTCTCTCTCTCTCTCTCTCTTTTCTTTCCATAACTATGGGTGTCATTAGAGTATGACTGACAGACTTTAAAACCTTCTCTATGTATCTCTCTCTCTCTCTCTCTCTCTCTTTTCATTCCATAACTATGAGTGTCATTAGAGCATGACTGACAGACTTTAAAACCTTCTCTATTGATCTCTCTCTCTCTCTTTTCATTCCATAACTATGGGCGTCATTACAGCTTGACTGACAGACTTTAAAACCTTCTCTATGTATCTCTCTCTCTCTCTCTCTTTTCTTTCCATAACTATGGGTGTCATTAGAGCTTGACTGACAGACTTTAAAACCTTCTCTATGTATCTCTCTCTCTCTCTCTTTTCTTTCCATAACTATGGGTGTCATTAGAGCTTGACTGACAGACTTTAAAACCTTCTCTATGTATCTCTCTCTCTCTCTCTCTCTTTTCATTCCATAACTATGGGCGTCATTAGAGCTTGACTGACAGACTTTAAACCCTTCTCGATGTATCTCTCTCTCTCTCTTTTCTTTCCATAACTATGGGTGTCATTAGAGTATGACTGACAGACTTTAAAACCTTCTCTATGTATCTCTCTCTCTCTCTCTCTCTCTCTTTTCATTCCATAAATATGGGTGTCATTAGAGCTTGACTGACAGAGTTTAAAACCTTCTCTATGTATCTCTCTCTCTCTCTCTTTTCATTCCATAACTATGGGTGTCATAAGAGCATGACTGACAGACTTTATAACCGTCTCTATGTATCTCTCTCTCTCTTTCTCTTTTCATTCTATAACTATGAGTGTCATTAGAGCATGACTGACAGACTTTATAACCGTCTCTATGTATCTCTCTCTCTCTTTTCATTCCATAACTATGAGTGTCATTAGAGCATGACTGACAGACTTTATAACCGTCTCTATGTATCTCTCTCTCTCTCTCTCTCTTTCATTCCATAACTATGAGTGTCATTAGAGCATGACTGACAGACTTTATAACCGTCTCTATGTATCTCTCTCTCTCTCTCTTTTCATTCCATAACTATGAGTGTCATTAGAGCATGACTGACAGACTTTAAAACCTTCTCTATTTATCTCTCTCTCTCTCTTTCATTCCATAACAATGGGTGTCATTAGAGCATGACTGACAGACTTTATAACCGTCTCTATGTATCTCTCTCTCTCTCTCTTTTCATTCCATAACTATGAGTGTAATTAGAGCATGACTGACAGACTTTAAAACCTTCTCTATTTATCTCTCTCTCTCTCTCTTTTCATTCCATAACTATGGGCGTCATTAGAGCTTGACTGACAGACTTTAAAACCTTCTCTATGTATCTCTCTCTCTCTCTCTTTTCTTTCCATAACTATGGGTGTCATTAGAGCTTGACTGACAGACTTTAAAACCAAACCTTCTCTATGTATCTCTCTAGCTCTCTCTTTTCTTTCCATAACTATGGGTGTCATTAGAGCTTGACTGACAGACTTTAAAACCTTCTCTATGTATCTATGTATCTCTCTCTCTCTCTCTCTCTCTTTTCATTCCATAACTATGGGTGTCATTAGAGTATGACTGACAGACTTTAAAACCTTCTCTATGTATCTCTCTCTCTCTCTCTTTTCATTCCATAACTATGGGTGTCATTAGAGCATGACTGACAGACTTTATAACCTTCTCTATGTATCTCTCTTTCTCTCTCTTTTCATTCCATAACTATGGGTGTCATTAGAGTATGACTGACAGACTTTAAAACCTTCTCTATGTATCTCTCTCTCTCTCTCTTTCTTTCCATAACTATGGGTGTCATTAGAGTATGACTGACAGACTTTAAAACCTTCTCTATGTATCTCTCTCTCTCTCTCTTTTCTTTCCATAACTATGGGTGTCATTAGAGTATGACTGACAGACTTTAAAACCTTCTCTATGTATCTCTCTCTCTCTCTCTCTCTCTCTTTTCATTCCATAACTATGAGTGTCATTAGAGTATGACTGACAGACTTTAAAACCTTCTATATTGATCTCTCTCTCTCTCTTTTCATTCCATAACTATGGGCGTCATTAGAGCTTGACTGACAGACTTTAAAACCTTCTCTATGTATCTCTCTCTCTCCCTCTTTTCTTTCCATAACTATGGGTGTCATTAGAGCTTGACTGACAGACTTTAAAACCTTCTCTATGTATCTCTCTCTCTCTCTCTCTCTTTTAATTCCATAACTACGGGTGTCATTAGAGCTTGACTGACAGACTTTATAACCTTCTCTATGTATCTCTCTCTCTCTCTCTTTTTTTTCCATAACTATGGGTGTCATTAGAGCATGACTGACAGACTTTATAACCTTCTCTATGTATATTTCTCTCTCTCTTCAGTCATTTTTTAGGACTCTGCGAAGTCAAGGCCTGTCCAATTTTTTATATTTTATCATTTCTTTCTCTATCTCTTTTTTCTCCTTTCACAGTTCCTGGAAGAATGGTCTTATCAGACCAGATGATTGAAATATGTGAACAAACAATTTCATTTTGCAAAAGAAAAAATCATGTACACCAATTACTTGTTGCATCCTTGTGCAAACTTGTTTCATTCGTGATATGATCTAAATAAGAGATGCCCAATAAATTATGATAACATTTCATCTCCATAGTTTGTATTTTCTTCTGTAGCTCTGTTATAAGGGCTAATGTGCATGCATGATCATCAACCAAATGGATAATAACATAATCTCAACTAACCAGGGATTGAAGCCTCTGTAAATAAATTGTGAATCCTATCTACTGAAAAGTGAATCTTCAACTATTAATATATGCTACACATATGATGAAAGCAAGTGCAGATAGTGACACCAAATATTATAATATGTATATACAAACCGGATTAGTATCTTTCCAAACTTCTGGAAATCTGGGACGAGTTTTATATTTAACAACTAGGACCTGCATCTCCTCAAAGGTGGGATGTGTCCCAGCTTCTGCCTGAAATGGTAGCTGGTATTCAGGCACAGGTGCACCTGAAAGACATCATCAGGAAAAAGTGATGTATATAGATAAGTATACACACACACAATATTTGGGAACTTTGTTAACCTCAGAAGGAAGATGTACAAAAGAGGTGAGATGCAGAATAGCTCAGGCAAAAGCAGCTTTCCAAAAAATGAGGAAGATACTATGCAATCCATTTTTGGCAATTGAAACAAGAAAAAGAGTTCTTATATGTTATGTAGAGCCAGTCTTAACATATGGATGTGAATCATGTACAATAGGACAACAAACAAGAAAATCACTGGAGTCTGTAGTAATGTGGTTTTACAGAAGATTGTTGAGAATACCATGGAAAAAGCGAAAGCAAAAAGAGAGCTAATTTCCAATATTAGGAAGAAACAATCATCATTTTTTGGCCATGTAATGAGAAGAGAACAACTAGGATATATTGTAACAAGTGGGAAAATTGAGGGACGAAGAGATATAGGGAAGCAAAGAAAAAAAATACCAGACAGCTTAAGAGAATGGCTTGGCAGAAGGTCACCAAGAGAAATTACAAATAACTGTCATGATCGAAAGTTGTGGAAAGACATGATCACCTACACCAGCAGGCCCGGTACTTGATGGTGATGATATACACACATTTTGAGTTTAACAATAACTTTCAACAAAATACAAGTCATTTAACAAAGATGAAAGAGGCCAACAAAGCAAATGGACAAAGCAATAAACTATTTAGTTAAGACAATCATTTGTCACAAGACTGACATGCTCTAAACTAGCTCTCACAAGAAGTAATATCACTCACAGTCTCTCCCAATTACAATAATTCTATGCATACATGCATTAGAATGTATTGTGTGTGTATATCTATCTATCTACTGTTCTTTTGAAATGAAGACAGCACATTAGGCAGAAATTATAGTATCTTGTGTCTGACGATGTTTCAACTGTCAGAAGTTGTACAAAACCTGCATTGTGTCTTGCCACATGGCGCCGTTTTTGGCAAATTGTTCAATCTCAGCAAGGGAGCTGATGTCTGCTGTAGTTCCCTCTCGCTTTAATGCTCTTCTTAATGTTTCTCTGGAGTGATCTCTTTTTCTTTACTCTCTGGTTCCCAATTGAGGGCCTGCTTTGAGATATTTTGTTGTCCCATTTCATCATATGGCCAACATATGACTACCTTCTTCTTTTGATTATAGTTGAAACTGTTGGATACTTTGTTATTTCTCTTATTCCTGAACTAGTTTTGAACTCATTCCATTGAAGACAAAGTATTTTCCTCAGACATTTGTTTTCAAATGCATCCTGTTTATTTTTTATTTCTTTAGTTGTTTTATAGCTCTCGCATGCATAAGTAAGGGTGGATAATACATGTGATTTCAAATCATGAGCCCTGTGTTTGTGCTTAGTAATTTTGATTCCCACATTTTATCAAGGTTTCTGAAATTCATTGCTGTCTTTGATTTCTAAATATAATTTCTATGCAACTTTCAAGATATACAAAGTGATCTACTTCTTCCACTGCTTTTCCCACCCAAGGTATGTTTTTTTCTTCTAGACAAATTTGATTGTTCATTACTTTTGTCTTTTCTTGGTTGATCTCAAGTCCAATTTTCCTAACCATTGATGACATGGAATTTATTTTTTCTTGCATAATATTCACATTACTATTAATAAAAACTATATTGTCTGCACAATCAAGGTCCTCCAATTGAGATCCAAGTGTTCATCCAATGCCTTTATGTGTGTGTACATATACAACAATAGTACACAGCACTGTCATTGGTGCACTGAATCTTACCAAGATAAGGTGCAAAAACACTATTATAACCTGCATAAAACCCCACTGTAATTTTAGAAAGCTGACAAACATTAAAAAGATATTACGGCAGACACTTTAGGAATATTTTAAAAATTTAGAGCAACAACATACAGCTTTCTCATTTTCATTTTCAACATTCATCAAATCAAAATATTAAAATATTTAACAACCATTAAGACCCTAGAGTCAGCAAAACTGTACAACAATACACAAACTCAGTTTCTATTTAACATTTCAAGTTAAAAACATATTACTAAAATTAGCAGTGGTTGCAAGTCAAACAAAAAATAAATCCATGAAACAGATTTCAAATAAGAATTGCCATCTTATATTACAAACTGATGACAACCAAAAATGTCAAACAAAGAATAAACAATGAATGAAGGAAATGAGTTAACTATAACTATTTTTACTGTCAGTGAAAATCTTTGAATCTATGAATTAAGCTGTCAAATTATATTTCAGATGAACACAATATGAGAAAGAAACAACAAAATTTAGGTGGCAATACATAACAACAGTTGACTACAATAGCATTAGCTCACCTTGGTACAGGTCTACACATCGAGATGCAATTTCCCAGATCACAAGGCCAAGAGCATACACATCAATCTGCTTCAGAGAGGCTTCACAATCACGCAGGTTCACTGCTCCATCAAACACCTCGGGTGCCATGTAGCGCAATGTACCTACCTGTCACATTAGTAATCAATATCTATTTTACCATCAGCAGAAGATCACCACTTAATTTTGTAAGGTTTTTGTACCCTGCTGTAACATAAAAACATATTCCTAAATGGCTATTAATAAGACAAAACAGAAAAAAAACTGAACCACCAGAAATGTGGATATAGAGAAGGATGGTCAGACTTTAGTGGATGGAGATGAAAACATATCATCAGTTTCTGAAACAGATGAAAATGAAGAAAGAATAACTAATTACAACTCATTCAATTAAGATAAATTAGATACTTTGGACATATAAAACACTTAACATCATACTAAATCATCTTGGAGCAAAAAGTACAGGGCAATAGAAATAACAGGGCAATGGAAATAACAGGGCAATAAAGGCAAGCAGAGACTCCAATGGACAGACAATATCAAAGAGACAAAGAAGAATGGTGTTTCTTGATAATCAACCACTGTTGCAGAGACAACACAAGATATTGAATATAAAAAGACCAGGTTTAGATTGTGTTGCTCTAAAGATGTTGAATATAAAAAGACCAGGCTTTGACTGTGTTGCTCTAAAGATGTTGAATATAAAAAAACCAGGTTTAGATTGTGTTGCTCTAAAGATGTTGAATATAAAAAGACCAGGTTTAGATTGTGTTGCTCTAAAGATGTTGAATATAAAAAAACCAGGTTTAGATTGTGTTGCTCTAAAGATGTTGAATATAAAAAAACCAGGTTTAGATTGTGTTGCTCTAAAGATGTTGAATATAAAAAAAACCAGGTTTTGCCTGTGTTGCTCTAAAGATGTTGAATATAAAAAAACCAGGTTTAGACTGTGTTGCTCTAAAGATGTTGAATATAAAAAAACCAGGTTTAGATTGTGTTGCTCTAAAGATGTTGAATATAAAAAGACCAGGTTTTGACTGTGTTGCTCTAAAGATGTTGAATATAAAAAAAACCAGGTTTAGATTGTGTTGCTCTAAAGATGTTGAATATAAAAAGACCAGGTTTTGACTGTGTTGCTCTAAAGATGTTGAATATTAAAAAACCAGGTTTTGACTGTGTTGCTCTAAAGATGTTGAATATAAAAAAAACCAGGTTTAGATTGTGTTGCTCTAAAGATGTTGAATATAAAAAGACCAGGTTTTGACTGTGTTGCTCTAAAGATGTTGAATATAAAAAGACCAGGTTTTGACTGTGTTGCTCTAAAGATGTTGAATATAAAAAAACCAGGTTTAGATTGTGTTGCTCTAAAGATGTTGAATATAAAAAAACCAGGTTTAGATTGTGTTGCTCTAAAGATGTTGAATATAAAAAGACCAGGCGCTGCTGTTGACCTAGCCCTATTGGATTACCCATACTCTGAAGCCCAGGAAGAAAAATAGAAAGACCAGCTCAGCAACTTTGTAGAAGTAATAAGATTTCAGATTAATTCACAGCCAATACAAAAGCAATGGACTTCATCAACAAACAAAAATCAAATATAATTTAATATAAAATACTACAAGAAGTTGAAAAATGCATTTACCTTGGGTGGAAACTGTTACAAAATAGTCAGAAGAATTTATAACTAACATCACCATAACTTCAAAAACTTTACAAACAGGTCATAGTCTAAAATATTAAGGAAACAGATGAAATACAAGTTGTATACATCTTTAGTAATTTAACCACATGGTTGCGAAAACCGAGTTGAATATTGCATTATCATATATATATATATATATATATATATATATATATATATATATATATATATAATAATAATGTAGCAGTATGGCAAGAGAGAGTAAAATGACTCTCAATGATGAAACAACTATCAATGTGGATACAGCACAAATGGTAATGTTGAAAGCTAAAACATTTCACAATGACTTCTCCACTAACACCATCTTCTAGACTTCTTACATCAGCCAATGTGGCTTGTTCAGCATTTTCAGCAACTCCATTCTTGATAATCTTTGAGCCAATCATTCCCACAGAGAAGCCAAAGTCAGCAATCATGCAGGTCAGGTCAGGGTTTACCAGAATATTTCGGGTATTTAAGTCTCTGTGTGCAATAGCTGGTTTGAAAAGGTCTGGTGTTGGACAAAAGTACAAAGAATAAACAGAGATAATTAAAAAACTAATCACTCACAAATTTATAAATTTACTACCAATTATAGTGAATGATGTAAACTATAATTACAATATATATGTTAATAAATAAACATAACCACAGCGGTGAGTGATGCTGTAATTCTAACAACTTTCTTTATGTTCATTGTGTTATTGCTATAGCTGATAGCATTGCATTTATTTCATTTTTTTCTGATTAACTATTGCATATTTAATTTGCATAAATTTCTCAATGAAGATTTTCTTTTACAAATATTTGACCTAAATGATGAGGTCATTCTACAATGCAATCAAAGGAGGCCTTAATCATATCCTTAATGTAAATCTGGGTAATTTCCTAGTTTGATCAGATATAGTCTTTCAGTTTGGAAGAGTGATGTCCCCTAAAATATGTCTGCCAAAATACAGTGGTTCTACGCATTCTTGGCGTTGGGTCATTACGCTGGCATGTAATCATTTCGGAGTATCTGTTGATTGGGCGTTGGGTCCAGGGGTTAGGTTTAGCTTTAGTGTTAAATATTTATAAATATATTATAACGCGTGACAAAATGACGCCACTCGGCCTAATTATGATCTTCTGATCGAAGGGAATTGTGCGGTTGATTACCAATCGCCGTAATGACCCCAACGCCAAGAATGCGTAAAACCACTGTATTTTGGCAGACATATTTTAGGGGACATCACTCTTCCAAACTGAAATACTATATCTGATCAAACTAGGAAATTACCTAAATCTGTTCTTATGGGACTGGGTGGTCTAGAGGTAAGACATCAGCCTCATGATAAGAAGCTCTCAGCTTCAAATCTCACAGTGGGAATTTGTTTCTTTGTATTCATAGCCCTCTAAGGTAACTGTAAAAGATAGGTGACTCTGTGTGTAATCTGCACATGTTAAAAAGAACTCTTGACAATTAAAAGTTGAAATGACTAGGCCCAATACCTGCTTCATGGGCAACTATTGTAAGCTTCTACCAAAATAAATTTCAGGCTACGCTATGGAGTTTGTGCAAACAACTTAGGGTACTTCTTGGAAGTGTCTCAATGAGAAGATTGGAGTAGAGCACCTATGAATGTGTCTGGAGTGCAATAATAGAATGAAACTTTTGGAAGTGTCTGAGGAGTAATGTAAAAGCACAGGAGTTGCTAAGTTGTTAGTAAAAAAATGATGGAAGTTACTATGAGTATTTGACTGACTAGGTCTCAATAGTTAAGAGTTCTTGGAAGCAAACATTTGTCATGCTATCAATAAATGCTGATGTCTAGTTATATGCTTTATAAAATGATCCATTTACATGTAACATTTAAGGCTATGAGATAAGATGTTAGCTCTAAAGCTAACAAACATAATAAGTACTATAAGCTCAGCCCTTACACCATCAAGTCAATATCATCAACTGCATAACTATACCATCAAGTCAATATCATCAACTGCATCACTATACCATCAAGTCAATATCATCAACTGCATCACTATACCATCAAGTCAATATCATCAACTGCATCACTATACCATCAAGTCAATATCATCAACTGCATCACTATACCATCAAGTCCATATCATCAACTGCATCACTATACCATCAAGTCAATGTCATCAACTGCATCACTATACCATCAAGTCAGTATCATCAACTGCATCACTATACCATCAAGTCAATATCATCAACTGCATCACTATACCATCAAGCCAATGTCACAAGTGTCAATCACTATACCATCAAGCCACTGTCACAAGTGTCAATCACTATTAACATCAATCCATTCCCATCAGAAATGTCAAACATAAAGTCACCACACCAACAAGCTACTCTAATAAATGTCAACAACTAAATCACTATATCAACAAACCACTTCCTTCAACAGTATCAAACATTAAATCACTATACCAAAAAGCCACTCCCATCAGTAGTATCAAACATTAAATCACTCTACCAACAAGCCACTCCCATCAGCAGTATCAAATATTAAATCACTCTAACAACTAGCCACTCCCATCAACAGTATCAATCATTAAATCACTATACCATCAAACCACTCCCACCAACAGTATCAATCATTAAATCACTATATCATCAAACCACTCCCACCAACAGTATCAATCATTAAATCACTATACCATCAAACCACTCCCACCAACAGTATCAAACATTAAATCACTTTACCATCAAACCACTCCCACCAACAGTATCAATCATTAAATCACTCTACCATCAAAGCACTCTCACCAACAGTATCAAACATTAAATCACTCTACCATCAAATCACTCTACCATCAACAGTATCAAACATTAAATCACTCTACCAACAAGCCACTCCCATCAGTAGTATCAAACATTAAATCACTATACCAACAAGCCACTCCCATCAACAGTATCAAACATTAAATCACTCTACCATCAAAGCACTCTCACCAACAGTATCAAACATTAAATCACTCTACCATCAAACCACTCCCACCAACAGTATCAATCATTAAATCACTCTACCATCAAAGCACTCTCACCAACAGTATCAAACATTAAATCACTCTACCATCAAAGCACTCTCACCAACAGTATCAAACATTAAATCACTATACCAACAAGCCACTCCCATCAACAGTATCAAACATTAAATCACTCTACCAACAAGCCACTCCCATCAGTAGTATCAAACATTAAATCACTATACCAACAAGCCACTCCCATCAGTAGTATCAAACATTAAATCACTATACCAACAAGCCACTCCCATCAACAGTATCAATCATTAAATCACTCTACCAACAAGCCACTCCCATCAACAGTATCAATCATTAAATCACTATACCAACAAGCCACTCCCATCAACAGTATCAATCATTAAATCACTATACCAGTAAACCACTCCCATCAACAGTATCAATCATTAAATCACTATACCAACAAGCCACTCCCATCAACAGTATCAATCATTAAATCACTATACCATCAAACCACTCCCATCAACAGTATCAATCATTAAATCACTATACCAACAAGCCAATCCCATCAACAGTATAAATCATTAAATCACTATACCAACAAGCCACTCCCATCAACAGTATCAATCATTAAATCACTATACCAACAAGCCACTCCCATCAACAGTATCAATCATTAAATCACTATACCAACAAGCCAATCCCATCAACAGTATCAATCATTAAATCACTATACCAACAAACCACTCCCATCAACAGTATCAATCATTAAATCACTATACCATCAAACCACTCCCATCAACAGTATCAATCATTAAATCACTATACCAACAAACCACTCCATCAACAGTATCAATCATTAAATCACTATACCATCAAACACTCCCATCAACAGTATCAATCATTAAATCACTATACCATCAAACCACTCCCATCAGCAGTATCAAACATTAAATCACTATACCAGCAAACCACTCCCATCAACAGTATCAATCATTAAATCACTATACCAGTAAACCCCTCCCATCAGCAGTATCAATCATTAAATCACTATACCAACAAGCCACTCCCATCAGCCCAGCTATTGAAATTATATGCAATGAAGCAATTCTCATGAGCACCATTAGTGAAACCTTCATTAGCCTGAGTGTTAAACCCTATATAAGTATGAGCTATTCTCTTTAATTCAGCCAGTAAAGTTTTTTTTACTTTCAAACTAATCTCATTAGCTCAGTCACAGGGCACCATGCAATCATATGGCTCAATTAGCATGGCCACTAAGCTGTCAAAGCAATCCATTAGTTTAGTTGTTGAATGTAATGAAGCTGCTCATTGTAATTTTCCATTAAACAAACTGACACACAGCACTCACCTCCCTTCTGGATATCTGTATGCAAATATGCTAGCCCCCTGGAGACTGTCTGACACATATGACAGAGTGTGTACCAATCGACTGTGTTGTGCTTGAGGTAGCTGGTTAGAGATCCATGGGGAATGTACTTTGTTACAATAATATACTGCAGGAGGTTAGTTTCAGGATCTTCATGTTCCTTTACTCCATAAAATGTGACTATGTTCTCGTGATCCATAAATGGTTGCGTGAATGTATTCCGCTCATTATAGTAATACTGCAAGTAGAGACCCCCCAAAAAAATTAGCATAGGAGAATAACAATATAAATTAAATGCACATCATACAGTAAAGATCAACACTGTAAATTATACAACTGACACTGTGTTGTCACTTGGAGTGACCAGAAGAAAAAAGAATCAGAAATGATATTGTAAGAGAAAGAATAGATATTGAATCAATCCTAATCTACATACAGAAACAACAAATAAAATGGTTTGCCCATCTAGAAAGAATGTCGTGTGATTCCGTACCATACAAAGCATATATTAAAAGAGGAGATGGGAGAGAGCAAGAGGCAGACCCAGAGTAAGATGGACAAACAACATAAAAGATCGGCTACAGCGACATAAATTTGCAATGATTGAAGCCGCCAAAAAGCCGAGAACCAGAACTTTGTATCTTCAACACCAAAAAGGGTGCAAGAGGAAGAGAAGAAGAAGACTATAATTGGAGAAAACAATTAGCAATAATGACACATACAAATATATTTTGCCTACATGAAAAATCAGTATTTCTCGAATATTTAATATGCAAAATAAAAGACAGAGCAAAATCATCAGCAGAAACAAACAAGTGTGTACCTGTCTATGATGTGGCTGAAAAATTTTTACAACAACTTCCTTGTCTCTCAACCAGCCTTTTCGAATCTCACTGTAGCGCCCTCTAACAAGAACATCTTCGATCTGTGCACAAGAAAACAAAATCCTGTCATCGTTTAAATGATAATATTGAACTCCATCAAATTATCCAAGGGACATTTGTTGGTGATAAGAAGTCCATGTACTGTGTATCAGGAAAAAGATTAATGTACTTAGGTGACACTGAATGATTACAGTTTTGATGACTCTCATACAAAACAAGAACAAGAAAACATAATGACAACAATTAAATTAACAATTAAAACAATTATCTAAACATGAGATATAAGATTGCTCACATAAAAAAAATAACAAAAGCAAAGTCTAAGACATAAATAAATAAATATCAAGTAAGATGGATAATGAATACGAGTAAGATAATAAGAAAAAATGTATCCATGCAGCATTATGTAATAGGGTGAAACTAGAGAATAATTTCCAATATTTTAGCCAAAAAATAGGCCTTCAACAGGGAATCATCATCATGTGCCATACAGGTTGGCATAGGCGATCATGTCCTTCCACAATCTTCTATCTACATCTACAAGTGCATTGTATCAGTTCTGTTGTTGACTGTTTTCCATGTCATGACACCAAGCTATCCAGTATTTTTTCTATTTGTCGTCCGCGATCTCTCTTTCCTTTTATTTTGCCAGTTGTAACTAAGTATTCCAACTTTCCTCTTCTCATAATGTGTTAAAAAATGTTGATTGTTTCTTTCTGATGTTTTTATGAGTTCCCTTTTTGTGTTGGCCTCTTTGAGAACTTCCTCATTGGTCTTTTTAGCAGTCCAGGGAACTTTTAACATTCTTCTGAGAAATCCCATCTCTGTGGCCTCTAATCGTCTTTACATTTGTGTGTCTACTGTCCATGATTCGCTTCTGTAGGTCAGAATTGGTTCTATATAGCACTGATGAACTCTCTTTCTCACTTCTATTGACATAGATTTGTTGCATAAGATATTTTTCATTTTCTGAAATGCTATTTTGGCCTGAGCTATTCTGCTTTTTATTTCTGTGGTGCATCTTCCATCTGATTTTATTATTATGCCCAAGTATTTGACGCATTGCATGTGTTTCAGATTTGTCCTGTTTATTTTTTATACCAAAACTGTGAATCCAGATCAACAGGGAATACAAAACAAAAACTAATAAATCAGCTATTTTGCTGTATTTTATTAGCAATAAATTTGATTAATATCAAACAAAACATATAACAAAACAATATGATGAGACCAGTTCTTTTGCAATCAGGTCAATGACAGTTGAGTTCTCAGTTGGACCAAGAATTTGTTTCTACTAAGAAATTAAAAACCTGACATGCACACCTAGACAGCACTGGAACTTGAGGACTTTGCTCACAACTCTTTGTTTATATCTAAAAGTGACATTTTAGTTTTAATTTTGGAAAGTTCACAGTATTTATGAAAGAAGATATGGAAGAAGATTTGGAAGAAGATATGGAAAGAAGATATATGGGAAGAAGATATGGAAGAAGATATGGAAGAAGATATGGAAAGAAGATATGGAAAGAAGATATGGAAGAAGATATGGAAAGAAGATATGGAAGAAGATATGGAAGAAGATATGGAAAGAAGATATGGAAGAAGATATGGAAAGAAGATATGGAAGAAGATATGGAAAGAAGATATGGAAGAAGATATGGAAGAAGATATGGAAGAAGATATGGAAAGAAGATATGGAAGAAGATATGGAAAGAAGATACAGGAAGAAGATACAGAAAGAAGATATGGAAAGAATATATGGAAAGAAGATATGGAAAGAAGATATGGAAGAAGATATGGAAAGAAGATATGGAAGAAGATATGGAAAGAAGATATGGAAGAAGATATGGAAGAAGATATGGAAAGAAGATATGGAAAGAAGATATGGAAAGAAGATATGGAAAGAAGATATGGGAAGAAGATATGGAAGAAGATATGGAAAGATATGGAAAGAAGATATGGAAAGAAGATATGGAAGAAGATATGGAAAGAAGATATGGAAAGAAGATATGGAAGAAGATATGGAAAGAAGATATGGAAAGAAGATATGGAAAGAAGATATGGAAGAAGATATGGAAGAAGATATGGAAAGAAGATATGGGAAGAAGATATGGGAAGAAGATATGGGAAGAAGATATGGAAGAAGATATGGAAGAAGATATGGAAGAAGATATGGAAAGAAGATATGGAAAGAAGATATGGGAAGAAGATATGGAAGAAGATATGGAAAGAAGATATGGAAAGAAGATATGGAAGAAGATACGGAAAGAAGATATGGAAAGAAGATATGGAAAGAAGATATGGAAGAAGATATGGAAAGAAGATATGGAAGAAGATATGGAAAGAAGATATGGAAGAAGATATGGAAAGAAGATATGGAAAGAAGATATGGAAAGAAGATATGGAAGAAGATATGGAAAGAAGATATGGAAAGAAGATATGGAAGAAATTATAGAAAGAAGATATGGAAAGAAGATGTAGAAAGGAGAGATGAAAGAAGATATGGAAAGAAGATATGGAAGAAGATATGGAAGATATAGAAGAAGATATGGAAGAAGATATGGAAGAAGATACAGAAAGAAGATATGGAAAGAAAATATGAAAGAAGTTATAGAAAGAAGATATGGAAAGAGGATATGGAAAGAAGATATGTAAGAAGATATGGAAAGATGATATGGAAGAAAATATGGAAAAAGATATGGAAGAAGATATGGAAGAAAATATGGAAAGAAGATATTGAAGAAGATATGGAAAGAAGATCTGGAAAGAAGATATGGAAGAAGATATGGAAAGAAGATATGGAAGAAGATATGGGAAGAAGATATGGAAAGAAGATCTGGAAGAAGATATGGGAAGAAGATATGGAAAGAAGATCTGGAAGAAGATATTCTGCAACATTCCTCTCAATTTTAAAACTGATATTTTATGGAAGTATTTAGATACCACACACAGAACATGAAATAGTTTAGCTAAGTCAATATTTATGTATGAATTATACTTTAGCAGTTAATGCTCATAATAATAAGATTGCAACATTTTAGAGTTTCAGAAGTGCAATGGTAGATTTTTAACCACACACGATTTTTAATTTTATGATACAGCTTTTTCTAATCATTTTGAATGTATAAAGTGAAGGAGCATGTGTATTTTATCTTCCTGGAAAGACACAAGTGAAGAAATCAAACAAAGTATCAGTGACAAGTAACTGTGTGTTATCTATCACCTAGCAACCTCCCAAGCAGACCCCAGCATACTGGATTAATTTTTTTTCTCTTCCATAATTTATTACCTTTTAACTTGTGGCTTTATTTTTTTATTTCTTGTTGAAGGACTAAGGTTGAAACTGTTGAATTGCCCACTAGTGCTGTCCTTCTATGTACAGATGTATACATACATTTATTACTTTCAATTGATTCTTTTCACCTACACCTTTTTCCACCTATATGTAAAGGTGCAGTCATCTATAGTAATGCAAGGAACCAGCCTCAGGATGAGATAGAAGAGAATATGGAAGAATGGACATATAACTGAGTGTGCATAAAGATGCAAGGAATAGAAACCATCAGTATGTTGAACAGAAAGTGTTCAGACACATATGAATCTACTAAGTGTGAAGTGAGACTTTTTCTGGTAATCAGTACAAGATCAGAAATAAATATCGATATCTGAAGTAGTGATAAGATTAGACAAGCTAGAATGAAAAACAGAACAGAATGTTAACAGAATTAGATAATCATAGAAAGAGAAAGATTACAATCTAGGGGAAAATACATTACTTTACAAAGGTATACCTGAAGTATACTACAAGGTAAAGGTATTTTAACCTTTTAACCTCACAGCACAAAGTCACATCATTTGGAGGTTTGTGGGATGTGTGTGACCTTTCTTATTGTTATTACTTGTTCTATATATGTGAAAGGTAACCAATAAACAAGCAAAATGGAAAAATAAAAATGATAAATGGAATTTGACATATAACAAATTGGCAATGTCGACCAAAAAAAAATGCATACAGAACAAATGACAGAATGTATAGCAGACACACACACACAAAAAAAAAACAAACACACAAACAATGAAGCACAGAAAAACAAGAGTAAGTGTGGACTAATGCAGAGGTCATGATGACATGCAAATTGTTATATTATAAAGGTCTCTTGCTGCAGTATACATTTCACTGGTTCTCAAAATATTTGTAAAAAAAAACTTGATACTTTCTTTTTGTATTGCTTATGCATGTTCAACATATAAAATCAGCTACATCCAGAGTTCTTATAATTGCTCACATCATCTGCATAGCATAGTAAGTAAAGTAAGTGCCCTGTCCCGCCAAGTGGCGTATAGGGAATATGATGTTAGTGACCATGACAGACCATCTGCAAATATTTTTTGGGGTAATGTGCTCAGTATAATGCCCACGCCGCTTTACTTTCTCAGAAAAAACTCCGGTACCCATTTAAGGCTGGGTGAACCTGACCTCTTGTCCATTGTAGTCCAGTTCACTAACCACTGAGCTCCCTATCTGCATAGCATACTATGGTATAAATCAGTAAAGTGTTATAACTACTTCCAAGGCTGCTTGAAAACAATCCAACTCCTCTTTTATTGATAATGTATGTTAAACCTATAGAAGTGGCTGCATCCAAAGCTCTTACATACAATGCTCACATCCTCTACATAATATACTACTATGAGCTACTACTGGTATGAAAGAATAAATCAAGTAGAATGTTGTAACTACTTCTACGGTGGTCTCTAATAAATCTCCAAAATATTCTGTCTCTGGCACTGATAGTAATTTACTTGTTCATTCCTTGATTGTTTTTTTTTTCCTTTTCATCCAGTCAATGAAGAATTGACTTCATTAAGCCTGGGTAGCACACTGTGAGGTTCTTGGTTTGCTTAAGTGACTCTGAGATGAGCACATGATAGTCCCTGACAGAGGATACAGCTGAATATGTGACAGATGATAAGACAGAATCATCATCATCATCAAGTACCGGGCCTACTGGCGAGGTGATCATGTCTCTCCACAACTTTTGATCTCGGCAGCTATTTATCATTTCTGTTGTTGACCTTCTGCCAAGCCATTCTCTTAAGCTGTCTATTATTTTTTCTCTTTGCTTCCCTCTGTCTCTTCGTTCCTCAATTTTTCCAGTTGTTACAATATATTCCAGTTGTTCTCTTCTCATTACATGGCCAAAAAATGATGATTGTTTCTTCCTAATATTGGAAATTATCTCTCTTTTTGCTTTGACCTCTCTCAGAACATCTTCATTACTCTTCTTAGCTGTTCATGGTACTCTCAATATTCTTTTGTGAAACCACATTTCTACAGACTCCAGTGATTTTCTTGTCTGTTGTCCATTGTCCATGATTCACATCCGTATGTTAAGACTGGCTCTACATAACATTTAAGAACTCTTTTTCTTGTTTCTATTGTCAAAAATGGATTGCATAGTATCTTCCTTATTTTTTGGATTAAGACAGAATATGTGACAGATAATAATGATGAATATGTGATGGATGATAAGACTAGATATGTTGATAAGGTTGGGTATGTATCAGATGATATGGCTGAATATGTGACAGATGATAAGGTGAGATATGTGACATTATAAGGCTGGACATGTGACAAATGATAAGCTGGATGTGTGATTAATGATAAGGTTGGTATATAACAGATAAATAAGGTTGAATATGTAACAGATAATAAGGTTGAATATGTGACTGATAATAAGGCTGAATATGTGACTGATAAGGATAGGTATGTGATAGATAATGCTGGATATGTGAAAGATGATAAGGCTGGGTATGTGACAGATGATAAGGCTGGATGTGTGATGAATGATAAGGTTGATGGTATGTAACAGATAAAGTTGAATATGTAACAAATAATAAGGTAAAGGTAAAAGGTAAAGTACGAGACTTGAACAGGCGTCTTAGCACGCGAGTTTACAAATATGTGACTGATGATAAGGATGAGTATATGATAGATAAGACTAGATATGTGATAGATGATAAAGCTATGTTTTTTGTTTAAAAAAGATCCAGGAACAATTACAAAAGTCACCATGCACTGGACTCTGAAAGGGAAAGTGCAAGAGGAGGCAGGTTAAGGGCACACTGGTGAATGACAGTGGAAACAGAGATGAAAAGTGTACTAGACCTGAGTCACTCTGTGAAAAATGTCACAAACCACCTGAAGTTGATGAATTTTGTTGAACTGCCGCGTAAGTTCTTGTGAGACCACAGATTACTTTACAGGTGACCAAAGAAATACAATTAATTAATGGCTTTAATAAACTCCTGTCATTTTTACTTCCGGAGAGACACTGAGAAGAACATTGATGAGAGAGGCAAGAGCAGCAGAAATCGGCTCCCTCAATGAGATAGAGCTGCTTGCACAGAACAGAGACAAATGGGGAGATTTGATAAAACATCTTTAAAAGAATTTAAAACTGCTAGAACAAAAATTCAGATAAGAGAGGGAGTATCTTGGTCTATGCCCTATGGGCCGGTTACGGCTCAAAAGGTCAATAGATAGATAGATTTTTACTTCTGCTTTGTGTTGTTTACTTCAGCATGATGATCTTTTGATTATTTAGGTTTACTAGTATTTCTCCATTGACTTTCTTTGCATTTTCTCAATTAGTTAAGTTTACCATTTAATATTATATTTGAAAAAAAAATATAACATACACTGTATTTATTCATTTGTTCTTGTTAGGATCATCATCACAGCACAGTGGATGAATCCATAGGTTCTCTGATATCCCCCTGGAGAAAATCCAAGGAGAACCCCGACCCATGTGCACTAACTCTATAGTGTGGTTTCAGAGGTTTGTTGTTGACAATTTTGTCTGGACAGTGGCCAAATTTATGGCCTACTTTTCTATTTTAACTGCCAAGGGTCAACATGTACGAGTGCATACAGAACCCCCTGTTTATGACAGTTATTCAAGATGATATCTAATCTCTCAACACAAGAAATAATTGGGTGGGGGGAGAGATAACATCATGAGGAAACCATGGATTTATTTTTTTTCCTATTCTTGAAAAGAGGAAAGTTGGAATACTTGGTTACAACTGCCAAAATAAAAGGAAAGAGAGATCGCGGGCGACAAAGAGAGAAAATACTGGATAGCTGGTGTCATGGCATGGAAAACAGTCAACAACAGAACTGATCCGATGCACTGTAGATAGAAGATTGTGGAGGGACATGATCGCCTACGTCAACCGGCAGGGTACATGATGATGATGATTCTTGAAAAAATCACCAGGGCTTGTGGTGGGCTTTGAACTCGGGTCCTTCCTGTCAAGAGTTGATGTCGTACCTCTAGGCTACCCAGTCCCCCACCCCCCTCGCCATTTATTAATTTACTCTTACACATTCGCCATCTCGTCTCTTCATATGCTGTGACTATTTATAATTGCGGACTAGATACCTCCATACAGCACCAGTATATGCTGAACTGCTTGACACCTTATGATTATTTTGTCAAAATTATTACTTGTTCAGTTTTAATGTTTTCCTCCAAACTATAAAGTTTCTTTTTCCAACTTATAACTAAACTTTCCAACTAATAAAGTTATAAATAGAAAGCTATGTCACTTTATATTCACTAAAATGCAATATAAGTGTCAAATCTAGTGAGATTGCCAGCAGAAAGTCGTGTCACCCTACATTATCTAAAAATAATAAAACAATCAAAATTGATCTCATTCATGATAAAAATAAAGTGAATAACATTCTTACCTTCAGATCATCCACATTAAACTCTGGAAGCAGGGGTTCTGGTGTCTCCACTCGCGCTACAGAAGATGATTGAGGACTGGTTGGCTTAGGTGTCAGGCAAAGTCGGTAGGCCAGATACAGGAAAACGATAACCAAAGAGACAGACACCACGGACACCAAGGCAACAATGATGGTTTTCTTTTATAACTGTGATCATGGATCTGACCTAAAGAAATAGTATAATTTGTTTGTTTGAGGACTTACATACAAACATGACACAATTTTCCATACTTTCAATGTCAGACAATGTTGGCATGAATAATTTTTTTTTATCAATTTCTTTTTTCATTGGCAGAGTTGCATTCAGATGTTCATATGGTTACCTTAATGTGTTTCTGTGCTAGACATGGTTAATTTCTTGGTGTTTTTACGTGAAGCCATGGCTCATATCTTAGTGTGTTTCTGGGCTAGCCATGACTCATATTTTAGTGTGTTTCTGGGCTAGCCATGACTCATATCTTAGCTTGTATGCTAGCCATGGCTCATATCTTGGTTGTGTCATGTTACTCATATTTCATATCTTGGTGTGTCCGTGTTAACCTTGTCTAATATCTTTATGTGTGTCTGTGTTTAGTCATATCTCATATCTTAGTGTATATCTCTCCTGTGTGTTACCGGGGCCTCATTATGAGGGAAGTACAGAATAGTGACACTGTGACCTTCCAGGCATGTCGTAAGAGGCGACTAAGGAGGTTGATCAATGGCTTGACAAGCTGTCATTGTAAAAAGTATTGTTATGGAAACAGAGCCATAGTTTTGGAAGCAGTGATCTCTGCAATATGTGCCATTTTGGCACGCAAGGTTTCTGTTTTAAGATTGTGGTTCTGCCCTATGTGCCGCCTTCGGCTCGAAAGGACGATAGATAGATAGTGTATATCTGTGTTAGTCATGTGTCATATCTTTGTGTGTGCATGTCTGGGTTAGGATATATCATATCTTTGTGTGCATGTTTATGTTAGTCATACCTCATATCTTTTTGTGGGCATGTCTATGTTTGTCACATCTCATATCTTTGTGTGTGCATGGCTATGTTAGTCACATGTCCTATCTTTGTGTGTGCATGTCTATGTTAGTCATATCTCATATCTTTGTGTGCATGTCTGTGTTAGGCATGTGTCATATCTTTGTGTGTGCATGTCTATGTCAGCCATATCTAATATCATTATGTGCATGTCTATGTTAGTCATGTGTCATATATCTTGATGTGTGTCAGTGTTAGACATGCCTCGTATTGCTGTGTGCATGTCTGTGTTAGTCACATCTCATATCTTTGTGTGTGCATGTCTGTGTTAGTCACCACTAGTGACTCGGGCAGATGGTGCTCGTAAACATGGGAGTGCCGACCATCTAAGGGCAGAATCCCCTACAGAAAAGACAATCTGCTGCCTTGCAGGAAGATTGGGGATAATCAAAGGCTAAGGAAAGCAAACATGAATAAAATGCTGGCTCAAATTGGATGCACTGGGCCACTGGCGCAGAACACAACATAGAACTGGAGTCGTCAGTCGCTGGACACTGAGGGAATTGCTGAGGAGGGGATCTGAGCACCTATGGACATGTTCGGAGTGCAATGATGATGACCCGCAAATAACTCAATAACTCACTGTTGTTTTAGTTTAGTTACCAGGTCATCCTCACTGGTGCAGAACACAGTGCAACGTATTAACGGGTGTTCAATCAGAGTGGATCTGGCGGACTCTAATTGTGATGTTCTGTCTGTGGGGGCGATCAACACACTTAACCTGACAGCTGACTTCATGTGAGAGTCTGGAATCCTACTCTGATTGAGTCCTGATCGCAGAGAGAGAGAGAGAGAGAGAGAGAGAGATGTTTAAACATCAATACTGTTTGGTACTTACATTATTTGCTTTCTGGACCCTGGCATATCTAATTTTAAATTTTCTGTAAAAATACTGCCTTAGTATTTGAACTCTCTCACTTCAACTGGGAGTAAAGAGTGGCACTGCCAGAACATAAAAGTTCTCTGGATGAATTAAAGCAATAGATTTGTCAACCAACTTGAATTGGCACAGTTAGTTTCTGCGTGCTGATGTGCATTTTAAAGAGAAGATTGAAGCACCAATGGATGTGTCTGGAGTGCAATGATGATGACTCTAACACAAGATAACATAACATCACATGCTCCTTTGATTTAGAATCCTAAAAGGCCTTTGGCATCTTGACAAATGGTTGGATGCTGCTTTGCTCAACAGCTTCTCTCGTGGCTGAATCTGCCAAAATTGGATAGACTGATCCGGCCACAAAACAAACAGAATATTAGAATCCTGCTAGAAAAATAACTTTCAGTCAGATTGTAGCTTACTGTCATTATTTCTGTATTTTGTTGTTTATCTTCATGTCACACTCTTGGTGAACGGAACAGTGACAGCTGATATGGTGTTGAAGTTCATCTTTCTTGAAATAAAATAAGCTTTAGTCATCAGCAAAAAGCAAATCATTTAGACCTTCTGCTTATGACATTACCAATTTGGTGATTTTGTCCAAGCAGATAATAAATAGTAGAGATGACAGTACATATCCTTGTCTTACAAGTGTTGTTACTATTTGTAACAGTTTGCCTACAACTATTCTAATGGCACTTACATTTTTTTCATACAATGTTCCAATAAAGTCTAACAGCTGTCCATATACATTATCTTCTTTGTGCACCTTCCAAAGTATGCTTCTGTTAACTCAATCAAAAGCTTTTTCCAGATCAATAAATGCAATATTTAATTATCTGTTGCATTAAATAAGCTTTGTCTCAATACAAAAATGGCACCTATGCATCTTTTTCCTCTCCTCAATCTAAGCTGGGTTTTAATTAGTGATAGTTGCACCTTCTATCTAGTACATTTAAAAAGAATGTTATTTTAAAATTCTTTCTGTGATTGAATAAGCTGAGCTATTCTGACTCCCAGACAGTCAAATAGAAAGACTGAAAATAAGATAAAGAACATGTATATCATAGCATGTGAAGCCATGGGTAATTTTGGAATAGAAATAATAACCAAAATATTGAATGATACCTACAACAGTGGATATATACCAGACAACCGGCTAAAATAAATTTTCATATCCCTACAAAGGAAATATGGTGCGATGAATGTGGTGATCATCGCACAATAAGCCTTATGAGTCACATGACTACGATATTACTAAGAATCATCATGCGAAGAGTGCAAAACAAAATTAGTCCAGAAATTAGTGATGAACAGTTTGGTTTTGTTGGAGGTAAAGGTACAAATAATTCCATATACATCATAAGATCTTTAGTAGAAAAAGCCTTAGAGGTGAAAACAGATCTATAACTATGTTTAATAGATTACACCAAAGTATTTGACAAAGTAAAGCACCAAGAAATAATAACAATTTAAGAAGGCATAGACATAGACAGTAAAAATCTAAGAATAATAAAAAAAACATGTACTGCAACAAACAGCAGCCGTAAGAACTGGAAATCAATTGGGAATATTTTCACAAATAAAACAAGGTGTAGAAATGTGCTTTAACAGAAGAATCTTAAAAATACCATGGACAGCTAAGAAGAATAATGAAAACAAATAATGAAAACATTCTGAAAGAGGCCAAAGCAAAGAGAGAGCTAATTTTCCATTTTAGGAAAAAACAATCATAATTTGTTGGCCATGTAATGAGAGGGAACAGCTGGAATATATTGTAACAACTGGGAAAATTGAGGGACGAAGCGATAGAGGGAAGCAAAGAGAAAAGATACCAAACAGCTTAAGAGAATGCTTGGCAGAAGGTCAACAACAGAAATGATAAATAACTGTCAAGACTGAAAGTTGTGGAGAGACATGATCACCTACGCCAGCAGGCATGGTACTTGATGATGTGTGTCATTCTTGTATGCACAAAAGATGTTATACAGAGTCATGCATCACATCTTTGATTTTCCCACCATGAGAAACAGGACAAAAATTTGTTGAGCATGTGCCTGCCTACCTTCAAGTCAGTGCTAATGCACAGCATCGACTGCACAGTGAGATCAGGGGTCACAAAGTAGAAAGGCAGTAAGTTAAAGAGGGAGAAGTCTTGGATGGGTTTGGTTGTTAAAATTGTTCAACTGTTTGTTCATTTGAGGTAACAGAAACTAGTGAAGAATGGGCATGAGTGTCAGTAGTTGCACATGCTTTACTTTGCCAAATGCTTTTGTGTAGTCTATAAAGCACATATATAGCTCTTTCTATCAATGTTCTCAAGATATATATTGCACAAATCCATAAGGGATTTATCCATAAGGCTCTAACATTCCATTCATCATCATCATCGAGTGCCGTCTCCGCAACGAAGGTTGGCTACCATGGAGCGCCATTCTGCTCTGTCTCTTGCTTTGATGATGCAGATTGTCATAGGCTGATTTGCCCATCTTTTGATGTTACTCGTCCATGTTAGTCTTGGTCTGCCTCTGCCTCTTTTACCTTGTATTTTCCCCTCCAGGATTACTTATAGTAGGCTGTTGTGTCTTTTAACATGGTCCAAAAATCGTATTATAGTATCGAACTATCATCAATAGCCAGCAAAATTGGGCTTGAGGTCAATCATGAAAAGACTAAAGTCATGAAAAGTTTAATTCCAACAAGTGACAAAATATACATGGAAAACAAACCAGTAGAAGAGATCGATCACTTTATCTATCTTGGAAGTCACATTGATCGAGAAGGGATACGAGCAAAGAAATTAGAATCAGACTGGCTAAAGCAGCAATGTCTTTCAGAAGCCTTGAAAAGTTGTGGAAATCAAAACTCATTAGCACAAACACAAAACTTAGGCTATTCAAATCAAATGTACTATCAACCCTTACGTATGCGTGTGAAAGCTGGAAAACAACAAGAGATATAGAAACAAAGTTGAACGCATTCGAAAATAAATGTCTAAGGAAAATACTTGGTATAGAATGGAACGAATTCAAAACAAACGAGGAAATTAGAGAAATCGCCAATCAACCACTAATATCTTCAGTAATAAAGAAAAGACGATGGTCATACGTTGGACATGTGATGAGAAGAGATAATAATCGAATAGCAAAGCAAGCCCTCATATGGGAAACAACAGGTAAAAGAAAAAAGAGGAAGACCCAGGGAGACACTGAGAAGAACATTGATGAGAGAGGCAAGAGCAGCAGGAATCGGCTCCCTCAATGAGATAGAACTGCTTGCACAGAACAGAGACAGATGGCGAGATTTGATAAAATATCTTTAAAAGAAAACTGCTAGAACAAAAATTCATATAGGAGAAGGTGTATCTTGGTCTACGCCCTATGGGCCGGTTACGGCTCGAAAGGTCAATAGATAGAAAAAATCGTATTTGTCTTGTTTGAATTGTGCTTAGTAATTCTCATTTCATTTTTAGTTGTTTTAAGACTTCATCATTTATTTTCTTTTCCTTCCATCTAATTCTACCTATTCTTCTATAAATCAACATTTCAAAGGCTTCAATTCTCTGTTCTGTTTTCTTGTCTAATATCCATGTTTCTGCACCATATAGGAATAGTGAGAATATGTAACATTTTGCTATTCTTAGCTTTAGCCCTGGTCTTCCATTAAATCCCCATTTTTTATAGCCACCCCTTGGATCATATATTCTTGGGATGTTTGATGATTCATTCTACCAGATCTAGTTCTTTATGTCTTATCATTTGGTGAAACTGTTGCATCCTTTGTCTCTATATGTATTTTATAGCTAGTATTATTCCTAGCATTTTACTACCTAGAGATTATCAAGCTCCAGCATTCCTCAATCATCATTATTCCCGTAACACTTTCAGTCACTGCAGCTCACTTGAAAGCATCTTCACAATTTTCTTCCAACCTTCATGATTAAGAGTCACTGTCTGAGATGTAGCGAAAGTTAATTCCATCAATTCTCCGATGCTGTCTTCCCATCTTTGCCTCTGTTTCCATTCTTTCTCTCACTTGGTTCCCTACAGAATCTTCTTAGTAAGGCCTGTAATTTGTAACATGTTCGTAGTTTTTTAATTTCCACCCTTTCATGTCATTATGTAGACATTATTATAAAGAAATGTTGACCATGACATCATCAAAGTGTCTAGCACTAAAAACTGCTCACAAAATGTATTGTGGGGAAAATGGAGCATATGTGCATGCATGTCAATTTGCATGGTAGTGACTGTTATGTCTGTTATTTTGTCAATCCATTGTCTTCTATACTTGCATTTTCCCATGGCTTATAAATAAACATTAATATTGGAATTATTTCAACATTCAAAATTGTGCTCAAAGAATTATTAATAATATTAAACCATAGTGAACCAAACCATGTCTTTGATGTTCATTTACTTTTTTAAAAAAAGTTATAAAGTTAAAAAATATACCAGAAAACTCCTAGATTAATTAGTTACCTACAGAACAAACCTTTCAAAACATATTGTAGCATTATTATACTCTGAATAGATCATGACTAGACTTCTGACCTCAAGGAATGTGACATCCAGTATTTAGTCCTATTTTAGAATGACGATTAGGTATGGGTTCTATGTACTAATTAACCACTTAAAAGAGCCCTTGACTGTTGAAGATGTAACAATTTATATGAAACAAACAATATAATAATCACAAGAAGAGCAAGCGGTATGTTAGTTCCCAGACAAATTTTCAAAAAAGTACGATGCTCACCATTATTAAAATGACAAACTTCATAAAAATTACCAGGAACTTTTCTTGTGCTAAGAAATGTGAGCACTGTGCTGAGATTTGGAAAGAGACTACAGTGCTTACAGCACTAACCAAGTGCTATCTTAATGGGTCTACACACAAGACATGCCAGGTGCATTTTTCTGAGAGTTGCTGCAGTTCATTATTAATACACCTCTCATTCCCCACACCATCTCCTACCTGCATGTCTCTTTGTGTTGACTTGAATTAATTGTTTGTACCTTGTCACTTGCTTCATGAATGTCACCCCTACCTAAGAAATAAACTTCCTGCTCTATAATCATGCTGATGATGTGTCCCTAAACTCCAAGTCATTATATCTTGGACCTCCATTAATGTGATGGTTGAAATTGCATTCCAGATTGCTCAGTTCATTCTGCTGGACAATTGTGAGCTTGTTGATCTCAGTAGGGAGTACAATCACTAATTTTTCTGTATCTGTAGGTTCCACATAACAGCAGGGATCACATCAATTGTGAGCTTGTTTATCTCAGTAGAGAGTACAATCACTAATGTTTCTGTATCTGTAGGTTCCATATAACAGCAGGGATCACAACAATTGTGAGCTATTTGATCTCAGTAGGGAGTACAATCACTCATTTTTCTGTATCTGTAGGTTCCACATAACAGCAGGGATCACAACAATTGTGAGCTATTTGATCTCAGTAGGGAGTACAATCACTAATTTTTCTGTATCTGTAGGTTCCACATAACAGCAGGGATCACAACAATTGTGAGCTATTTGATCTCAGTAGGGAGTACAATCACTAATTTTTCTGTATCTGTAGGTTCCACATAACAGCAGGGATCACATCAATTGTGAGCTATTTGATCTCAGTAGGGAGTACAATCACTAATTTTTCTGTATCTGTAGGTTCCACATAACAGCAGGGATCACAACAATTGTGAGCTTGTTGATCTCAGTAGAGAGTACAATCACTAATTTTTCTGTATCTGTAGGTTCCACATAACAGCAGGGATCACAACAATTGTGAGCTATTTGATCTCAGTAGGGAGTACAATCACTAATTTTTCTGTATCTGTAGGTTCCACATAACAGCAGGGATCACAACAATTGTGAGCTATTTGATCTCAGTAGGGAGTACAATCACTAATTTTTCTGTATCTGTAGGTTCCACATAACAGCAGGGATCACAACAATTGTGAGCTATTTGATCTCAGTAGGGAGTACAATCACTAATTTTTCTGTATCTGTAGGTTCCACATAACAGCAGGGATCACAACAATTGTGAGCTTGTTGAACAGTCTGCTATGACACAGATTGTTTCCATGGAACACCAAGGACGAGGTAATGTGAGGCATTGGTCAGGTTTGGGGCCAACCAAAAATGGACAAGCTCCTGCATGTCTAGAGGATTGTTCAATAAGTCATGCTTCTTTAAATTAGAACAAATAAACTGGAGCGGATATGGGAATAACGTCATTGCGGTGACGCTACCTCTTGAAACCAAACCAAGTCAACTGGGGAAGTGTACTAATGGTAACAGTTCATTGACAAACTAATTCAATATAGGCAGAACACCTTAATTACCAAATGAGAGAAGGAGGAGGAGGGGGGGGGGGGAAGAGGGAAAGAGAGAGAGGAAGGGGGGGGGACTCAAGCACCTGCAACCTGTGATTGCAAAAACAGGACTGGCGACCCATCAGCTGACCAAGGCCTAGCATTGACCCCCTCTTTATTCTTCCCTGTCAATAACCTGCATCAAAGCAAGCTGGCTAACAGAAGCTAGATGTAGTGATGGCTCTTACTTGCTTCTTACTGATGGAAGGCCTAGTGTTGCAGGACCACTAGGAGGACAAGTCACACAGTCTTCCAGCTATAGCCTGCAGCTAGACAAACTCCAACAAACTCCAGTAAAAGCCGGGAATGTCAAGAAAACCTTCACGACCCACAACACTCAATGAGTCAAAGGTCTCCTGCTCGTATGAAGTTGTGGTATTACGTCAACAATAACAGGCAACATCAACAAATGAGAACTTCAGAAGAAAAGCCAGAAGAAATATGAGAAATAAAAATGACACAAAATATTAGCACTTTTTATAAACATTCCCTACACTCTAAGAGCTTTGCTACAAACACTTGGAACTATTTACGTTTGCCTGTCTATTACTCAATTCTAACACAGAATGGTACCTACCAAACATTCCTACACTCTTAGAGCTACGCTACAAACACTTGGAACTATTTACGTTTGCCTGTCTATTACTCAATTCTAACACAGAATGGTACCTACCAAACATTCCCTACACTCTAAGAGCTATGCTACAAACACTTGGAACTATTTACGTTTGCCTGTCTATTACTCAATTCTAACACAGAATGGTACCTACCAAACATTTCCTACACTCTAAGAGCTATGCTACAAACACTTGGAACTATTTATGTTTGCCTGACTATTACTCAATTCTAACACAGAATGGTACCTACCAAACATTCCCTACACTCTAAGAGCTATGCTACAAACACTTGGAACTATTTATGTTTGCCTGTCTATTACTCAATTCTAACACAGAATGGTACCTACCAAACATTCCCTACACTCTAAGAGCTATGCTACAAATACTTGGAACTATTTATGTTTGCCTGTCTATTACTCAATTCTAACACAGAATGGTACCTACCAAACATTCCCTACACTCTAAGAGCTATGCTACAAACACTTGGAACTATTTATGTTTGCCTGTCTATTACTCAATTCTAACACAGAATGGTACCTATCAAACATTCCCTACACTCTAAGAGCTATGCTACAAACACTTGGAACTATTTATGTTTGCCTGTCTATTACTCAATTCTAACACAGAATGATACCTATCAAACATTCCCTACACTCTAAGAGCTATGCTACAAACACTTGGAGCTATTTATGTTTGCCTGTCTATTACTCAATTCTAACACAGAATGGTACCTACCAACTGCTATGGATGTTGCCTGTGTTGTAGTTGTAGTGTGTTTAGCAGGGTTATATATGTCTTGGAAATTGAAGTTACACATATATCCACTGCAGCAACAGAAGTGGGTGTTATTTTTAGGAGGGTCATCAGAGACACAGATGTTTGGTTGGCAGTCATTAGATGGCATCCAGCAGCCTGTGTGTAACAAACAACAAACATCATTACAGCTTCTATCAATATTTCTTAATACTTCAATAACTAATTTCTCATAAAACTCAACAATTATGAATTATGATTCAAATACACAGAATGTAAGAACACAAAAACTTTTTTTCTAGAGTTTGAAGAAGATACCAGTATCATTATCTGATAGAGTTTGAAGGAGATACAGTATCATTATCTGATAGAGTTTGAAGAAGATACAGTATCATTATCTGATAGAGTTTGAAGAAGATACCAGTATCATTATCTGATAGAGTTTGAAGAAGATACCAGTATCATTATCTGATAGAGTTTGAAGAAGATACCAGTATCATTATCTGATAGAGCTGTTTCAGAGGTGGATGATGAGATGAATTTAAACCCAAGTGTTTGATGCAGCAAAGATATGGGTTTGTTGGTTGTTGACTTCTCTAAGAAAATGAAGCTTGAAATGTAGAGTGATCACTTATGGAGGATGCCATATTTTCATTGTCTTCACCTATAACTTGTACAAGTCTCAACATTCTTGTTTGTGCCAGGTTGAGTTATTAGCAGTAACACAACAGCCACTCATCAAACAAACATTGTAGAGGTTATCTTTAGTTTGCTCAGGAATAAATACATTTGACAAAATTCCAGAAACTGTATATTACAACTTTGTGGAAATGATGAGATTGTATAAACAATTTTAACTCAAAAGGTTCTCACCAAAGAAACAAAAAGGAGGCGAGGGGGGTGTTGTTTGCACAAACAGTGGCCTTGAATCTTCTTCGCTCGGCTATGTGCTCTTATGTCATCATTATGTGCCATACCGGTTGGCGTAGACGATCATGTCCTTCCACAATCTTCTATCTAGAGCGGAACGTATCAGTTCTGTTATTGACTGTTTTCCATGCCATGACACCAAGATATCCAGTATTTTCTCTCTTTGCCATCCGCGATCTCTCTTTCCTTTTATTTTGCCAGTTGTAACCAAGTATTCCAACTTTCCTCTTCTCATGATGTGCCCTAAAATTGTTGATTGTTTCTTTCTGATGTTTTTTAGGAGTTCCCTTTTTGTGTTGGGCTCTTGAAGAATTTCTTCTTTTATGTCAATTTGCACTTTACCATAAGATAACGTATTAACATTAGAAGCACTAGGAAACATAAAAGCAGCAGAGGCGAACAGAAGAACAAAAGACCGCAACTTATATCTCCCTCAACGCTAAAAGGCAAATGAGGAAGGAAAGAAGAAGAGAAGAATATGCTCCTTTCTAAGCTCACTTAAGGTTCCAACTTTGCAGGCATATAAACATATTGATATTACCAGTGCGTGCATGGTATTAATTAAACCAAATTTAATTTATATAAATATTGTATTTTAGGTTGTTTTTTTCTGTCTGGTCAAAATAATTGTTAGTGTTATTGATATTGTAATGAGTGCAGATTAAAGGCCAAAATAAAATGTATGCATGGACTTTAGAAAGGGAACATAAGGACAACAAATCTGACACTTTTTATTATTACATTTCATCCCATTGCATTGTTTTAATCTATACAAGTTGATTACTAAAGGAAAGTTTTTGTGAAATGAAAATTATAAAATAATGGAGCTGAAAATGGCAGTCAGAGACACACAAAGACAAGACATTGTTTTCTGATGAAAATGACAGGCAGAGATATACAAAGACTTGACGTTGTTTACACGGCTTGTGAAAATAAGGTTAGATACTTCACGTTTAAGTGCGTGTGTGCGACAGTTCAAGATATGATAGGGCTTGAGGGAAGGTGCGCGAGACAACAAAATAGATCTAACTTAGGGAAGAGGGGAGGGGGGTATAGCAAGAACTAGACATGGGAAACGAATGAGATGACTAAATAAATTGTCTACAAATGAAAACATATAGAATGACCAGACAATGGAAGATGTTTGAGACGACAAAATAGGCTTAATGTAGAGACGGAAACATGCAGCAGGAACTAGTAACATATAGCAGGAACTAGTCTATTGGAAGTAAGAGAAACGATAAAACAAACTTAATATAGAGAGGGAAACATATAGCAGGAACTAGTCTTTGGGATGTGAGAGAAAACGATAACATAAACTTAATATAGAGAGGGAAACATACAGCAGGAACTATATACAATCGTTTGTTAGTGAAATTTTAGCTACCTTATTCTGTTTATAATATTCTTCATACATTGACATTGATAATGAGACGTTATATCTTTCATTGTAGCACCTGTGATAATTAAAAATGAAATATTTCACATGAAAAACTGTAAATTGTGTAAATGTTTGAAATATCTTTCCATATAAGTATTACAATAGTAATACATCACTAGCACCACAGTTAACTGAGCTAGAACACTCACGCGTGTGTGCTATAACACACTGAACCCACTGTAATTAAGTATCAATTGCTAAACAAAGACTCAGTCATCTTCACCAAAAATGCTGCACAATTTCTAGGATAATGGTTGCATTCCACTTTGAGGTTATAACAATCTGTTGTGTGCAGCAATAATGAAGACTATGAGCGAGGGAGGAAGAGAGGAAACAATGTAGGGGAATGAGCCAAAGCAGAGAATGAAATCAACACCGATGTTTTCACAAAGCTAGAGCTTCATGTGAAGGATGCCGACGACGTTTGGCGATGATGCGACAAAAACAGCCTTTTGTGAGGAAAGCGATGAAGTAGATTACAATATACACAATATGACTATATATATATAAAACATACAAATAACTTACGTTTCCTCTCCTGATAAAAGAAAGCCGGAAAGAATACAGCCGTAGAGTACAAGAGAAATCCCTCTTTACGGTCAGATGCCTCTTGAGAGCAGACAACTGACACGAACTAAATATGCGTTTGTTAGTTCTTTTCGAGCCGAACATGGCACTTAATATAGAAATAAAACTCTGCTATTTGTTGCTAGACTTCTGGACCTACAATGATCTCACCAAACGTCCGTGTCCTGGGACCTGACCTTGTGAAAACCTTCAAGAAATTGTTTCGATTTACTGATCACTCAGAAGCCCATGGTCATAAAAGTGCTGACATGTTACATGAGCATCAGAGGTTGCCCCCAGTTGGAGCTTGACAACAACTTCTATCATGATACTTCTTGAAGACAGCATGTTGGTCACGGTAATTAATTAGGCTGTAGGCGTGAGAGCGTAAGAGGAAGACCCAGAGAGACACTGAGGAGAACATTGATGAGAGAGGCAAGAGCAGCAGGAATCGGCTCCTTCAATGAGATAGAGCTGCTTGCACAAAACAGAGACAAATGGCGAGATTTGATAAAATATCTTTAAAGGAATTGAAAACTGCTAGAATAAAAATTTAGATAAGAGAAGGAGTGTCTTGGTCTACGCCCTATGGGCTGGCTACGGCTCGAAAGGTCAATAGATAGATAGGCGTGAGAGTGCAAGGAATGTGCTCACTCTTGAGGTCGATGGGCTACCTTCATGCCTCCCTCATTCCTGACTCCCCAACACTCCCGAGAGCCTACTGAGTGCCACGATACTTCTGTATCCTTTGTGTGTCAGTTTCTGGGTTTGTTAGGAACAGCGTGGCGACTTGGAACAACATATAAATTATTAATCGACGGAGATAGCACTTCCCCTACACAATGAGACAAAGAAACGTATTTAATAAGATGAAGGAGAACAAGAACTGACATAAAAATCAGCAAAGAGAAAATGTCCTGAGTAAGCTAAACATAGTGACACATTTGTCCATTAATTCGCGTCGGCACAAAATTGTCAGATGAAAAAAAGAAAAAGACACATAGCCATAGAGGAAACAAACTCATACGAAATAAAAAGGGTGTATGGGATTTTGGAAGTTAAGCCATGAAATATACACAAATAAACGTTAAAAATTCTTCACTTTATGAAACTAAAGTAATGAAATGTGATTTCTTAAACATAGTTGAGAGAAATAGGACAGGACCAAACAAATCATGAAAGAAAAAAAATAAGAGAGAGAGAAAAAAAAGGCTCAATGAGATGATGGTTAGAAGTTAAAAGTTGAACCAGGTAATTTTAAAAAAAACGTGCTAAGAAAACGCAATTTATGAAAATAAAGAAAATAAACGGGACTTCTTGGGCAGAGATGGGAAATGCAGTTTAAAAGGGCGTCAACAAATCATGAGGGAGCACTCACTATGAAAATGTCACAACTTTTGTCTCAGAAAGGATTGCCAAATCTGGCCACAATAAATCAACGTCAAAACCAATTTCATAGCTGGAATAGGAAAGTGGCATCGGGACACGAGAGTCTCAGAGGAGATAGACGCTCGAAGAGATGATGAATAAGGAGATAGAAGAAGCTAAACCGTGTAATAAAAAGCAAACAAACAACGACGCACATTTTATGAGAAGAAAAGAAGTGACATAACAGACAGGAATAATAGGAAGAAATCCTGCGAGAGCAAACACAAATCATGAGAGATGAGAACACTCACTAAGAAAAACCTCCAGTACTCCACCTCAGAAAAGATGGCAAATTTAGCCATTAATCGGCGCAGACGCCAAATTTGCCAGTGGGAATAAGAAAGAGGTTCTGTATAAGACACGAGATACAGGAGGTGAGTAGATAAGGAGGCAGAAGTGTAAACAAGGGGATCAGGAGATAGCGGGGACAAGGGGGTTGTTGTTTAGCCAGCAGGAATGATAGAATCCTAGTCACACTGACAGCAAGAGAAATCCTCTGTGCTCGGCTTCTGCTGCATATCACGTGTTGACGTCACAGTTATGTTGCTGAGTACTTCACCCTTACGTGCGACCAGCGGAAGAATGGGGCTCTTATGTTCGTTAGCGCTCGCCAGGCACGTTCGTTTGTCTGCTGTGTGCTTTATGGCAAAGGGCCGTAATATTGTAAAGTTGTGTTCAAACATTCATTTTGTGCAGCCATAAAGTCTGCACGCCTTTCTTTCTTACACGGAAACTGTATCAGGATTAGCAACGGTAATACAGTAATACAGCGTGAGGTCATTTATTTACCAGTCACATTGATAGGAAATGTCACGAAGTAGCGAAATAACAACTTTAGAGCTAAAGAATGAATTGTGTGTTTACTTAAAACAGTTGGATTCTCGACAGGCAGATAGAAAATATTGCAGCCAAACGGATACATCAATAATGAGGCACACACATTCAGAGAAGAGGAGTTTTAACAAAGGTACAGGAAACTATCACTACTGGGGATAAGCACAAATATGTCAAATATCAAACACTACGGCGGCCGCAAGTAGAGCCTCAGAGAACTTGTAAAATAAACTTGGCTCACTTTTCCTGTAGATTATTTACCTGCACCGCCCCTATGGCAATTACGATCTCATAAGTCGAGTAAACCCTGATTTCCTCAAAGGATATATAAGAAAATACATGACGAAGGAGTTAATACAATTTTGTAGAAATCGTTTATATCATTAAAACAATTAAGCCTATGTGGATGCTGTCATTTTAGGATTTCTAATCACAGAATAGGCACATCGTTTTGCAAGGCGCCCTTGGCAGCGTACATTTTGGGAACCACTGGACTGGATGTTAAAGGTCACGTCGCGACAAGGTGTTAGTGTCAGAGTGTTCCATTTATGTTTCTATCGGTGCCAAACAAAACCTCTGATCTACGAGATCAAACCTGCGTTCTCCTGAAATGCACCGCGACAAGTTTTCAATAGCGCCCGCCGGATAATAAATAAATATTAATCAATAATCAAAGGTATACAGCCTAAGAAAATATCAACACAAAAGATTAGCACAAGCAAATACATCATCATCATGTATAGTACTTTCTCTCTTTGTCGTTCGCGATCTCTCTTTCCCTCTATTTTCCAGTTGTAACCAAGTATTCCATTCCAACTTTCCTCTTCCTATGATGTGCCCGAAAAATGTTGATTGTTTCTGATGTTTTTTTTATGAGCTCCATTTTTCTTTTGGCCTCTGTGAGAATTTCCTCGTTGGTCTTTTTTAGATGTCAATCCGTTCAGTTATGATGAAGCCAAATCCGGCCTCAAAGGTCAGTACCATGAAAAATGGAAACGAGAACACCCAAAGCATAACGAGAGGGACGGTTACCACCAACTATCAAGGAGGGATCAAGTCATCATACTTTGCCTACGCTCTGGCCACAATAGAATGAGAAATCACATGTTCACCAAATTCAAAATAGGTACAACCAGCCTATGCCACTGTACACTGGACAATATGACAACAAAACATGTTCTACAGGATTGCCCCTAGTATACAGACCTGAGAAGAGCAATGTGGTCCACACCTACCTCCCTGGAAGAGAAACTATATGGGGCAATCGATTCACTTAAACAGACAGCTGACTTCATGTGAGAGTCTGGAATCCTACTCTGATTGAGTCTTGATCGCAGAGAGAGAGAGAGAGAGAGAGAGAGAGAGAGAGAGAGAGAGAGAGATGTCCAGGGAACTTTCACCATTCCGTCCGCTCTGAACTTTAAAACTCCGAACTTTAAAACAAACTAAAAAATCCACTCAATTCTTTTTTATTTAAAAGTCTGTAACTGAAAAATGCGAGCTTGAAGACTAAACTCTGATAACTTCTATTATATTTGCTTTTATCGATTTGTTTTCTTCTGGTACCACTCATGGATAAAAGCAGTTGGTGATCAGTCTTACTGATCAATTTGTATCTACACCTTAAGTAGGCCCCTCCAGTAACTGTACATCATTCCAGTGTCAGGCATTCTATCAAAAGCCTTCAAACCAATATTTTCTCATTGTCTTTGATGTTGTCAAGATCAATCGGTCAGTGTGGCCAATTGGTGAAATTGGTGAACACACCCACCCAACCACTCAAGAGTATCCTGTCGTCGAGAGATTACTTAGAACAAAATGAGAACTTTACACCTTCCATCCTGATTCTACGGTCATTCATTCATCGGGTGCTATCTCCACATGGAAGGTTGGCTACCATAGCGCCATTTGACTCTGTCTCTTATCTTGATGGTGTATGTTGTCATAGATCCACATGTCCACCTTTGATGTTATCAGTCCACTTTAGTTTTTGTCTGTCTCTGTCTCGTATATCTTGTACCTTTCATTCCAAATGACTTCTAGAAGGGTATTATGTATCTCCACATGTCCAACAAAAAATGTATGTGTATTTTTTCGAATTGTGTTAAGTAGTTGTAACTGTTTTCCATTGTCAGCTGATTCAGAACTTCCTTGTTTGTCTTCTTTTCCTCCACTCAATTTTGCCCCATGTTCCTACAGGTAGGAATTACGGTCATTCGCCGTCATCTCAATTCACAAGCCCACAAGAAACAATTACTGGGAGGATTTTCTAAAGGCCGATTTTCGCTGAGAAGCGGTAGTAAAAGTCTTTTAAATCTGGAGCCAATACGACAACATTATCAACTGTTGCGTTTCATGAAGTGGGTACACTTTTACACGAATACAGAGTATTTTGTACTGGAGAGACACATGAACCAGCAGAAAAAAATATTCTCCCAAAACTCACAATTTAGAAATTATGCTATTGGTTTATCTTGTGTTAATGAAAACCGATGATGAGGCCCGATGCCCCCCCCTTTCCAAATGAGTCTCGGGAGAGACAAATGAGAGTTGGGACATGCCTGAGAAAAGGGAACAAATGTGAGAAAGTCACAGCTAAATCATAAAGAGCCAAGAAAGAAAATGAGAAAGATAAAGAGAGAGAGTGGCAGATGAAGTAGAATGACTTGTAAAGAACTAGAGATAACCAACAGGGAGCTGGAATCATGCACGTTTTGGAGAAACGTTTCCATGGCACTGATATATGGCTGGACATATGTGTTCCCTGACGTCACTGCATTATGTCATCGGACACCTGACAATGCTCACAATGTGTCCTCCCATTTATTAGCCCAGTCACGTTTATCGTGTCTATCTTCACGTCTCTCACATCCCACTTACCTAGTGGCAGGGATAACAGAAAGAATAAATACAAATTAATTTGCCCGTGTTAGTATATCGCACGAGAATCAGACAATCCCGCATTGGTACATAACAACTAGGGATCAGCTTCAGAATACAAAAGCAGATAAAAGCGTGAGAGTGTTTTTTTTTTTTTAAATCTCGTAAAAAAAGCAACAAAGTTATTCGCTCTGTCACTTCAAAATATGAACATTATTTTTCATTTAAAGATAACGTTTACAACTTCAGTATTTCAATATCATCATCATCATGTAACATGGATTGTATAGACATTGACGATTTCATTCTCTAAAACTGTTTTTTGAGCTGAAATACTCAAAAACTGTCAAGTTGGTCTACGTTTTTCCCACCGATTTCTCCACTTCCGACGATATCTTTCCTCTATGCATACACCTGCCTAACAACTAACGTGAAGTAATACAAGTCTACTATTTGAAATGAGAATACGGCATGCACAAGTCAATCAACGTTTAAGTAGAATCAACCCCTTCCACGAACCAGATTCCAGGCACTATAACCATCATCTGGAAACTACAACCATCATCTGGAAACAACGGATCATCAGTGTTACCACCACACTACTCCAAGTGGACGTGCTATGCCAGAACTCTTCCATATATCAACATTCTCAGATATTGTTCCTGGTACTCCTCAAACAGCTCTTTATGCATGAAGAACTGAGAAAAGCTGGGAATTATTCCCGCCACTGAATACATAAAGAAACTAAATATAATGGTTTGACCATTTGCAAAGACATAAATAACAACACATTACGCAGTCTTCATGAAACTTTACGAGAACACCAGACCCGACCAAGAAAAAGACGGACTGCTGGAGTATTAGAAACACTAGGAAGCATAACAGTAGAGGAAAAGACCGTAAACTGTATCTCCCCTCGGCATTGACAAGTAGACGAGGGAGGAAAGAAGCAGGAGAAGAAGACATTATTTACAAATATGTGTCACTTTTGTTTACGAGTTATTGACTTATTTGCGGGTTATCATCATTGGACTCTGAACATGTCCACATATGCTCAGATCCCCTCCTCCGCAGTGTCCAGCGACTGACGACTCCAGTTCTGTATTGGTTGATAAGTCTTCTTATACGCGCACTATGTTTTTCATTATTTATTCATCCGAAGGAGTGACGTGGGCTCATGGTTGTCAAAGTCCTGTGCCCTTCCCACATCTCGGAGGACATTGATGACGTCCACCCGATCCATTGGTTGATCGTCTTCAAACGACAGCGGAGCTAGCCATCATGTCCGCTCTTTCATTTCCCCATACTCCCGTATGTCTAGAGACACAGACAACGGTGACCCTACGTATTTGTGACTTCTACAATGACTCTAACCATTGCCTGCATACAGAGCCCGCATCCATTTTTTTTATCATGCGAATCGAATCACTCAGTATGCAGGCGTGGGTGTAGGCTTGTGATTCTAAACAGTTTAATGTCATGGCCACTGCTATCACCTCCATCGTCATGCTACTCGTGGTCATAACGTATGCACCACTGTCCTCTGATTATTCTGCCCGCCGAGAGTGCTGTAAATGCCCATGCATTCCTTCGGTCTCATATTACGGATACGTTTGTATAGATGACTGCATCTTCCTCATCCGTGTTATCCCAGATGAGACAGTTGACCTCCGCATTGACCACGACTGGGTTCTGTTCCCTACATTTCCTGTCGTGTGCGTACCCCTGAAGAACGTCGGTACCGATATCCACTCCTCGCCAACGTTGATATTGGTAAGCCCACAGACCTGTTTGATGACATCTTCTGCTCGGCATGATTTGTCTCCTTTTAGCCTGACACCTCTCCCTGTGTTGAGCTCATGATGAAATGGGTGCTTTTTATCTGCACTTAACTTTAGGTATGCTCGTGCCCTCCAGATCTTCATTCTGTCATCCATGGTTGAAAAGTCGAGAAGATACCTTATTGCTACACAGGGAGTGTCCCTCGTACACCCAAAGATCATACGCACAGCTTCATTCTGTATTTTCTCCAGCCTATCAATTTGCGTCGTACTGACAGTAAGAATTGCCAGGGCATAATCGATTGGTGCGAGGTCTAGTCCCTGGAGCAGAAGGGTATAGCCTCTGCTCGATGTTGGCAGCTGCCATGAGCTTCAAGGTGGCTAATCCTTTGCGGGATTTTGTTATCACATGGTCGAAGTGATCCCAAAAACACAGAGTGCGATCAAACTTGTCCCTAGTCATCTCATCAGCTCCCATTCGTATCGCCGGTGTTTTCGTGTTAACGCTATGATTGTTAAGGGAGTACCATGGAACCGTTGCTTTATTAGGATTGACCAAGAGACCTGATACTCCACCCCAGGAAAAGATGAGATCGAGTTCGTTTTGCAGTGTGGATGCGCTGTCCAGTCTGTCTCTTCCCTGTCGATATACCAGAATATCATCAGCAGAAGTCATAGTTCTTCTCCTCTCATCCAGCTGTAATTCCGTGATCGTTATTGTGTACACGTTAAATAGAACTGGTGACAATTGTGAGCCTTGTGGCAGCCCTGGACAAATGGATGTTGGCTCGGATGAGGAACTTCTACATCTGGGTATCACCTTCCTCTGAAACAGTGTTGCAGCGTTCCATCTAATGAGGAAGGGGTGCACCGCCAGTTTGAGGATGTTCACTAGGTATTCAAATGGTACTCTGTTGTATGCATCCTCCAGATCTATAGCAGCAGCACGTCTCCTCTCGTCTGTGGAAGCCTACGAAGACGTCATAGGCGAAGATTGCCGCATTGGGCCATGTCTCATTATTATATCTATAACCTTTGAGTGTGGGTGGAAATGCGTATATCTATTCAAGGTGACAGGTGAGGACACGGGCAACTATTTTCTCCAGTAGCTTGCCCGCAGTGTTTTTCATCGTGATGATTCTGTAGGCACTGATCTGAGAATGGTCCTTGTTTGGCTTCGGTAGCGGTAGTAAGTAGCTGTGAGAACACTTCTCCTTAATCTGGCCACTCCGAATGCTGGCATTAAACTCATTGGCCAGTTTTGTCAAGTCGTCGTCAGCTAAATCGCCTATGTCGTCGTACCGAACACCATCTGGACCAGGAGCAGTGTTGTGTGACCTTTTAAGTGTTGTGCGAATGGCATCGGTTGTGATTGTGGGATCTTCTCCCACCACTACATCCTCGCACAATTCTGAGAGTGATCCTCGTATCCCCATTCTTACTGCCTCAATTCTTTGGTCAGTCTGCTCAGTGTAGCTGGCAATCAGAGCCTTACCTGTGCTCTCATCACATTTGTGAACAACCTCAGCTGCCACCATGTTGTTAGGCACAAGGATGGTCTGTCCAAGAAGTCGTCTACTGAAATCCACGGGCAATACTGTCCTATCATCAAGAAGTGTTTCTTGCAAAATCATTATATCGGCGTCGCATAGTAGCTTATCAAGAATGGGCCGTCGGTGATTTATGAAAGTACAGTTCAAGTATGAAACGCGCACATACTTTAGGCATAACCCCTCGCACTTCAACCGTTTCTTACACATTCCGGCACGTTTCAACCCCCATCCCCTCTTTTTTGTGTGTTTCCCTTCTTCAATGTTGCCGTTTAGGCTTCATATGAATACTTCTTGTCGTCATTGTTCATTTTGTTGCTGAAAGTCGACAACCCCAGCTCTTCGGCACGTGGATACACTATGAGCTTTTTATTTTCTTCATTCAGATTGACACAGCAATGAAATCACACTTCCTTGCCGACGAACCGAGGGAAAGACACCACCATCTCGGGTCGCACCGGAAGCGTAATTCTGTTGACTTATATTATTCAACAAGCGTGTCTCTCAGCTACAGACCAAGACTGTTTTTACAGTTGCATTAAATAGTCTTATCCTGATGCTATACTACCCATATTTTATTGAATTGAAAGAAAGCTGTTCTTGCTTTGTTTTTTATCCCTCTCCTTAACGTTTCTCTCCCCTTATCCTCCATTGGCGATAGCGCTGTCCAAGTCTGTAAAGTGATTCACTTCCTCATTGGCGCTCCTACTACTGAGTTGTGGCATTTTGTTACATTTCATTATCTTTGTTTTATCAATCTGTAGTCTCATTTTGATAGAGTTGTTTCTTAGTCCCTGTATCACCTCTTTCATTTGGTTGCGGCATACATACAAGGAATGCAACGTCTTCGGCAAAATCCAAGTCCTCCAGTTGGTTTCTGTACAAAAAGGGCCAACCAAGCAACATTTTTTGAATAAAAAATGGAGATGGATTAGACACGTACTAAGTAAACCTGATGCTAGCATAGCAAGAAAGAAACTGTCTTGAATATAGAGAGAAAATTAAAGGAAATGCCCAGAAATAAATGGAGAAAAGATGTCAAGAAATTCCTAAGAACACTGGCCAAGACTGGAAAGAGATAACAGAAAATGTCGAAGAATATGGACGGGTGGAGAGACATTGTCCATGATTTAAGCTCAACAAAAAGGCTTTGATTGATTGATTAGTTATTACATTTTACATTTTACTTTGATGGTATAGCCAGAATTATCAAGCCTTGAACTGGGAAATGTTTTCAAGTTCCAATTTCTCTATAAACTGTGTTTCTAATTAGAAATGGTAAATTTATAAAATGAATTAAATTACAAAGACGTTGCACAACATGAAAATAGTGTTAATACTTGTGAATCATTAGAAACTAGCGCTGTATACACAAGTATTGAATTACATTCTCAATGTCAGCTTTGATGGTATTTGTTTTGATGTAAGAACGTACCTCGTACAGGAAACACTGGATCTGAGGTAATTTTAGGAAGAAGGTAAATACATTTATAGATAACTAATTTACGGAAAAAATGGTCAAGGGCGTTGTCCTGTATTACGTAATGTTGTAGGAGGGATTAGGTGCTTCCCATTAAAGAGTGTTCGGTAGTGATGGAGAAATAATTACGACTCTTATCTTTTTCTAACTCAGTGAGTCAGGTACTACTTCCTTTTTTCCTACATGGCTTACCTGGAGAGTGTCAAACTGGGATTGAACTAGTGTTTCACTTAATCACCAAGCAGCGAACTAACCAATACGCTCACAGATATAACACGTCTACAGATAATACAAACGTAAATGCTCATATGTGGTTTGTTCTTTCAATATTAGAATAAGAACAACACAAGAGGATGAAGAAGAAAGAGCGTTGACACACTGAGATGTATAAGGAGAATGGTATTGATTTATAGATTTTATTTCTAAACCATCGGTATATTTTGGAACAAGGTGGCCAGCATTACACCAGTGCAGTTATCTGCACACCCCTCCATTATACCCATTACTCATTTAAGGCTTGATAGATCTTGGATCCCTTGTTTATGGTAATGAACACCGACCTTTCGTTCCCACATGAATTGATATAAATATAATTGTACAGAAAAAATATGATAACTGTGAAAGTGGAAATAGCCATGAGAATCCAGCACCATGTAATTAAAGAGCCTGCAACTTAACGGAACTCCATTTATCAAACTTGTGAAAGCTCGAAACCCCCTATGTCCGACTTGCTGGCTCGCGACGGCTGTTTGTATACTGTGGATTCGGACTGTGTACTTCATCCTGCCAAAACACTAGATAACCAGACCTCGTTACCATGATTCTGGCTTCTGTCTCTCACACATCATATGCGTTTTGCTACTACAGGATCACATCCTGCCAAAAATGACGTATAAATACAATGCTAGGTGTGATGAAACGATGTTGTATTTATTCACAAATACTTTTTCTCTCTTCATTATCTCTTTCCTTTTAATCGTTATATATTCTGTTCTTGTTATTAATATATACTTTTTCTCTCTTCATTATCTCTTACCTTTTAATCTTTATCTCTTCCATTCTAGTTATTAATATATACTTTTTCTCTCTTGCCTTTTAATCATTATCTTTTCCCTTCTAGTTATTAATATACTTTCTCTCTTCATTATCTCTTACCTTTTAATCATTATCTCTTCCATTCTAGTTATTAATAATCTTTCTCTCTTCATTACCTCTTACCTTTTAATCATTATTGGGAGCCGCGATAGCTCAGTGGTTAGTGAACTGGACTACAAAGGACAAGAGGTAGAGTTCGATACCAACCGACGGCTTCCGGTTCACCCAGCCTTTAATGGGTATCGGATTTTTTTCTGGGAAAGTAAAGCGGAACGGGCGTAATACCGACCACATTACCCAAAAATCATGTGCCGAAGGTGCGGAAAATGCATGGTCACTAACACCATATTCCCTATACGCCACTTGGCATGACGGGAGTACTTTACTTTTTTACATTACTTTTTTTATTCATTATCTCTTCCCTTCTAGTTATTAATATACTTTTTTCTCTCTTCATTATCTCTTCCCTTCTAGTTATTAATATACTTTTTTCTCTCTTCATTATCTCTTCCCTTCTAGTTATTAATATACTTTTTTCTTTCTTCATTATCTCTTCCCTTTTAATCATTATCTCTCCCCTCCTAGTTATTAATATATACTTTTTCTCTCTGAATTCTTTATCAAATCTACATTAAACCTTGAAATTCCGATTCAGTAAAATTAAAATGTAGATGTTCCTGTAGTATTACATAGTAGTGAGGTCTTCAATTATTAATCTCAATGAAATGCACTTTAGAAAACTTATTGCTACGGCCTCTTAATGGTTACTCCCCTTTCGTTATGTTAAAGAAAAATGCACGTAAAGATTGTACACTATGCTATACTAGAAAACAATTTTAACAAAGAAATACGCATATTAATTAGAGAAAATCTAAGATTGTCTGTACTAGGATCAAACCTATAGCTTTCGGCACATCCAGTGAGCGACGGTTGAGCAGTGATTAGTAAAAGGGCTTATTGAGAAGTCAGAACCCAACCTTGTTACCTGAGAATGTGTTATCTTCGGGAGAAATGGGGGGGGGGGCGCAGGGATGGGATATATATATATATATATATATTGACCTGTATATATATATATATATATATATATGAACACTATATTTCCTATACGTCACATGACGTGAAATAGTCGGCTGAGAGTCTTACTGCTGACTAGGTAAGAGTGGTACCTTTCTGCTGGCTGCATCTGTGTGACAGCTCTCGGAGTTTCCCCGCAATAAATAAATATTTATTTTATCTTTTATTCTAGAATTTAAAAAAAATAAATAAATAAACACACGAGAAGAAGACCATCACATAGAAGAAGAGAAATGGACTTTAGATTTTTTGAAAGCACAATATGATAAGCAGGAAAAAAAATTGCTATCTTCGAAACAGGACGTCAACATAAAAAAAAGAAAAAAGATTTCGTTATATCCTCATTACTTCCATCATCATCCTCTTTGTTTACTTTCAAAAATAAACTTGTGTAGGTTGTGTGCGCAGGTTAAAACAGGGCAACGAAATATGTATCTGTTGTGTCCGACATATCCGGTTTCGGCAGTTGGATTTGTTTGTGAACGATGAAGAGATCGGCGCTATATCAAATCTCGACTTCTGCCAGGAGATGTAGTGGCATATACCACCCACCCACTACTCTCACGTTCCAGGTATGAGAAAATCCATGGAATCGTTTTATCTGTGACAATTTATTCTTATTTTCTCTATCTCTCACTCGGACTCATTCTCTATCTCTCACGCACACGCACACGCGCGCGCACACACACACACACACATAAAATCACACACATATACATTTAAGCACCCCGTGCGTATATCACACACACACACACATAAAAAGAACAATAACAGAACTGGAATACAATATTCAGGACAAGCAATGGTAAAGTTAAATGCATGCTTCTCATCAATAAAATAGAGTTAGTAGATCAAATTCTATATAATTTGTTACTAGCTCACCACGTAAAATGGTTTCATACAAGGACATCGAAATTCCCGTGAAACCTGAAAGGAAACGTCACCTAATTCTCGATAGATTCTTAATCTGGACGGTCTATGGCTGGACTATGTCCTGAGAGCAAACATAATTTAAACAGAGAACAAACGAGAAAATATTGATTTTGTTGTTGCTATTTTTGCGGAAAATACAAGCTCAAAGACTGCTGGGAATGTGTGAATGTTGGGTTATATCTATGTGAGGCTTTGCATGTGTGTACGAGCACAATAGCATGATTGGACCACAGTTGCTGAAATAATAAATAATATGGGAAGTTAAAATATCGGAGCGCAAACTGATAAAGTGATGTACGTACTTGCTTGCTTGTTCGTGTCTCCCTGTAGAAGAGAATTGCACACTAAAAGATGTAGAGGCAGAATTGGTGCAGTACAGTACGCAGAAAAAGAAAAGTGACACGAAAAAGAGGATACCGTAGTTAGCTGGACGGTTAGAAGAATAGAATTGAGTTGGAGATCGGCAGCCACAGAGAGCAGTTGGACAGTTGCGAGCCATGGAAAGCACTAGCGACAGTTGAAGACTATGAGCAGAGAGCAGTAGAGATGGAAGCCCAAGGAGATAGCTTGCGTTAAAAGGTGGAACAAGCAGAGAGCGGCTGGATAGTTAGAATAATATAATTCAGTTGGAGATCGGCAGCCACATAGAGCAGTTGGACAGTTGCGAGACATGGAAAGCACTAGCGACAGTTGAAGACTATGAGCAGAGAGCAGTAGAGATAGAAGCCCAAGGAGATAGCTTGCGTTAAAAGGTGGAACAAGCAGAGAGCGGCTGGATAGTTAGAATAATATAATTCAGTTGGAGATCGGCAGCCACAGAGAGCAGTTGGACAGTTGCGAGCCATGGAAAGCACTAGCGACAGTTGAAGACTATGAGCAGAGAGCAGTAGAGATGGAAGCCCAAGGAAATAGCTTGCGTTAAAAGGTGGAACAAGCAGAGAGCGGCTGGATAGTTAGAATAATATAATTCAGTTGGAGATCGGCAGCCACAGAGAGCAGTTGGGCAGTTGAGAGCCATGGAAAGCACTAGCGACAGTTAAAGACTGTCCAGATACCAACAGATGTACTGATCTCGACAATGAACAAAAATGCGAATCCTCTATACTAAACATTAGAAAATTAGATAACCAGAAACAATGAAAAGAGAAGTGGATACCGAGTGGAAGGCTCAAGAGGGGCAGACCAAGGGCAGCATGGCAGAGAACATTTGGAACATTAATTTGGGTCAGACATGGTGCATCCAGCGAAAGATGGCCACGGACCGCACGAAATGTTACTCTTGCCCTAGAAGACACAGCAGAAAGTGTATCAGCCACTAACCGTTTAGTCGGCCAGGAACAAAGGAGAAAGAATATATGGAATACAGAGACAAATGTGTACAATAAATTACGTTTTAAAATGAACTAACCACTTAATATACGAAGTGTCCTTGTTGACGACATGCTCCCAGTTGACCGGACTGTAAAAACAGGTAAGCTGTCAAATGCCCAGTTATATTAGCTACTGACCTCCATACTGCAAATATTGAACTTTAATGTTATAATCAGAGCAAGTGACTGGCTGCATCGATTAAAATCTACCGTTCTGTCAAATAACGTGGAAGATGGTTTATTTCATGTAGAGCTTTAAAGTGATTTATTACCCGTCGACGTACCAAGTCAGGGAACAATCTTCGCCAGGGTTCACAGACAATCATATTTGTATCACGATTACACCAGTCACCAAACTGCTCTAACAATATCTATCTGACTCTGACTACTCCTCTTCTTCACTACTACCACCGCGTCCGCCGCCGCCGCCACCGCCACCACCACCACCACCATCATAATGAACCGTGCCTGCTGGCGTAGGTGATCATGTCTCTCCTCATCTTTCGATTTCGACAGTTATTTATAATTTCTGTTGTTGACCTTCTGCCAAGTCATTCTCTTAAGCTGTCTGGTATATTTTCTCTTTGCTTCCCTCTATCTCTTCGTCCTCAATTTTCCCAGTTGTTACAATATATTCCAGCTCTTCCCTTCTCATTACATGATAAAAAAATGATGACTGTGTCTTCCTAATATTTGATATTAGCTCTCTTTTTGCTTTGGCCTTTCATAACATTTTCATTACTCTTCTTAGCTGTCCATGGTGCTCTCAATATTCTTCTGTAAAACCACATATCTACAGCCTCCAGTGATTTTCTTGTCTGTTGTTCTATTGTCCATGATTCACATCCATATGTTAAGACTGGCTCTACATAATATTTAAGAACTCTTTTTCTTGTTTCTATTGTCAAAAATGGATTGCAAAGTACCTTCCTCATTTTTGTTGTTTAAAGCTGCTTTTGCCTGAGACATTCTGCATCTCACCTCTGTTGTACATCTACCATCTGAGGTTAACAACGTTCCCAGATATTTAAATTCATTTACCTGTTTTAATATTGCTTCACTTGTCTCTATTGTGCATTGAAGCGATGTCTTTTTTTGTTGTTGTTACCTTTATTTCTTTTTTTTTTTTTTGTTGCTATTAAGGTACTTTACTGTTGCTTTCCGTCGCTATAATGCCTAACATTTCTTGTATCTGACTCACAGGGTTAAAAATAGTAACAATGAGCCAACTCACCAAATGTTAGATCTTGATTGTTAGTGTAGCGATTTCCGAGCTTTCAATACGTGACTTGAAGTGTAACTAAATGGAATTAGTTGTATACATAATTCGTGTATCGATTGATCACGATCAAACTTGGTGAACTAGTAGGGGTTGAGTGTAAAGTGAGGGACACACACACACACACACACACAGAGAAAGAGATGGAGATGTAAAAACACGCGCATTCTCACACAACCAGAAACAATGAGAACCATGCATGAAAACAAGAAAGACGGCGTGTACAAGCCCTCCAAGTACGCATGTACCGTGGAGACCTGTAGATCGTCAGTTTCCCAGTACACCACTATCACCAGAAAACACAACTGCCTGTCTGCGAGTAGGATTACCACCTGTTTTTACGTACGCCATTAAATATCTCTGTCTCTGATATTTCGTTATTATTTTCGCACTGACGACTCCAGTTGAATTAACTGGGTTTTCCTACTGAAAGATTTTTTCTCATTCCGTTTAATTGATGACATTTCTCTTCGAAATTGAAGTTGTGTATTACTCTCTCACTCTTTCTCGCTTCCTCATTTCTCTTCTCCTTTGTATGTTTGTTTATTTTTCACATACTGATCTGCTCATGTTTCCTTCCTCCCCCCTCCAGTTTTTCCCATTTGTTATGTTTGCTACCTCACACACCGGGGCCAATAAACCCATATGTATATAATGAGCCTCTTGGTGGATTTCAAATAGTACAGTAATAGGTAGTTTAGTTGGTGTTTTTTTTTATTTTAAGCCATTCTAGTCAGCTACTTAATTAATTTTATTGGTTTTTGTTGTACATGGTGGTAGGCATACTAAATTCAATCGCCTGTAATACATGTATATATATATATATATATATATATATATATATATATATATATATATATATATATATATATATATATCTATGTATATTTATAATCACCACCATCAAGAATCATAAAAATAAGCGGAACAACTCTGATAAAAATATAAGAGCGTCAAAAACGTGGTTACAATAATAATATTAGACGGAAGATGCTCCACGAGAAATAAAAAGCAGAATAACACCGGCTAAAGTAGCATTTCAGAAACTGAAACCATCTTGTGTTATAAGTCTATGCCAATAAGATTGAGAAAGAGAATTCAGTGGTGCTGTTTAGAGCCAATTCTGACCTACGGAAGCGAATCATGGACATTAGACAAACAAATGAACAGATCATTAGAGGCCACAGAGATGGGATTTCACAGAAGAATTATGAGAGTTTTCAGGACATTTAAAAAGACCAACGAGGAAATTTTCAATGAGGCCAACAAAGAAAGGGAGCTCCTAAAAAGTATAAAAAAGAAACAATCGACATTTTGTGGCACATCGAGATGAGGAAAGTTATAATTCCTGGTTTCAACTGGCAAAATACAGGGAAAGAGGGATCGCGGACGGCAAGAGGAGAAGATAGCTTGGTATCATAGCACTGTAAACAGTCATTAGAATTGACATAACGCAATGCGGACAGATAATCATGGAAGGACATGATTGCCAACGCCAACCGGTATGGCACATGATGATATTCATAACGTAAATCAACAATGTGCAGTAAGGCTATTGTAGTGTTTGCTCCCACAGGCTGATATTCATATCAGAATTGATACATAATAGCCTATTTTCCCTTCCTCATTTTCCGTTCAGCGTCGATGGATTAGGTAGTGTCCGGTCTTAACCCTGATGGCCGTTGAAACCCAGAGTCAACATTCATGTAAGGTAGCCTTCGTTAGTAAATTTCTTAGACTTTCCAACTTAGATATGTACAAAGTAGTGTATTCGTGAAACACTAGCAAACAGAGACAGCTCTGAGGGACAAGGTCCTTCTAAAATTACTGGAGGCCACAGTGAAGTCTGTATCGAAACTAGTACCTGAAACCCCTCAATAGCAGATCTCAGATAAAGAAGTTCATATTCAATTCAAGAATTGATGTGACTACCCGAGTAGCAACAAGACAGAGGAAGCAGTTCTTACCACACATTTGCACGCACTACCATGGATTATAAATAGCACAATACATTCTACAAGAGTAATAAGTATACAGGGACGACGAAGAGGAATATTCCATTAAGACATACTGCTAAATCCTCAAGCGACTTCTTTTTCCCATTCTAGCTGAACTTTTTTTTTATTAAACAAAGTGGTTCATTTTAAAACAGGTATCAGATATCCAGTTATTTCTGTCTGGAACACCCGATTTATGCAGGCAATTTGAGATTACACTCCCCTTCATCGTTTCCTGCGTTGAGGATTTTGAGATCGATGACGATTTTAGTAATATTCTTGAACGCCACTGTACTTTACAACACCTACAAGAAATGACGTTATCAGCAATATTATCGTACGCCATTGTACTTTACAAGAAAGGAAGTTGTCAGCAACATTCTCGAACGTCATTGTGCTCTACAACTCCTATATGAAGTGACGTTGTCAGAAATATTCTCGAACGTCATTGTACTCTACAAGAACTGACGTTTTCAGCTATAATCTCGAACGTAATTGTACTCTATAAGAATTGACGTTTTCAGCAATAATCTCGAACGTAATTGTACTCTACAAGAATTGACGTTTTCAGCTATAATCTCGAACGTAATTGTACTCTATAAGAACTGACGTTTTCAGCAATAATCTCGAACGTAATTGTACTCTACAAGAATTGACGTTTTCAGCAATAATCTCGAACGTAATTGTACTCTACAAGAATTGACGTTTTCAGCAATAATCTTGAATGTCGTTGTACTCTATAAGAATTGACGTTTTCAGCAATAATCTCGAACGTAATTGTACTCTATAAGAATTGACGTTTTCAGCAATAATCTCGAACGTAATTGTACTCTACAAGAATTGACGTTTTCAGCTATAATCTCGAACGTAATTGTACTCTATAAGAACTGACGTTTTCAGCAATAATCTCGAACGTAATTGTACTCTACAAGAATTGACGTTTCAGCAATAATCTCGAACGTAATTGTACTCTACAAGAATTGACGTTTCAGCAATAATCTTGAATGTCGTTGTACTCTATAAGAATTGACGTTTTCAGCAATAATCTCGAACGTAATTGTACTCTATAAGAATTGACGTTTTCAGCAATAATCTTGAATGTCGTTGTACTCTACAAGAAGTGACGTTTTCAGCAATAATCTCGAATGTCATTGTACTCTACAAGAAGTGACGTTTTCAGCAATAATCTCGAATGTCATTGTACTCTACAAGAAGTGACGTTTTCAGCAATAATCTCGAATGTCATTGTACTCTACAAGAAGTGACGTTTTCAGCAATAATATCGACTGTAATTGTACTCTACAAGAAGTGACGTTTTCAGCAATAATCTCGAACGTAATTGTACTCTACAAGAAGTGACGTTTTCTGCAATAATATCGACTGTAATTGTACTCTACAAGAAGTGACGTTTTCAGCAATAATCTCGAACGTAATTGTACTCTACAAGAAGTGACGTCTTCAGCAATATTCTTGAACGTAATTGTACTCTACAAGAAGTGACGTCTTCAGCAATATTCTTGAACGTAATTGTGCTCAACAACCCCCTACAGGAAAAGGAACATCTTGTTGCTGTACAACATTTCAGTCAGACAGATTTTGTCTCCTACTGATCATACTAAAACTATGATCATAAACAAAGAAAATACTCAAAACCCACAAGTGGATATCAAAATTGAAGGAATAGACCTTGAGACAGTTCAGAACTATAACTACCTTGGACATACTATAACCAGTGATGGAAAATGTACAACTGAAATAAACAAAAGAATAGGAATGGCAAAAAGTAATTTTAATGTCATGAAGGACATACTAACATCAAAACAAATAACACCAGAACTAAAACTAAGAATAGCAAAACGTTACATCTTCTCAATATTCCTATATGGTGCTGAAACATGGACATTAGACAAGAAAACAGAACAGAGAATTGAAGCCTTTGAAATGTGGATATATAGAAGAATAGGTAGAATTGGATGGAAGGAAAAGAAAACAAATGACAAAGTCTTAAAACAACTAAAAATGAAAAGAGAACTTCTGAACACAATTAGAACAAGACAAATGCGATTCTTAGGCCATGTTAAAAGACACAACAGCCTACTGAAAGTGATCCTGGAGGGGAAAATACAAGGTAAAAGAGGCAGAGGCAGACCAAGATTAACATGGACGAGTAACATCAAAAGATGGACAAATCAACCGATGACAACCTGCACCATCAAAGCAAGAGATAGAGCAAAATGGCGCTCCATGGTAGCCAACCTTCGTTGCGGAGACGGCACTCAATGATGATGACTGATCATAACCAGTTAGAAGACTAAGAGGATATATAAGCCTCATAAATAGTCATTTGTGTGCAAAGTTGGAGCCCTCTTTTAAGTTCTAGTAATAACACAATTATTAGTGTTAAGTTATTCATCGTTTAAGGCTCATTAATGAACGCATCATTAGCGTTGTTAGTCAACCTTTAAGATATACTAGATGTAAAGAGCCAACTATTTTAAAACATATTAAACAGACAATTCTTAGTGTTATGCAGTAATCTTTTACGATAATGGGCATATTCTTATCTGAAGACATGTGGGACTTTTCAAACGTGAGAAGCTCGGTCAAGGATTAAAAGCAAATCACACAGTTCACTAAGGCTATTAGTGCTGCTGTTCAGATGTTATGTCGACAAGGAGAAAGTAATCTACTTTTGCGCTTAAAACGCAAATCCAGCTTTTGACACCTTTAAAACATGCTGTCATTACAATATGTACTCTAAATCGTTAAAGTTTAATATTACGTAGGGATTTCTTTGAAACGCGGCGTGCATGATAATATCGTGAACATCAAACGAAAGGTGTACTGTTTACGTTATAGGTGCAATATACCAGGTACTGACGTCATTCCAGAATATAAAAACACAGATATCAGACTTCAAGCTCTATATTATGATTATATTATTATATGGACAAATTTGGGTAGTGATTTTATTTATCGTCAGCTATAGAAAGGCCTCGGCTGTGAGAAGTGGGGTGGGATGCACGCTGTGGCGAGTTCATAGGTTCCCTTAGATGTTTTCTTAAGAAAATGTGTCGATCTACTCCTGGTCACAAGGCATCCTACGTCAATGACAGACCTGTACATCAAGGACATCCACAATGGGTATCGTAAGAGTTCGACAACAAGAATATATTAAGTCACTCCATGATCGTTTATTCGGTTGGCTTACCACGGCAACAGCCGGGGTTCGTACCCTGGCGAGGACACCTGGGTTTTACTAATTCCCTAAAAATTAGTGGGAGCCGCGATAGCTCAGTGGTTAGTGAACTGGACTACTACGGACAAGGGGTAGGGTTCGATCCCAACCGACGGCTCCGGGTTCACCCAGCCTTAAATGGGTACCGGATTTTTTCTGGGAAAGTAAAGCAGCACGGGCGTAATACCGACCACATTACCCAAAAATCATGTGCTGAAGGTCTGTAAAATATAGGGTCACTAACACCATATTTCCCTATACGCCACTTGGCGTGACGGGGGTACTTTACTTTTTTTTTTATGATCGTTTATTGTCAACAGTCATATAGAAAGACGTATGGTGCTGCGCTTAAAATGGGGGAGGGGAGATCAGAAAACTACATGAACTATCTGTGTATATGCTTTGAGCTAGAGAAAAGCACCTATGAGTCTGTCCTGAGTGCGACGGTGAATTCTTTAAATCTTTAAACTGTTTTACAGAAATGTATGTACAACAATAACACAATAACATACTGGTAAACTAGCTTTAACAAATGCATTATTATGAACTCATGTAATAAAGAAATGTATAACATGAACAAGTTAATATTTCACCGTACGCTTTTGAAACACTAACATAATTTGTATATTTGGAATGATATATTCTAAAAGTAACACTCTCTAACATAGGAAAAAATGACAACAGAAAACTGAATCCTCAAAGAAGAATTTTAAAAGGGCGGGAGAAAGAAACAGATACGGAAGTTCTGAAGCAAACGCAAACAAACGAATAAAAGAAAATTATTAGACACATATCGATCAATAGCAATTAACTATTTTGAACATCATCATCATCGAGTGCCGTCTCCACATCAAAGGTTGGCTACCTAAGGAGTGCCATTCTGCTCTGTCTCTTGCTTTGATGGTGCAGATTGTACATATAGTGTCTTGTCCATCTTTTGATGTTGCTCGTTCAAGTTAGTCTTGGTCTGCCTCTGCATCGGTTACCCTGTATTTTCCCTTCCAATATTTCTTTTATAAGGCTGTTGTGTCTTTTAACAAGCCCCAAAAAGTTCACTTGTCTTGTTCTAATTGTGTTTAGTAGTTCTTTTTTATTTTTAGTTGTTTTAAAACTTCATCATTTGTTCTCTTTTCTTTCCATCCAATTCTACCTATTCTTCTATAAATCCACATTTCAAATATTTTTCGAGCATATAACGAGATATAATATCATAACAGAGGTCACGTTTCAAGGAAAAATACAGAATAGAAGAGACAGGCAAAGGCCAGCAAGACTAATGTGGACCAGGGAGTACGCTCAGAGAAAACACAAACGAGGCTGGCGACATAATACAATGCCGCTTCATAGTAGCAAGCACCTTGGGAGAAAGCAGTCAACGATTGGAAGACGGCCTCCGGATCTCTGAACTTAGTCATGGTTCTACAAGTCAGGCCAAGCGAGTAGTAATGGAAATGAGAAGGCAAACATGACCCGACACCCCAAAAAAAAAAATCGTACTGAAGTTGAATTAGCTGGACCAAATAGCAGAGGAATCATAACAGCCCATCTACAAACCATTTAACGTGAGTTAAAGCAGTGCTCAAATGAAGAACAACAAATAAAGACAGAAAAATAAAAGAAGTTTTCGACGAGAAGACGATCAAAATTAAAATATTAAATTAAATTATGAAAATGCTACACAATTAAAAAAAAGTTTCAAATTATTAGGATTTTTTTTTTAACGTAGTCTCATAGCATGTAATATCGAAGGGGTAATGCGTTTAGATTTAAGAAAGGGTGAAAGACAGACCCAGATCAATAAAAAGAGAGGGTACGATACACGACATTGAGACGCTAACAGCACAGACAATAATACTTCACTCCCCTGAACGCTGATACAAAACAGAAGCTAAGAAAAGAAACAATGAAATTACTATATCTAAATGACAGATTTATAAACTCAAGTTGACTGTGAGACTTCCAGAGTCCCATTTATGAGAATAAAAAAAGAACCTCATGACAACAGCCCATAGGAAAAACGGCGTTAGTGTCCACTTATAAAGATGGATGCATCCATGAATAATGAGATCAATATTACGGCAGTGTCGTCTTCCCTTTTAAAAAGAGAAAAAAAGCAAAAAGCCGGGACTTGCTTAAAGGCTATATAGCAGATTTCTATTTATTACGACTATACGTAATTTTGGGAGCCGCGATAGCTCAGTGGTTAGTGAACTGGACTACAAAGGACAAGAGGTAGGGTTCGATCCCAACCGACGGCTCCCGGGTTCACCCAGCCTTTAATGGGTACCTGATTTTTTCAGGGAAAGTGAAGCGGCACGGGCGTAATACCGACCACATTACCCCAAAAATTATGTGTCGAAGGTCTGTAAAATATATGGTCACTAACACCATATTCCCAATACGCCACTTGGCGTGACGGGTGTACTTTACTTTTTTAATATGTAATTTGATGATATCACGTAAATGGCCTGTCACGCAGACACATTATTGATGTACTTCATTTTTATTTTGTTTTAAATTTAAGATAGTGTGTCAGGTTTTGTCTTCCATCGTGAAATGGTTTGAAATAAAACACCTTCTGTTGAAATAATTTTCAAAGAAAACACACATAAAGCTGAAAGCATTGTTTGTTGGCCATGAGCTGCCAGACTTAGATACAACCGAATTTCTGTTATTCATCTCCGTCTCACACAGCTCCTGATCTCTGAAGCGCTCGATATTGTTGTCGTTCTGAGAATTCTGGAAGAAACAGCTCAAAATAGGAAGTCGGTGTTTGTAAGAACAACACGCCACCAGTCAGCGGGACGCCCGACCGCCAGCTAACGAAACGTGTGGAGTTCAGTTACAGAAGCGGGGTTATTCACAACATTAAAACTACACGGTCCAGACATAACAAAGATTAAAGAGCAATTCTAAGGTAAAAACTGCGGACGCCAAGCAGCGTTCACGCTATCACAGAATTTACTATCCGCATGAGCGGCAAACGTAGTCTCATAGCACGTAATATCGAAGGGGTTATGCGTAAATGATGCACGTGCACATATCTTTTAAGAAGTGCAAGGGAAATAACACAAATAACAGTCAGTCCGGAGTTCGAACTCGTATTCGAAAGGTCAAAGTATTATAGAATCAACAAATCCAACCAACATATCCAACTATAGAATCAACAAATCCAACCAACATATCCAACTATAGAATCAACAAATCCAACCAACATATCCAACTATAGAATCAACAAATCCAACCAACATATCCAACTATAGAATCAACAAATCCAACCAACATATCCAACTATAGAATCAACAAATCCAACCAACATATCCAACTATAGAATCAACAAATCCAACCAACATATCCAACTATAGAATCAACAAATCCAACCAACATATCCAACTATAGAATCAACAAATCCAACCAACATATCCAACTATAGAATCAACAAATCCAACCAACATATCCAACTATAGAATCAACAAATCCAACCAACATATCCAACTATAGAATCAACAAATCCAACCAACATATCCAACTATAGAATCAACAAATCCAACCAACATATCCAACTATAGAATCAACAAATCCAACCAACATATCCAACTATAGAATCAACAAATCCAACCAACATATCCAACTATAGAATCAACAAATCCAACCAACATATCCAACTATAGAATCTATCGAACAAAAATAATAAATCTAACAATCACATCTATCTATATTATCTATTGAACAAAAACAATCTAAGAAATCTAGCCAACAGATCTAACTACAAAATCTATTGATCATCATCAAGTCGCATGTCCTTTGCAGAACATTGCATTCACCACAGCCCTTCTGGAAGAATTTCTCTCTCTAGCCAGATTTCTGTTGTCATCTTCAAGGTCTCCTTGATGTCTTGAAAACATCTTCTTGGTCTGCCCCTGATGTGTCGCCCAGGAACCATGCCTTCCATTATTGTTCTTTCCAGCGCGCTGTGCCTATTGACGAGGCCATATTATTTTATTAATTTTCTCTCTAGAATGTGGCGAGGCTCCTATCTCTTCCACAATCGTCAGCCATGTTCGCCTTTCGTCTCCTGAAAATCCATCATGCAGCATAAAAATAAACGAGACAAATCTGAAACAAGTGCAACGTTTCAAATACTTGGGTACAATAATTACATCGGAGATGCACCACAGAAATAAAAAGCAGAATAGCTCAGGCCAAAATAGCATTTCAGAAAATGAAAAATATCTTATGCAACAAATCTATGTCAATAGAAATGAGAAAGAGAGTTCATCGGTGCTATATAGAACCAATTCTGACCTATGGAAGCGAATCATGGACAGTAGACAAACACATGAAAAGACAGTTAGAGTCCACAGAGATGGGATTTCTCAGAAAAATGTTGAAAGTTCCCTGGACAGCTAAAAAGACCAACGAGGAAGTTCTCAAAGAGGCCAACACAAAAAGGGAGCTCTTAAAAACATCAGAAAGATGTTTTCTAATTTTTCGGGCACATCATGAGAAGAAGAAAGTTGGAATACTTGGTTACAACTGGCAAAAAAAAAAGGAAAGAGAGATCGCGGACGACAAAGAGAGAAAATACTGGATAGCTTGGTGTCATGGCATGGAAAACAGTCAAGAACAGAACTGATACGATACACTGTAGATAGAAGATTGTGGAGGGACATGATCACCTACGCCAACCGGTATGGCACATGATGATAAATGATATGAGAATGGTGCACATAAGCCAGTTCTTTTAAATGTTTAAATCTTTGAACATGTTTTCATTGCTCTTTTTCATTATTCAAGTTTTCTAAAGATTTTTTCTGCAGCTTTTTGTTTCGAAAGAATCAATTTATACCACGCTGTCTGTGAAATTGTCCATTATTCGCAACTATATTTGCTATCTAGAAGGTTACGTGTCGTTAGTAAATTAATTTTAAAGCCTTGCTTGTATTGTGCCACATGTTCTTCATGGCGTTGAATATTTTTGCTAGTATTGCTAATCTTCTTGTGATCTCTTTCTAGCAGCCTTCATTGTTAGTTACTGCAGATCCCACATATTCCCAATTTGTTACAGTTTCAAGTTCTTCGCTGTTGTTGATAATTTTGTGTTGGCTTTTTGTTTTGTCAATGGACATTATCTTAGTTTTCTGTATGTTTAGATTGAGGTTTTCTTCTTCACTGTGTTTTTTTAACACACTCAGTTGTCTCTTTTAATTCTTCTGCCCTGTTTGCGAAGAGGACTGAGTCATCAGCGTATGACTTCTGGAATTATGTTGCCATTTATTATGAAAGGGCTGAACGTGACAAATCTGTCATCGTTTCTGACATATCTTATGATGTCAGCGTAGATGTTGACCAGGTATGGAGAATCTAACGATATGGAACATAAACAATGCCAAATCTAACCATCGCATGTAACTAACTGACCTAAGCAACAAACCCTACCAGCACCCACCAAAACAGGACAACATGATATACATTTGCCATGAATTCTCCCGCTGATAACTTCATTAAAAACAGCACTTCCATTAACCATAAAACAAACACCTTTTTCCCATTAATTGCCCAGCATAACGCGCACCACACAACAATTATTCTTTAATACCATGCAGGCCACACGTGATATAAAATGCATAGGAAAAAAGAGATGGCAGAGCGCGGTGTTGCTGTTGTGACAAATATAATCAATGAAAACCGTGAACATCCTATGTAGCTGTGGTCTCACACACAAGATATTTCAGTCATTTAATAGGTGTCCCCTTCTACATCGAAAGTTGGCTACCAAGGAGCGCCATTTTACTTTGTCTTTGCACTGACTGTGCACTTTGTCATAGGTACATAGAGCACTTCTTAATAGATACACCTCCCTGGTGTTCTGTGTTGTCTAGGTATATAAATGCATAATCTTATTCTGTATGTAATCACATTATTTACATCTTGTGTCCGACATGTTCATTCTTTCTGCTTTAAAAAAAAATGAATATTTTTTCATTCTGGTACAGAGTTCCGATACTGCATGTACATAATTTTAGATCACTCTCTAGTGTTCTCCGCGACTTTCTTTGAGTGATACGTGGCGAGGCTCCTATCTCTTCCACAATCGTCAGCCATGTTCGCCTTTGGTCTCCTGAAAGTGCCCTCATTTAAACCACACATATCGCTGTTTTTGTTTTCTGAACCGTTGATCATTGTTGATTACTCCACCTCATCCATCGTCACAGACTTCGTGTAATTAGGATGGACAAGATATTGATTGGCGTAATAGTAATACGATAATAGTGGATAGTGCAGATGTTTCTTTTAGTTGGCGTGTTTTCTTGTAATTGTCAACGAGACTCACAGAAGTTGTTAATGAACTGATGTTCAGAAGACAAGTAGTCAGGTTTATCCCGGCTGGCATCACCCAGTTTTAAACAAAGACTGGACATTTCGTTTCTGGGAAAGAGAGATAACACTGACATGATGCTGATCCAGGAACGTGCCGATGGTCGAGCATTACGATATAACATCCATCCATATACGTGGAGGCATGGTTGGCTCTTTTATTTTCTTCTCCTCTCTTCGAAAATGAGGTTGTTTTTTTCACTTCAAGTTGGTTATTTGTCGCCACTCACAAAATCATATCTAACAAATGAGCCGTTCATCATTAGTTCAGTAACCTTGGTGGTCGGGACACTCTCCATGACATTATCACAATTTGGCTAATATCGTCACGATTCTGGCTGCTTTCTGTCATACAAAGAAGGTTAATCCTACCCATTCCCTAAAGTTGTCTTCCTGCCGCTTTCTCGGTCTGCCTTGACTTCTTTTATCAAAACCAGTAATGATAATGACAAAGTCTTTGCTATCTTCTTTTTCCGGTTTTTTTTCCCGTCCACAGTCCAGTGATATTTCTTACTTTCCCTTTATAATCAACACGGGACATCCGTTATCTTCATCATTTTCTTCGCCTGGTCGTGTTGATTATTGTTATAACACATCACAGGACATCTGCCATCTTCACGTTTTCCCCGTCTTAATCTGCCGTTTTTTACTTGATCCCGGCAGGGCATCCGTGGCATCCTTTATCGTCTCCTTTGTTCTTCTCTTCGACAACAAAAACAGTCCTTGGTAACTGACCAGAAGCCATTCTTGACTGCCTGCTCTCTATATGGCCTACACAGTTCAGCAGAACTGTTTTAAATCAAACTATCGGTGCTCTGTCGAATTACTAGAGTTGAACTTTCTCCACTTCTGTTGTCCTTCAACGTCGTCGGATGCTCTAATGTTCAAATCCATGCTCTGTGGTGAGACGTCCACCACCTTTGGGCCTATCATTTCCATATTAACGTTGCTTCTGAGCGTTATGTTGTATCTTCTCAACATTCCTATATGGTGCAGAAACATGGACATTAGACAAGAAAATAGAACCGAGAATTGAAGCCTTTGAAATGTGGGTATATAGAAGAATAGGTAGAATTGGATGGAAAGAAAAGAAAACAAACGATGAAGTCTTAAAACAACAACAACAAAAATGAACTAAAAATGAAAAGAGAACTACTAAACAATTCAAACAAGACAAATGCGATTTTTGGACCATATTAAAAGACACAACAGCTTACCAAAAGTAAACTTGGAGGGAAAATATAAGGTAAAAAGAGGCAGAGGCAGACCAAGACTAACATGAACAAGTAACATCAAAAGATAGGACAAGTCAGCCTATGACAACCTGCACCATCAAAGCAAGAGACAGAGCAGAATGGCGCTCTATGGTAGCTAGCCTTCGTTGCGGAGATGGCACTCGATGATGATGATGATCGTTAACCGCTGTGGAGTATTTATTCACGATATTGATCGTGCAGCATGTCCACAACCATTTGATTTGTTGTTTCTGCACATGGTCCAGAACCTAACCAAGACTTGTTTGCTACGCCATCTTGTGGGAACAGTTTCTATAGAAGGACGTTCACTAACATGATACTGTTGAATGGTAGCGAAGTATTCAACTTCGCGGTACAAGACCACCTCATTTCGATGATAGCGGACAAATGTTCTTCCTCAATATTACTAAATATCTTTCTCCGAACTCAATGAACCCACACTCAGAGCCATATTTTTATTTATTTATTTTTTTTTAACCGAACAGATTGGAAAATGTTCGACTGGAAATGAGCCCACCACTACCTTACCGCCAGGCTAGCGCACTAACATCTACGCTAATTACGCTCTCTAGCTGACATACTCACACAATTGTTAAAAAAAGTAGTAAAAGATAAAAGTTTACACGCTAATATTACAAACAAATCAAATGTAGAAAGAACATCGCTGATGAAACATTACACTAGACTCTATTTTACACGTGTCAGCTGCCTCTCAATTAACCCTGGATGCCTCTCCGAGTCTCTTATGACACTTTTCATATCACATCTGTTCCTTATCTGCCCTCCAAACGTCCTCACAAGGTAGGCTTTTTGTTTGCAGTGCTAGACTCTTCCTATTGCGCATTTTGTTTAGGATTCCTTCAAGCAAATGTTGTGGTTAAAGTGTCGATTTATAACAGTGGCTCAACTAAAACGTTTGAAAGACCAAAATAAAAATACTGGGATCTTCTATACTTATGTACTGAATCAAAATATGATTACCATTTGTTACACATTATCGATTTTTGTACAGAAATTAAATCCATACTTTATCTAAATGTGGGTGCAACAGAGTAGATCGATGACGAATAAATATGGGTCTGCATTACGCTCTAGGGGTTGTCAAGATGAAAGACCGCAATATTTATAATAATAACAATAATAGTAATAAACCTTACAGTATCATTCTCGGTTTACTTTCTTACAATCATAATAATATATTATTGTATATTTGGGAGGAAATGCGGATGTAATTGTAATTCCGTATCCCACTCGTCTAGAAACAAACGAAAAATAATTTGTGAAATAATTTTCTTCAACAATGGTATAAGAAATAGTTGAGTTGCCAATAAACATTTGTAAACAAGCGCCCATTTCTTGTCTTGCTCTGAAGCTGGCGAACGATGATAAGCGAGCCCGTGTGCCTATAAGAGATAGGATAAACCCTTGGACATACAAAGGCGTTCTTTCTTTGCTGGTCAGGCCATGAGAGATCCGTTGCCAATCATCAGATTTGCCTGACCGACAGGGTAAACTCCCTTTTAACATAACGGACATTAAATGGGACTAACCGTTAAGTGTTTTGGTGCCGCTCTTATGTAAATACATTAAGGCTGTATATGTTTTAAGAGTTTCTTTTTTCCCCTGAGACATGAGAGGAGTCTTATGGTAGATCATTAACTGTTTAACTCTGGTTCGTGATGATTGTAAAGTGCTGTCTCCGAATAGTATTGTGCTCCATTAACTTCATGTTGTGAAGTTTTTCAGTGTTCACTGGTTTCAACTTTGTCACGGTTTAGTTACGAATACTCATCCTCCTCCTCCTTCTTCATCCTCCTCTTCTACGCTCAGTCTTTTATCACGGGAACTTAACTCTTTGTCCTGTGCCATGATGGAAAAGGCGAAACATCATGACACAGGATGAGTTAGAAGCATGGTCGGTACTCGTATATGCGTGTGTGTCCTGGTGTTCCCCCTAATTCTGCACTGCGGCTGACACACTCAGTTGTCAGCACACTGGACCTTTGTCTGACGTATTGGTTTCCTTGACCACGAGTAGCATGACAATGGAGGTGATGGCAGTGACCAAGGCATTCAAATGGTTAGAGTCACAAGACTACATCCACGCATGTATACTGAGTGATTCGATGAGCATGATAAAAAAAGTGGAGGCGGGCTTTGTACGCATGCAATGGGTAGAGTCGTTGCAGAAATCCAAAATACGTAAGGTCACCTTTGTCTATGTCCCTGGACATGCGGGAGTACGGGAAATGAGAGAGCGGACAGGTTGGCTAGCTGCGCTGTCGTTGAGGACGGGCAACCGATGGATCGGGCGGACGTCATCAATGCACTCCGAGATGTGGGAAGAGCACAGGACTTCGACAAACACAGATCAACGTCGCTTCTTCGGATGATGGAAATGGGAGTTAAGATGGGCACAGCCAGAAATGAGAAACTTGGTGGCCGTGTAAGAAGACTTATCAACCAACATAGAACTGGAGTCGTCAGTCGCTGGACACTGAGGGAATTGCTGAGGAGGGTATCTGAGCACCTATGGACATGTTCGGAGTGCAATGATGATGACCCGCAAATAACTCAATAACTCAATTGGTTTCCTTTCTCGTAGTATGTATGTCGGCTAGGGCGGTTGTGCCCACCTTGTCCGAGATTTCTGTCCGAGTTTCTCCCAAAGCCTAGCCTTGCTTCGGTGACATCTGCTAGGCTGCAGTGCTGTCCTTCCCCTGGGATAGGCTTCTCATCCAAACCAACACAAATAACTCCAGAGTTAACGAGAGAAATATATTACTTTGCTACCATTATCATCTGTCGTGAAATTCAAGACGAAGGTTAGTAGTAGTAAAGTAGCCCCGTCACGCCAAGTGGCATATAGGGAATATGGTGTTAGTGAACATACATTTTACACACCTTCGGCACATGATTTTTGGAGGTAATGTTTTTGGTATTACGCCCGTGTCGCTTTACTTTCCCAGAATAAAATCCGGTACCCATTTAAGGCTGGGTGAACCCGGAAGCCGTCGATTAGGATAGAACACTACCTCTTGTCCTTTGTAGTCCAGTTCACTAACCACTGAGCTATCGCGGCTAATGAAAGACGAAGGACAGATTCTTCCTTATATTCAACTGTAAAAAACTTTAGCACATATAACGTTCTTTACATTCACCATTATTGAATCACTGCGCCAATATTGCATCCACACTGACTGCAGCAGTTAATGAGCTCATAAAACATCTGCTAATAAACTCCAACAAGCTATGATGTCACAGTGATCTTTATCAACACAAAGGAACGTCACAAAGTGTCGTTCCGCCCAAGAGCTTTCCGTGTGTCATCACTGCTTCTCTTGTTTTTAACATTCCCTTTTTGTTCTTCCTGGATTTTCCAGGTTACTCCCATGCATTTACGTGCTAAACTAGTTTTTGCTTCTCTCTCTTTTACTTCATCTCTCACTGCATTCGTGGTAACACTTTCTTGCAAAGCTTATTTCAGTTGATATCTTTTCATGTGGGCGATTATTATGTGCGATGAATTCCTTCCTGGTATAACATCCTTGTTGTTGCAAACTTTTTTTTATATTGTTTGTCTGCTCTCCACAATTCGCATCAATTCAACATAATTGCAATAACTCAGTCTTAAACTAGTATCATATTATTTTTGGATGACGGCGCATGCGTTATACTGTTCACACTACCCGAAATGCGCTTGTTGTAAACTACAACATATACACTACCACCATACCGGTATCCTCTATACAGGTTACCATGGGGCGTCACCGTATCTTTTTTTCTGTTCTACTTCAATATACAACTACAAGACTTACTTTCTCACTTAGTCAGGTAATGATTTATTAGGACTTTGTTCACGCATTCTCTCTCTCTCTCTCTCTCTCTCTCTCTCTCTCTCTCTCTCTCTCTCTCTCTCTCTCGCGCACCTGAACAAGCACACATACATTTGGAATCTTCATACATATTTTGTAAGCCACCAGAATGCCCGAGGTCGGATAAGTGTTTGACCGAAGTGGAGACATGACTTCATTGGTTGGGACAGCGATTCTTGGGGCACTCTCACTGATCATGAAGTCTACACTGGAATTGGCGCGGGTGCATATAGATTATGCTGACGAATACGGTCGTAACAGCGATCCGGAAAATTTAAAGTATAAGCACTGTCCTTGCAGCTGCAGCATATAAAATATACCGTATCATCACTCTCCTTGCTGCTGCAGCATATAAAATATACCGTATCATCACTCTCCTTGCAGCTGCAGCATATAAAATATACCGCATCATCACTCTCCTTGCTGCTGCAGCATATAAAATATACCGCATCATCACTCTCCTTGCTGCTGCAGCATATAAAATATACCGCATCATCACTCTCCTTGCTGCTGCAGCATATAAAATATACCGCATCATCACTCTCCTTGCTGCTGCAGCATACAAAATATACCGCATCATCACTCTCCTTGCTGCTGCAGCATATAAAATATACCGCATCATCACTCTCCTTGCTGCTGCAGCATATAAAATATACCGTATCATCACTCTCCTTGCTGCTGCAGCATATAAAATATACCGCATCATCACTCTCCTTGCTGCTGCAGCATATAAAATAGTATCAGCACTCTCTTTGCTGTTTCTGCATATAAAATAGACAGTATCAACACTGTCCTTGCTGCTGCAGCATAGAAAATAGTATCAGCACTCTCTTTGCTGTTTCTGCATATAAAATAGACAGTATCAGCACTATCCTTGTTGCTGCAGCATATAAAATAGACAGTATCAGCACCCTACCTGATGCTGCAGCATATAAAATAGACAGTATCAGCACTATTCTTGTTGCTGCAGCATATAAAATAGTATCAGCACTCTCTTTGCTGTTTCTGCATATAAAATAGACAGTATCAGCACTATCCTTGTTGCTGCAGCATATAAAATAGATAGTATAAGCACTCTCCTTGCTACTGCAGAATATAAAATAGACAGTATCAGCACACTGCTATTGCCCTCATAAAATTCTACAAGCTGGGAGCCATTTTCACGGCTATGCCGATAGGTGCGTGGCAGTCTGGGAATAAACTGACAATTATGAATAGAAAGAACTCAGCGAACAGGCATTAGTCTATTGCCTTCACTCAGGTATACACAAGGGCTCCCTTCATTCGAGTTACTATTGTAATCCATACTGGTGAGGTATTTTGCAAGAGCAAATCGGATGGAATAGAGAGAACCGATAGTCGGTGGTCGTTATTGAGTTGAAGTTAGGGTGCTCGCATTTCCGTTCAACATTGTCCAGCTTCGAATCGCATGAAGGGATGCTGTTTTTTAATATTTATTTATTTATTTATTTAAGTGATCCAAGACTAACACGACAAGTAACATCAAAGGATGGACAAGTCAATCTATGACAACCTGCACCATCAAAGCAAGAAACAGAGTGGAATGGCGATCTATGGTAGCCAACCTTCGATGCGGAGACGACACTCGATGATGATGATGAAGTGACCTTGACCTTAGTTACAAATTTTACCTACCTAGGCAGCAAGATGTCCAGAGATGGAGACATAACATCAGAAATCAAGACACGCATTGCACTAACATCAAATGCTTTCAACAAACTGATTAACATCTGGAGATCCAAAGTTCTCAGTAAACGAACAAAACTTCAACTGTTCAACTCCTGTGTGATACCAGTGCTAACATATGGATGTAAAAGTTGGAAATTCACCAAGACTTTAAATATAAAATTATTAAATGTCTTTGAAAACATATGTCTTCGTAGGATCTCAAAAATAAGCTGGAAAGAATACATTTCAAATGAACAGATAACAAACGAATTAACACAAGAATACGTGTGGAGTTTTATAAGAGGAAGGCGCTGGAAATACAGCTGTGACTGAATGAAGAAAGACTTCCCCATCAGGCGTTCTTGTGAAAAACATCTGATAAAAGAAAACAGTGCAGACCAAGGCAATCGTTACGCAAAATAATTACCAGGGAAAGCTCAACCATGAGACTAAGAAACAACATAGAACTGCAAAAACTAGCGAGAAAAAAAAGTCAATCGTGGAGAACTATGACATCCGCCCTATGTACCGTTATCGGCCAGTGAGGTAAGTGAGATAACATAAAAGTAATCGAGATGGAGTATTCAGTCATATCGGAGATTGGTAATCAAAAGTCGATTCCATGTTAAAGTTAAGGGCTGCCAGAAAGAGAACGACAAGCTGGACGAATGGTCAACCATCAACGAACTGGCACGGTTTTTCGTTGCGTGCTGATGAATACTTTGAGGAGAAGATCGAATAGCCTATGGATGTGTCCAGGGTTACAGTGATCATGATCCAAACAAAACATAACACAAAGTAACTAATTGCAGCTCATCAAGACTTTTGATGTAAGCTTGTGTGTTTATCTCGTGCGTGGACTGCCCGCCGGGGTTAACATGTTTCCCCTACATCGAATTTTAAAACTATTTTGATAAATGAGATGACATTTCTGTGCGAGTCAAGAAAGTATAAGACTGGGGAAGTTTAAGATTACAGCAGCATTACTCTCAAGGAACATCTATTATTTATTTTCATAATCATCGTAAGCCTTCGCGTCTCTCCCTTTGTTTTACTTTTTGTCAGAATTCGTATAACAGAATGACATAGGAAAACACAAAGAACATAAGAAAAGAACGAGGGGGAAAAAAAACATTTCATTCCATTATCTGTAGTCTACCAGGGGAGACAGAGGAGGGTTTAGTTGTTGGGATGAAGAATCAAGATTATACTCAACTGGACAATGAGGATCACGTGTCCTAAGGCAGACACTACGTAATGTACAGGTTGATTCACTACCGATAGAAGAAACAAGTACAATATACTTATACGGTGGGCATGTCAAAGAGAAGCATTTATTGCCCACAATATTATCTCATATTTTTGTATATTCAATTTCTGGGTATGTTATGTTTCATTCAACCAGTTTGTGTATGAGTGTTTGTGTGTTGCGTGAAAGAGAGTGAGTGACACACACACACATACATTCATACATATATATTCATATATATATATATATATATATATATATATATATATATATATATGAAAGAGAGAGAGAGAGAGAGAGAGAGAGAGAGAGAGAGATTCTCTCAAAGTTTGTGTGTGATGTTGGAAGAAATAGTCGGAGGTCTCCGCCAAGAAGACTAGTCTAGCTGATTCCCATAGGCTGGAGCACGTGACAGCTCGGTTCAAGATTGATAAATTAATGTCATAAATTTGTCAAATGTTGGTGCTGCCAGGGGCTAGAGGGGTGTTGTCGAAGATTTGTGCGTTTTTCCTAAAATTAATTAGCATCGCTCTCCCCATATTTCTACATGAAAAAGATGGCGGAAAAAAAACATCTCTGTGAACTTGACGTTTCAATTTCGCCCATAAGATGGCGGAAGTAGCATAGCGCAGTAGCTTTACCGTATACATATAGTGAGTGGGCTGTACCTCGTCAAATGTGTCCCCGTTGAGACTGCGGTACAATGCGTACATGGTTAGCCACCATCCTTGCTTCTTGGCATTCCATTACAGAAACACTACTTCGTCCAACATCTTCCACCCTCAAGGCTCCTCTGATTGACTTTTGGTAGTCCTATTTCTCGCTTTCCTCATTGGAATCTGTTAATTGGCAGCTTGTGTTATGGTTTCAGTTTTTAATTAAATTAAATGACATATCAGGATGGTAGATTTCTGTATGCATTTTCTACTGGTTGCACGGAAAGAGCAGCTCACGGCTGGAGATTCTGTTTTGCGAAACAATCGCCCCATTAGCAAACAATATAAAATAATGAGTCTTTTCTCCCCATGATTTTCTTTCAAAAACTCTGAGACCTACAAACGCCCTTCTGAGGTTTCATCTCAGCCCAATTATATATTAACAGAGAGAAGGGAGAAGTGCAGTACCTTTTTTACCTGGACCGACAACATCAAAGAAACGCTACAAAAGCAGCAATTGGCAATGGTTGAAGCTGACAGAACGGGAAGAACACAAATTTCGTATCTCCCTTGACACTTGAATGGTACACGGTACATGAGGAAGTGAAGAAGATATCACTGCAATTGTTTGATTTAGTTAATGCCTCCTCTTTAACTTTATTTAGGATGGCAAAGGTCACGGTTATTCTGGTGTTGCTCACTCATATGTTAATGTCCTCGCCGGAGCCTCCATGAAAAAGCCTGTGCAGAGCTTCGAGATCCTCTTTGATCACAGCGTAAAGAGTTGCATCTTGCAGTCCACAGCATCGGTACTTCCATGTTTGGGACTTCTCTAGCATTTGATCTCCCGTGAACTGTATGATGTTGTTCTCATTAATATTTTATTATCATAATAATTTATATCCACGATTTCACTATTATTTCTGGCTGTGTATTATGTATATGTAATTGTATTTTCTTTCTTTGTTGAAAAGCCAACTGAATTAACTATTTGTCGCTTCTGTCCTTGAAAAATAATACGTCCGTTATTGGCTCTATTCTTCCGAACTTGGCAGAGACCATGTACTGGAACTGAACTCTAGTTAACAAACAGAAGAGTTTATCAAGCGACCAATCAGAATTCGATAAAACACCTTCATGTTAACGTAACTTTCTCACGGCCTTCCTTCAAGTAATAAAGTCTGAACTTTATCAATCTTATCAAACCTTATAGGTGTCATCCATGAGCATTCTCAAGTCTGGTTGCTTTATGCGATTAACTTAGAATTGTTTACAAGCAGACCGGATGCAAACAAAAATCTACAATCTAAAATGCCCTGACTAGGATACTTCACTTCCATTTCCAACTTTCTTAAAAAGAGCTCATGAAATGTACACGATATAAGCACAGTATAAAATAAGAACAACAAAAACATTCAGATTCAGCCGTATAATCGTTCATCCTGACATCGGATTGGTTAAAAAATTGTAATGAAAAGATGTCTTTGTTCGTTTTCTAAAACTTAGAGCTTTGAGGAAAGAGGCATTGCCTGTTAAATCTACGACCTTCAGGGCAATATATATTTACAGTCCTGAGAAAAAAGCCCCGACAGCACGAATGATGGGTATTAGATTGCATATAAAATGTTAAAGGCCAGTCCATATCAACCTTCTAGCAAGCCACATAATAGAAAAGCGCAAACACACTTCTACCTATTGTTCGTACACTATGAATTAATACACAGGGCAGCACGTTCTTTGCTTATACTTCCGCGCCCGGTCATTAACCTCCGTGTTCTTTGACACATGAGTGGGCTGTTGTGAAATTAATTCTAAGGATGAGTTTACTTTGTTTTGTTAACACGCAACGCAATTTCTGACATCAGAAAGTTATCGTTACTTCAGAGTTCTCTAACTTTCATTTTTATTTAAACTCTGCATTATTTCCTTATGAAGAATATTTCTTTAAAAATGTGTGATTCTTTCACTAGAAATCTGCTTTAGTTTCAAGACTACTACTACTCTTTCAGTCATCATCAGAAATATTATGGTTAAAGAACTATTTTTTCACTAAACAGTATCTAGTTTAAGAAGATGGTTTTTTTTTTTTAATCAGAAAGTAAGACATGAGGTTTTAAACAATTTTTTTTTTAATCACAAAGTAAGACAATAAGTTTAAGATAATGTCTTTTCATCAGAAAGTAAGACATTAGGTTTAAGATGATCTTTGTAATCAGAAATTAAGACATCAGTTTTAAAACTCTTTTTCTTTAAATCAGAAAGTAAGACATCAAGTTTAAAACACTTTTGTAAATCAAAAAGTAAGACATCAGGTTAAAGACGAATCTTTTCCATCATAGAGATATCTTTGCTACTCTTTTATCACAAACTTTACATTTCAAATGACCTCTTTTCTCCTAAGAAAATTCACTTAATGTTTTTTTTTTTTTTTTGTTTTTAAGAAGATGTGTTCTGTTTTGCCATACACTGCTCTCTTTATTTTCGAAAAATAGCTTTGGTCGGAATAACTCTTTTATTTAACAAAACTGGTCAGAAACCGTTCTCTTTTATTTAGGAAAAATGGTTTAATTTAGTTAAAAAAAAAATTAATAACACTTTCTCCCTTCTTCTTTCTTTCTTCGTGTGTCGTTAGTGTCGATGGGAAATATAATTTACGGTCTTTTGGCTTGTGTTGGCTTCTGGTGCTGTTTGCTGGTGTATCTAATATTTAATCATCCATCTATTTCTACTACTTTCTGCTTTAAGAATGTCCTCAATTTGGTCAGAAACTAACCCTCACATTCGTCGACTCTCACATAATTCAGAAAAGGTTTTCACAAGCCCCAGTTTGGGTTACTTGCAGTTAAATGACGTGCCTACACTCCTTGAGCAAGCCAATAATCATAAATTATGTTTGGAGAGAACACCAGAAATTACGTTGTCATGCCCATTTGATGCGGCGTCCATGATAAAAGCAAGAAGGCAGTTTAGTAATTATGTGGCGTGGCAAAGAAGACAATTTTCAGGGGATTCTTTAAAGGCGTTGAACGTTTAAATCATGTAAAAAACATGGGTTCACGACAACGAGGGCGACACAACTGCTGAGAAAACAAAGCTTCAACTACCCACACCGATTTATGCTATTAATAAATAAGGATAAAACAATGGTCTACGGTCACAGTTTATAAAAAAAAAAGTAAAGTACCCCCCGTCACGCCAAGTGGCGTATAGGGAAATATGGTGTTAGTGACCCTATATTTTACAGACCTTCAGCACATGATTTTTTGGGGTAATGTGGTCAGTATTACGCCCGTGCTGCTTTTACTTTCCCAGAAAAAATCCGGTACCCATTTAAGGCTGGGTGAACCCGGAGCCGTCGGTTGGGATCGAACCCTACCCCTTGTCCGTAGTAGTCCAGTTCACTAACCACTGAGCTATCACGGCTCCTACTAATTTTTAGGGAATTAGTAAAACCCAGGTGTCCTCGCCAGGATTACGAACCCCGGCTGTTGCCGTGGTAAGCCAACCGCCTATCGATTGCGCTAACCGGACACCCACGGTCACAGTTTATAGTGGTGGTAAATTGTTAGAAAACAAGAAGTGATAGAGTAAACGGTATGAAGCTGTGAGGGTGAACACACACTTAGGGACAATTCAAGTAAAGGATAATATCGAACATTAAAGTGTTAAAATGTTTGGAGAAATGGACATGACTGAAACCCAACAGCACAATCTTGATTCAAACATTAGGCCACAAGAGAACCATGAAGAAAATAGTGAGATGGCGAAATCGTACATACTAAAGATATTCAAAATACATAAAACTACAGGATTAATGTTGTCCAAAAATCAAAACAATAAAAACCATGGTGAAGATCATTGTAAAATATCACAAATCAAAGAGCTGAATGTTGACGGCTGCAGACGCTAGATATCTAGGAAAAGTATGTAAAGGGATGTGAAACGGGCCTCCACTTATCTTAGGAAAAGTATGTAAGTGGATGTGAAACGGGCCTCCACTTATCTTAGGAAAAGTATGTAAAGGGATGTGAAGCGGGCCTCCACTTATCTTAGGAAAAGTATGTAAGGGGATGTGAAACGGGCCTCCACTTATCTTAGGAAAAGTATGTAAAGGGATGTTTAAACGGGCCTCCACTTATCTTAGGAAAAGTATGTAAGTGGATGTGAAACGGGCCTCCACTTATCTTAGGAAAAGTTATGGAAGAGCTGTCGAATTCTAGTCCTGCTGTTCCGCATTACAGCTCATCATCATCATCAAGAACCGGGCCTGCTTGCGTAGGTGATCATGCCTCTCCACAACTTTCGATCTCGACAGTTATTTATCATTTCTGTTGTTGACCTTCTGCCAAGCCATTCTCTTAAGCTGTCTGGTATTTTTTCTCTTTGCTTCCCTCTATCTCTTCGTCCCTCAATTTTCCAGTTGTCACAATATATTCCAGCTGTTCCCTTCTCATTACATGGCCCCAAAAAATGATGATCGTTTCTTCCTAATTTTGGAAATTAGCTCTCTTTTTGCTTTGGCCTCTTTCAGAACGTTTGCAACACAGCTACAATTTCGTTCATCTGTTTTCGGTTTTGCCACGCAGCATCCGTCCACAAAAAGTCACTGACTTCGAAATAAAAAAAAATTAAAATACCCGAATAAACATTCCACAGTCTGTTCACTCGTTCTACTCACATTTATGACTTTAAGAAATGTCTGATTTTTTTTTTTTTTTTTTTTAAATGTGAACATTATATAATTTCATAACAAGTTTCAGGGTTGTTGTTTAGGAAACCAATGGGTTTGCTCATATTGCACTAGCAGTTTTTCTTCTCAATACCCAATCGTTATTTATTAATGGCTTGTCTCTGCGACCTATCAGTAGCTGTAACTGTATGTAGGCCTAAAAAGGTATTACAATAGGAAAAATGAAAGGTGAAAGATAAATCAAATTAAGAAACGGAGGGCGAGATTTGTGGGACACTGGAAGAAGTGACCGGTTGGAATAACAACAGGGAAAATAGCAGGTTGGAGGAAAAGTGAAAATATGCCAGGTGGTTTGACAGGAAAAGATCACGGGAGGAACTGTTTCACAACGCACAAGTTTAAGGGCGAAAATATTGCACAGAGCACAAGTTCATGGTCGAAACTGTTACACAAAGCACAAGATCCAGGGTGGAGACAAATAATAATAAATGAATATTATTATAGAGGGAAACTTCCGATAATCAGCGAATCAATACATATGAAGAGGTATGTTTACAGCACTCGGAAAAATTGATAAATAATCAACAACAGAAAAAGATATGGACCAAAGCAGGACCGAACCCGTACTCAGTTTCACAGCACATTGCCACGAAAAGCCAAACGCTAGGGAACTGTTGCACAGAGCACAAGATCGAGGGTGGAACTGTTACACAACACACACGATCGAGGGCGGAACTGTTACACAACGCACAAGATCGAGGGTGGAACTGTTACACAACACACAAGATCGAGGGCGGAACTGTTACACAACACACAAGATCGAGGGAGGAACTGTTACACAACACACAAGATCGAGGGGGGGAACTGTTACACAACACACAGGATCGAGGGCGGAACTGTTACACAACACACACGATCGAGGGCGGAACTGTTACACAACACACAAGATCGAGGGCGGAACTGTTACACAACACACAAGATCGAGGGCGGAACTGTTACACAACACACAAGATCGAGGGCGGAACTGTTACACAACACACAAGATCGAGGGCGGAACTGTTACACAACACACAAGATCGAGGGCGGAACTGTTACACAACACACAAGATCGAGGGCGGAACTGTTACACAACACACAAGATCGAGGGCGGAACTGTTACACAACACACAAGATCGAGGGGGGGAACTGTTACACAACACACAAGATCGAGGGCGGAACTATTACACAACACACAAGATCGAGGGTGGAACTGTTACACAACACACAAGATCGAGGGCGCAACTGTTACACAACGCACAAGATCGAGGGCGGAACTATTACACAACGTACAAGATCGAGGGCGCAACTGTTACACAACGCACAAGATCGAGGGCGCAACTGTTACACAACGCTCAAGATCGAGGGCGCAACTGTTACACAACGCTCAAGATCGAGGGCGCAACTGTTACACAACGCACAAGATCGAGGGCGCAACTGTTACACAACGCACAAGATCGAGGGCGGAACTGTTAACAACGCACAAGATCGAGGGTGGCTCTGTTACACAACACACAAGAACGAGGGCGGAACTGTTGCACAGAGCACACGATCGAGGGCGGAACTGTTGCCTAGAGCATAATATCAAGGGCGGAACTGTTATACAACACACAAGACCGAGGGCGGAACTGTTATACAACACACAAGACCGAGGGCGGAACTGTTACACAACGCACAAGACCGAGGGCGGAACTGTTACACAACACACAAGATCAAGGGCGGAAGTGTTACACAACACACAAGATCGAGGGCGGAAGTGTTACACAACACACAAAACCGTGGGTGGAACTGTTGCACAACACACAAGATCGAGGGGAACTGTTACACAACACACAAGACCGAGGGCGAAACTGTTACACAACAACATACGATCGAGGGCGGAACTGTTGTACAGAATACAATGTCGAGCATTATGGTGGGAAACAGCATCCGGTATCGGTATTGACCAAGAACGAGCATGTTGCCTTATTCATCATGTGCGATAGCGTTTGGCGTAGGCAATCATGTTCATTCACAATTTACTATCCATGACTCATATCAGTTTTAATGATGACCGTTTTCAATGCCATAACACCAAGCTAGATAATACTTTCTCTCTTTATCGTCCGCGATCTCTTTCCCTATATTTTGCAACTTGTAGTAACGAAATATTATAACTTTCCTCTTCTCATGATGCGCCCAAAAAATGTCGATTGTTTCTTTCTGATGTCTTTTAGAGGCTCTCTTTTTTGTGTTTGTCTCTTTGAGAATGACAAAGTTGGTCTTTTTAGCTCCAAGGAATTTTCAACATTCTTCTGAGAAATCCTAACTCTAAAAGCCTCTAAATCGTCTTTTAATTTGTTGTCCATTATCCCCGATTCGCTTTCATACGTTAGATTTGGCTCTGTATAGCACCGATGAACTCTCTTTCTCACTTCAATTGACATAGACTTGTTGCACTAGACCTTTTTCATTTTCTAAAATGCTATTTTAATTATTCTGAGCTATTCTGGTTTTTTATTTCTGGGCGCATCTTCATCTGATATTAGTGTGCCCAAGTATTTGACGATTTGCACTTGTTTCAGATTTGTTCCATTTATTTTTATGTTGCATGGTGGTGATGAATACTTTTTCGATATGACCATTACCTCTTTTTTCTTACTATTCAAACTGAGACCTTTTTTGTTGCTTTCTTTTACTATTATGTCTATCAATTCTTGTAGTTGATTCTCCGTCTCTACTATTAAGACTGTGACATCTGAAATCACAAATTGTTTATGTTGTGATCATTGACTTCAATCTGCTTGTTGTCTACTAGTGATCTCATATTTTCGCTGTCAAGTGAAAATAAATCAGTTACTCTGTGAAAATAGTGACAAAACGTACCTGTCGCGCCATTGGGGAATCTGGTGGCAGTACCAAGATTATTATAAACAATCTATATAAATATATGGAATGTGGTCAGCATTAAGCTAGACCGTCAAAATTTCACAAACAAATTTCTAATATTTACAAAGGTCAAATAAATCCCAAAGTCGCGTCAAAATGGAAAATACTCGCTGCTGCAGGGAGTTGAACCCCGACCATATGAGTTGGCAAACAGATGCTCTAACCAAGAGACACAAGTCGATTCATTTTGTTCTCAGTAATGGAGAGAAATGCAGTCAGTGGTCGACACGTCTCATGCATTCCAGCCGAAACCTTCAATAAAACATCTCCACCAAGAACTGACGGTTGTCACTGTTCAATGCATGTCTCACACAGCACCTCTCTCTCTCTCTCTCCTTCTGTTCGCCGCCAGGTTGTTTTGTTTTACCTTTCTGTTCTCTTCCTTCCGGGGTCAGCTCTCTCGCAGTTCAATGCGATTGTTTCCTAATCTCACCTGAGTACATTAAACACTCGGCATCCTCCTCTACCTGCTAACACTATTTGTACTTTCTCTTGACTGCACCTGTAGAGCAGTATTAGGTTCTTCATTTTGGGTGATCCAAAAATTGCATGAACCATCTTTAGACAGATCCTATGAAAGATTACATGCACTATCAGTTATTTCCTGCCACGCACATTAGCATGAATTAATGGTTTTTGTGTTGCTTTTGTTAATACCAAACATAAAAATGTTTGTGTAGATAGGGACACTGGTGTAGTCTACCCAACCGTAAATGTGTAGCTGACTTTCTGAGTTATGAAATAAAAAAATAACATTCGTCCAAAAAAGTAGAGTCATGGATATTTTCATTGATAATATTATTATAAGTGATTCAGCACCTATGAGAGTGTTATTAATGTGGGGAGGGCAGTTCTCATTATCATCAAGTACCATGCTTACTGGCGTAGGTGATCATGTCTCTCCACAACTTTCGACCTCGACAGTTATTTATCATTTCTGTTGTTGACCTTCTGCCAAGCCATTCTCTTAAGCTGTCCGGTACCTTTTCTCTTTTCTTTGCTTTCCTCTATCTCTTCGTCCCTCAATTTTCCCAGTTGTCATAATATATCCCAGCTGTTCCCTTCTCATAACATGGCCAAAAAATGATAATTGTTTCTTCCTAATATTGGAAATTAACTCTCTTTTTGCTTTGGCCTCTCTCAGAACGTTTTAATTACTCTTCTTAGCTGTCTATGGTATTCTCAACATTCTTCTGTAATACCACATTTCTACAGCCTCCAATAATTGTCTTTTCTATTGTCTTATTGTCCATGATTCACATCCATATGTTAAGACTGGCTCTACATAACATTTAAAAACTCTTCTTCTTGTTTCTATTGTCAAAATGGATTGCACAGTATCTTCCTTAATTTTTTAAGCTGCTTTGCCTGAGTCATTCTGTATCTCACCTTTGTTGTACATCTTCCGTCTGAGGCTAACAATGTTCCCAGATATTTAATTTCATCTACACGTTTTAATATAGTCTCACTTGACTTTATACATTACGAAGATACCTTTTTCTCTTGCAGGTAAGCTCGGGAGAGTAAAAGGCTAAGGGAGGGTACCCCGAAATAAAACAACCTCACTGCCTTGTGGGTGAGACTTTTTAGTCAAAGGCTAGCGGAGCCAACCATAAACAAACCGACGGAAGGCAACAGAAAACCACCGTCGTAATTTCTTTGCACATCATGAATCACCACAACAACATGTACTGGCAACAAACAGCGGTCATAAGAACTGGAAACCAATTGGGAATGTTTCAACAAATAAAACAGGGTGTTAGACAGGGTTGTGTGCTGTCACCAGATTTGTTTAATATTTATAGTGAGATTATTTTAAGATCCATAAGGGGCATGCCTGGAATAACGATTGGAGGTCATAATATAAATAATCTAAGGTATGCTGATGATACAGTCTTAATCGCTAAGAATGAAAATGAGTTACAAGAAATGTTGGACATTATAGTGAAGGAAAGCAAAAATAAAGGACTCTGCCTTAATAGCAAAAAGACAGAGGTAATGGTAGCAACAAAGAAAAAGACATCACCTCAGTGCAAAATAAAGACAAGTGGAACAATATTAAAACAGGTAAATGAATTTAAATATTTGGGAACTTTGTTAACCTCAGACGGAAGATGTACAAAAGAGGTGAGATGCAGAATGGCTCAGGCAAAAGCAGCTTTCCAAAAAAAAAAAAAAACAGGAAGATACTGTGTAATCCATTTTTGACAATAGAAACAAGAAAAAGCGCTCTTAAATGTTATGTAGAGCCAGTCTTAACATATGGATGCGAATCATGGACAATAGGACAACAGACAAGAAAATCACTGGAGTCTGTAGAAATGTGGTTTTACAGAAGAACGTTGAGAGTACCATGGACAACTAATAAGAGTAATGAAAACGTTCTGAAAGAGGTCAAAGCAAAAAGAGAACTAATTTCCAATATTAGGAAGAGACAATCATCATTTTTTGGCCATGTAATGAGAAGAGAACAACTGGAATATATTGTAACAACTGGAAACATTGAGGGACGAAGAGATAGAGGGAAACAAAGAGAAAAAATAACAGACAGCTTTAGAGAATGGCTTGGCAGAAGGTCAACAACAGAAATGATAAATAGCTGTCGAGATCGATAGTTGTGGAGAGACATGATCACCTACGCCAGTAGGCACGGTACTTGATGATGATACCTTTTTCTTTGTTGCTACCATTACTTCTGTCTTTTTTGCTATTGAGGCTGAGTCCTTAATTTTTGCTCTCCTTCGCTATTACGTTCTATTCTAAATTGGTAAAAAAAACAAAACTGGCTATAATTCTAAAACTAGTAACACTAATCTCCTGGTGTACAATTACGCAGATATCAAATTCTGAACAGTTAGCAAACCAGAGTTGTTTTTTTTTAACCCACAAAGTATTCTATTTCCTCGTAATTTCCTGAGAAACTTGATATCTTGTAATCATGATTAGGATAAACAGATAAAAGAAGAATCCAACTATTATATAGGGAACAGGCAAATAATTTTACTTACTGCAACTATTATATCTAGAGACACGGGCGTTAATGAAACTATCACAAAAAGAGTCGTCAGCTGTTGGTATTTCCACTTCATTACATAAATATCATTACATTGACGGAACACGCTGACATACACGACCATTTTTATTTCCTTAAAGAAGATATCAAAAAGAATAACGTAGAAAAAGCTCAAAAATGGCCAATTCAACACAGCACTTCATCATTAGCGTCATTATCACAGTGCATCAACTAATTCGGCCAGATCTGTTACTTCAAACATTAGTAACTGTTTGTTTTCCTCAGTCCTATTGTTAACGTTCCCAACCAATGATTTAACATTACAATTAAAGACTGATTTTCTAGATTTCCAAAGCTAACCATCGTAAATACTATCAATCTGTCCGTAGACGGTGTTGGCACTGTACAAGAGATAAATGATTAATAACTTATCTTTCCCTCTCTCAATCTCTCTGTCCTTCTCTTCCCCCCTCCCCCAATCTTTCTCTCTCATTGTTTCCTCTCATTTCCTAAAACGCAGAGCCATATTTCACATTCTATAAATATAGACTTTTCTTCTAGTTACATTTATGAATGAAATCATCAAATTTATGTTATCAGTGCTAAACAACCTCACCTACAAGCCAAAAAGAAAATTAGTCACCACGGAAATAAGATATTGGAGACAGTATGTAGGAGTGAGACAAAATCAGAAACGAAGTTAAAAGACAAAGAGTTTGCATGGAACGAATTTTGAATGTCAGCTAATCAAAAGTTTTGTCTGCCCGAAGAAACTGAGTGGTGATGTCATATCATACATGACATGCACAAATAGAAAAGGGGGAAAGAGAGTATGAGGCACACTCAGACTACATTGGAGCGGCAACATCAGAAAACTCTACACCAGCATCAAGTGTCAATGGGTGAGGCTGCCAGAAGTACAAACATTAGCATTTTCTATCACCATTGATACTCGAAGGTGTAAAAATATTCAGAAAAGCATGAGAAAGGGGGAAGAGGGTGGGGAGAGCGGGAGAGAATAATACAGATGTTAATTAATTGGATTCTCACGTATACTGTGCTTAAAACGGGACCTGAATGAAAGCAAGCCTGGTCCTCTTGACTGGACACACGGTGACACAATTGACCTCGTTACGAAAGTAACAAAGTCAGGTGTGTCTAGTGGAAATGTCTATATACACTTCAGCACACCACAATAAAGGCAGCCGCGATAGCTCAGTGGTTTGTGAACTGGACTATAAAGGACAAGGGGTAGGGTTCCATCCCAACCGACGGCTCCGGTTCATCCAGCCTTAAATGGGTACCGGATTTTTTCACTGGGAAAGTAAAGCGGCACGGGTGTAATACCGACCACATTACCCCGAAAATCATGTGCCGAAGGTCTGTACAATTTATGGTCACTAACACCATATTCCCTATACGCCACTTGGCGTGACGGGGCTTTTTACTTTTTTTTTTTTTTAACTACAACACAAAAAAGAATATGGTCGACTTCTATCTACTGACCTTTCGAGCCGTAACCGGCCCATAGGGCGTAGACCAAGATACACCTTCTCCTATATGAATTTTTTTGTTCTAGCAGTTTTCTTTTAAAGATATTTTATCAAATCTCGCCATCTGTCTCTGTTCTGTGCAAGCAGTTCTATCTCATTGAGGGAGCCGATTCCTGCTGCTCTTACCTCTCTCATCAATGTTCTTCTCAGTGTCTCCCTGGGTCTTCCTCTTTTTCTTTTACCTTTTGTTTCCCATATGAGGGCTTGCTTTGCTATTCGGTTATTATCTCTTCTCATCACATGTCCAACGTATGACCATCGCCTTTTCTTTATTAATATCAGGTCTACGTTTCATTAACAACATCGTTTTTACGATAGCGGCTTGTTAAACCTCTGATCAACGGTTATATACCAAGCCGGAGAAAAATAATTCCTCCATTTTGGAAAAAACCGGAAACACCGGTCGACTTAGGCGGTAGTTAAAAACACAAAACAAATAAGAACAAGTTGTAGGTTCGTTCAGAAATATAGGCAATTAGCACATGTTTACGCAACCATATGGAAAGTAAGGTCACGCTTCAATTATCTTCTTTGGCGGCAGCAGCGATACCCTAGACTCATACCACTCTACTACACTAACATCTGTAACGAAAATATTCGAGAAATCATTGGAAAGAATGGCTGAATCACAGGGCCTCAACAAAACAAGGCGATCACACTTTCAACATTAAAATAAAAACACAAAGACCAAATTAGAGAACTAAAATGAGAGACGTCTATTTTTAATTTGTGGACACGTCTTAGTGCCTATTTAGTGAAAAAGTAAAGTACCCCCCGTCACGCCAAGTGGCGTATAGGGAAATATGGTGTTAGTGACCCTATATTTTACAGACCTTCAGCACATGATTTTTGGGGTAATGTGGTCGGTATTACGCCCGTGCTGCTTTTACTTTCCCAGAAAAAATCCGGTACCCATTTAAGGCTGGGTGAACCCGGAGCCGTCGGTTGGGATCGAACCCTACCCTTGTCCGTAGTAGTCCAGTTCACTAACCACTGAGCTATCGCGGCTCCTACTAATTTTTAGGGAATTAGTAAAACCCAGGTGTCCTCGCCAGGATTACGAACCCCGGCTGTTGCCGTGGTAAGCCAACCGCCTATCGATTGCGCTAACCGGACTAGTGCCTATTTAGGAGAACCTAAATGCAACACTCGATGGCTACACAACTGGTGAACACAGCAGCCTTTGCAACAGGCCAAGGACTGTCAAGAGCGACCAGCTCAGAACTAAACATGTCGTCTTCTTCTTAGGGGCTTAACAGATACTGACGTGAGTCATATATAATTTATGAACAATCATGAAGATAATTTCTATACCAAAGATATTGGGAAAGCCATAGACAAATAAAAGGAATAATGAAGACATGGTCTTAATAATAACTAATATAATAATATCTATATATATATACCTAATAGCTTGAGATCTGATAACAGGAAATTTGATAACTTGAGATCTGATAACAGGAAATCTGATAATATGAGATCTGATAATAGGAGATCTGAAAACAGGAGATATGATAATTGGACATCTGATAACAGGAGATCTGATAAGAAGATATCTGATAACAGGAGACTGATAACCGCATGGGATAAAAGAATTCTTATCTTCACGGGTTCGGTCCATGTTGAGACAGAATGCTTCTTTTTTGTTTAATCTAGGTGAATTAAAACCATGGCAAGAACTACTCCTTGCTAACTGTACTGCGCATGTGGCTTTTATTTCTTCAGACGCGTCCTTCCCCTTACTGCAAGTTCACGAAATATCGCAATTACATGTTACTTCAGAGTGTTCATTTTTTTTTATTCTCTCGCGCCTTAATGCTTATTTATTTCGCGAGTTCTCTATACATGTTCTCCATTATTATTGTTATATTGTTATTCTTCGTGCAGTTTATATCAACTTTACGTTAGAAACACAGAAGTTAGTGCTCCGGTTTGGCCATGGTATCAACGTGGATTTTAATCCCAGTTTCACCAAGTAAACACAACTTATGTATAAAAATAAAAGAACCAAATTCCCCCTTTCTTGGTTTTCCCCTCGAAATGTTAACGCCCAATTTGGCTACGTTTAGTATTTTACTCTTGGACATTATATGCAACAGGAGGATTTCTTTTCATCATCATCATCGAGTGCCATCTCCACAACGAAGGTTGGCTACCATGGAGCGCCATTCTGCTCTGTCTCTTGCTTTGATGATGCAGGTTGTCCTAGACTGGTTTGTCCATCTTTTGATATAACTCGTCCACTTGGTCTGCTTCTACCTCTTTTACCTTGTATTTTCCCCTCCATGATTACTTTTTATATCTTTTACCTAATTTCAAATTCTGATTTCACTGGCTTTGATTGCTTTTTTTTTCTTCTGTTTCGTTACAAAGTATATTTTCTTGTTTTATGCTAAATCTGTGATGCGGGATTGCATTTGAAACTTCATTTCAACCTCATTTATTTCCTTGAGTAAAGTACAGAGGTGTAATTATTTTATTCTGTCCTATCTAATCTGGTAAATGTCTCCGATTTGTGAGTAAACGACGTATGTTCTGTCTCATCCTATTTCTTCCTGAAAGTTGAAAAACCACATTGACGTGACCTCAACTGAAAGCTGGCCAATAACCCCATTAAAAGTAACGCACTATTTGTACCGCAACGCTCAAGCGAGTTCTGAAAACGAGATAAGAGAATAATGACGACATATCAAATAGGTCAATACGAATAACATGATGACAAGTATCAGGTGTTGTTTATTCATATCCTTAATGCCACGTGATGAAACATTTAACTTACAGCTCAATAAATCTCATCAAATCCCTCCAGAGACACAAGTTTTAATCACAGTCACTATTTCACATATTTGTTCGACAATCTCTCTTTCTCTCTCTCTCTCTCTCTCTCTTTCTTGAAAGCTATTCCAGTTAAGTGTTTTTCCTAGGTTAGCTATTTACAGCATCTAGCTAAAATGATGAATTCTGTTCGATATTTACTGAAAAGATTTTAATTTATATATGACGATTTTACTCGATGTCTGTGTGGGTTAGCTAGCTATTAACTTGATTTAAATGTGTTTACTTTTATCGATACTTTTTGTGAGTGGTTATATACATTTTGCCAAGCTTTATTTCTAATTATTTTTTTTTTAATTGCAAATTAATATTTTTTAAATTTCGTAACTATTACAGTTCTAGTTGTTTACAGTCATGCCAATTGTCCTTTTAGCTTTGTTGACTCTTGTATCACATTTTGAATAGTTAAATTTATTTTTAAATGTATAAGTCATATCTCCGATACTGTCTGTTAGGCACACTCATTTCTGCGGAAGACTTTTTACATTTCTGAAACAGGTTTTGAAATAATATCATTAAGTTGATTGACCATAAGTAAAGTAAAAGTTTCCTTCATGCATTGACAGGAGTCAAAAATACAGCATGCAAATCAACATCAGGAAAACAGAAGTCATGAATATCTCAAAAGAGAGACAGAACATCAACATAACTATAATCGGCAGACAACTAAAACAAGTAGAGGAATTTAAATGCTCTAAATGGAAGACTAATGACAAATGACATTTCACAAACAGCAGAAAAGGAGTCAAGATGCAAAAAGCTTGTGAAATCATTGGACAGCTATCACCACTATTGTCCCACAAGGAAATACTCTAGAGGCAAAACGGGCACTCTACAATACAATCTTGATTCCAACGTTATGCTCCCATTGCCAGTCCTTGAACCCAGATGCAAGAACAATAAGAAAAAATAACATCTACTGAGATTAAATGTGTTAGACGAATGACAGGAAACAGCCTGAGAGATAAGATCAGAAATGAAGAACTGCGAAAAAAAGATAGGAACAACCTCCCCCCTTAGAATATATAAGGAAACAACAGATAAAATGGTTTGGCCACGTGATAACGCAGAAAGATCAAAACACAACACAACGAGCCTTCAATAATCGTTATGAGAACACCAGACACAAGGGTCGACCACGAAAAAGATAGATTGACGGAATATTAGAAGCACTAGGAAACATAACAGCAGCAGAAGCAAATAGAAGAGCAAAAGACAGCAAATTATATCTTCCCTCGACGCTGAAAGGCAAGCGAAGAGGGAAATAATAATAAGAAGAACACTGACAGGATTAATGGAACTATAGATGTTACAACTGCTAGAGACCATTTCTGTATGACCAACGCCATATGTTTGGATGATATGGTCGGTACACCAGGCTGCCATTACCTCCCACATAAATATCTGATACCCGCTTTTATAGAGGTTGCGTGAACCTCGAAGCATTGCTTATAAAAAGTTAAATAAATAAAATTGTCCAAATTTAGGAAGTGAACTTGGACCTTGTGATCAGTAGCGAGTAAACTAACCATCTTGTCCCTGAAGCTCATGGGAATATGATAAATAACACGGAGATCAATAGATAAAGTGAATTCAACGTTAACTTTATGTCTGATGTAATACGACAACTTAGAATAATTATAATAAGTTTTTCAACTAAGAGTTCTTATTTTATGGCAAGACAAATCGTATGAGAGATAACTTGCGGCTCCATCAAAACCTTGAACGATTGGAAAGTATCTGTCAATCTCTCATTATGACGACGACGAGTAGAGCGGCATCGGAGACCTAGCCATGACTAGGGTTCACTCACATGAGTGAGTGTATGTGCTGTAGCCATGACTAGGGTTCACTCACAGGAGTGAGTGTATGTGCTGTAGCCATGACTAGAGTTCACACACATGAGTGAGTGAATGTGCTGTAGCCATGACTAGGCTTCACTCACATGAGTGAGTGTATGTGCTGTAGCCATGACTAGGCTTCACTCACATGAGTGAGTGTATGTGCTGTAGCTATGACTAGGGTTCACTCACATGTGTGAGTGTATGTACTGCAGCCATGACTAGGTTCACTCACATGTGTGAGTGTATGTACTGCATTCATGTCTAGGGTTCACTCACAGCTTGACACTCCTAGCCGACCAACTGATAATTAAATGGGCAATTGGCTGACAAAGTTGGAATGTAAATTTTGTTCCACTCTCGTGTAGATAAAATTTCTATTAGATTGCCAGTAAAAAATTTGAGTGATGTGCGACATTTATAACTCAAAGTTAGTAAACATTTTAGTGATGCGCGACATTTATAGCTGAAAGTTGTTGAAAATGTGAGCGGCGTGTGACATTTATTTGAAAGTTAGTGAAAATGGGAATATACTTAAGTTGAAAACGCAGAGAGGGACAATTAGCAAGTTTATGGAAATATTCTTAAAGACTGATTAATGACATCTCTACTAACTAGAACCTTCCGTGTTCAACCCCGTGATATAGAAAGTCAAGTACCCCCGTCACGCCAAGTGGCGTATAGGTAATATGGTGTTAGTGACCTTACATTTGACAGACCTTCAGCACGTGAGTTTTGGGGCAATGTGGTCGGTATTACGCCAGTGCCGCTTTACTTTCCAGAAAAAAATCCGGTACCCATTATAAGGCTGGGTGAACCCGGGTCGAACCCTACCTCTTGTCCTTTGTAGTCCAGTTCACTAACCATTGAGCTATCGCGGCTACCAACCTCCTGATATGGAGACATTTAATTATGCACTAACACGTCTTCGGGGTTCACCCAGCCTCTGAAAAGCGGGATTTAATATTTTTTTGAAAGGGGGGGGGGGGGTAAGTATGGTGACCTATTCGCCAACAATATTCATAAAATATACTATTACTGTTAGTCAGTGAAGAATATGAACAGTAACACTAGATTTTAATATAATTTAATGAGTGTAGGGAGCCAGCTCTCCATTCTTTTTTATAAATTAAAGACATTATTTTAAAATTAGATATCACCCTGACACAAGATTACACGTGTTGAGTTCCTGACACAAGATTACACGTGTTGAGTTCCTGACACAAGATTACACGTGTTGAGTTCCTGACACAAGATTACACGTGTTGAGTTCCTGACACAAGATTACATGTGTTGAGTTCGAACTCAAAAGGGGTATGTAACTATTTGACTTTAGCAACCATCTATCCCACTATGCAATCCATTTTTGACAATAGAAACAAGAAAAGAGCTCTTAAATGTTATGTAGAGCCAGTCTTAACATATGGATGTGAATCATGGACAATAGGACGACAGACAAGAAAATCACTGGAGTCTGTAGAAATGTGGTTTTACAGAAGGATGTTGAGAATACCATGGACAGCTAAGAACAGTAATGAAATGTTCTGAAAGAGGTCAAAGCAAAAAGAGAGCTAATTTCCAATATTAGGAAGAAACATTCATCATTTTTTAGCCATGTAATGAGAAGAGAACAGCTGGAATATATTGTAACAACTGGGCAAATTGAGGGACGAAGAGATAGAGGGAAGCAAAGAGAACAAAATAACAGACAGCTTAAGAGAATGGCTTGGCAGAAGGTCAACAACAGAAATGATAAATGACTGTCGAGATCGAAAGTTGTGGAGAGACATGATCACCTACGCCAGCATGCCCGGTACTTGGTGATGATGATGAACTATCTATCCATTTCTGTAGTCTGCCGTGGGGGGGGGGGGGGGGATTATAGGTCCGGAGAATAAAGGCCGCTTGTCCAGTGCAGTCGCACTGACGTGGAGGTGTTCGGGTCTGAGTTTTTTAAAATCTCCCCCCCCCCCCAATAGAAGAAAATGTCTGACCCTACGGGATTAGTAAAACGTTGGCAACGATATTAAATAATTCAATGACATCAACAACCTCAGCCACTGCTTCGCTCACCTATTACGTTATTTTCGTATCAAGGTACAAACTACGCAGGAATAATTATTTTTAAAATATATACAGGTCGTATCCAAGGGAAACAGCGACAAAGGCACTCACCTCACGAAAGTGGGTAGGTCGCGATAACTCTTGACACAAGTCGATAGCACTTTACAAAAATAGATTGTTAAATATTTACTTGGGAAACTTCGTTTGTAATGTCAGACTTTACAACCAAAAAAAACCTTCTTCACGTCGATAATTTACGGGAGATCGACCCAGACGTTTTGGTACTTTTTCCTTTTAATCTCGAGTTAACTGTGTAGTCGAGAAAAATCGTGTCCTACTTGTTGAGAGTTCAACATTTCGGGCCAGCCAAGAGGCGTTCAGTAGATTTCCTTATTTGACCGTCTATGTATTGTAGTAGTTTCAGTGGTTCGCTGGTTAGGCAAACAAATAGCATGCCCTTGTATGTTATCATTCCTACTTGTTCGATTTTTATTGTATTTCAAATTGTTGCAATCCATGATCTGCATTCTCAAAAGCAACTGTATTGATAACTAAAATGCAACTGTTTGTAGTTTCAAAAAGTCCCTCTTTTGCATATCTAATGTGCACACCACAGGTCATGACTCACACAGGCCTCCCGAACATCTACACGCTGCTCAAACAGCGTAGGTTACGCTGACTTGCCTCGTACACCTATGAACGATGGCCGCATACCAAAACATATACTCTATGGATGGCAAAAGAACTAAGGGTCCCCAAAAACTTCCATTTGTAAACGTGTGTAAACGTGACATGAATACTCTGAACATAAACCATGCAGCCTGGGAAGAAATAGCTGTCTAAGAAGACCGCAATCTTTGGAAACACTGTAAATCTCCAACTCAAACAAGAAGCAGACAGATTCATAGAAAAAGAAAATACACTGCGAAAGAAAAGAAAAAATAACATTTCTAGGGGCGCTGAAAAATACATAGTCAACTATGGCTGACAAGGGCTGCGATAGTCAACTATGACTGACGGAGGCTACTATAGTCAACTATGACTGACGGAGGCTACTATAGTCAACAATGACTGACCGAGGCTACTATAGTCAACAATGACTTACGGAGGCTATTATAGTCAACTATGACTGAAGGAGGCTACTATAGTCAACTATGACTGACGGAGGCTACTATAGTCTACGATGACTGACAGAGGCTACTATAGTCAACTATGTTTGATGGAGGCTATTACAATCAACTATGACTGATGGAGGCTAGTACTATTGTGCACACCACAGATAAGCCAGAAACCAGGCAATCATCTTTCGTCCTCACAAACAGAGAATGAACAAAACATTAGGCCCAATTAACTCTTCTCAAGGGTTGAATTTTCGATACAAATCATCTTCCCTCGTGCAGACATCAACTCTGGACCTTTCGAAGCACTGACTAGTCAGATACGATAAAAGCCCTATACAACTGTGTCTGAATCTACTTGGGGACAACAATAACTGCCTTACTATCCATTCTCATACAAGAGATCGTTGCAGTCTGAGCTTCACTCTACTCAGCAATTACCTTATCCAAGCCAACAACATATATGGCCCTTTTCGTCTTGTCTCACGGTTTAGTGGAGGCTATTATGTATTTTTGGACCTCCGATCAATATGGCGGATAGGCGGCAGAAACCACTGAGTTTAGTGGAGATCTCTCAACTCGATCTGAAGTGTTCCTTGTTGCAGTTTCCTCTTATTCCAAATCCGAATTGCTGCTCGAACTACTGAGTTTAGTGCTCTGTGTTTACCGTGAGCTGAGTATTTCATCCGGTTCGTGTTTCATATTTCGATTGCTTACGATGAATGGTGATATCTAACGACGAAGGATAGTTCAGATGGGTTCACTTTCGGTGCCGCCTGGCCTTATGTCTTTTGGCGTGTGCTGTAGCTGCCTTCTTTCTTTAGGTTCTTCAATAAGATGAGTTTTAATTCGGATGATTCCACTGGCACGGGCGGTTGAGCAATTATGGATTTTAATTCGTTTGCAGTTATACCGGGGCCTTCGACAAACCATAGCTACTGTGTATTTTTTTTTTTTTTTTTTTTTTGAGGTTTTGTTTTTGTCTAACATCTTCTCTCGTAGCTGATTCTTCAAATGTTTGACAAACACACGCCCCCCCCCCCCCCCCCCCACAGAATGAATACGGTAGGCCCACTGATCCATAGACTTTTCCATCTTTTTTTTCATTTTTTCATGAGTCTTTTCTCTGACATATTTTGCCATAGTTTAGCCTCAAATGATGTTATGCCATTTTTATACATGCTCTCTCCGTGGTGTATGATCTCTTGTCAGATGTTCCCAGTGATTTCCACAATAATTTTCTTCATTTACTGAACCAACCACAGTCTGAGAGCCTTGTTTCCTGTAGTGCTGCAATATCTACCTGTAGCATATTTAGTTCTTTGTCTATGAGGGCTGTTGTTCTAATTTGTCTTTCTTTCCGTGTGTTAACTTTAATAAGTCCAGTGGTCCTTACGTTCCACGTGCCAAGTTTACACATTGGTGCTGTCTTCCTCATTTTATTATGCCTACTCTGCCTGGGTACAGAATATGGAGATAGTCCTTTAAGCCAACAATACCCATCTCGATATCCCACAGCAAGACCCGTCACTGTGCATTACAATATCACTTTTCTCATAATTTACCATTTCAACAATAATAACTTCCTGATAAAATACCATTTCAACAATAATAACCTCCTGATAAAATACCATTTCAACAATAATAACTTCCTGATACAATTTCATTTCAATAATAATAACTTTCTGATAATTTACTATTTCCACAATAACAACTTTCTGATAACTAACCATCCCAGCAATAATCGCTTTGTCCTTCCTATTTCATCCGTAATAACACTTTGCTATCACATTGATTCTGGTTTCCAAATGTGTTGTTTGCCCTGATACCATTTCGGCCATACATGACGACACAGGACTCATTTTGCACCCTTGATATGGGCCATGTTATTGTTTCCCCTTTATATCATGTTTCATGGTAATTCACATTAGAATTTGGCACTGATAAAATGCAGCATTGATTTGATGGAAACAAATACGGGAGATGTCCTCCGGCGTGAAGGTGTACTGGGCCATGCATGATTTGTTTCCAGCTCGTAGGGTGCGTCATTCACTGGCAGTTAGCTGGTAAATGAGAGAGTTGCCATCGTTGGTCTCTGAAGCTGCACAATCAGAATGCTTTAAGGTCTGTCTTTGGAATGAAATATCTAGTTCTTTATTTTTCAGTTATGTTAAGAGAGAAGAAGAATGGGCAGATGGGATGAGAGGGTCAAAGCAAATAAATTAATTTAAATATATAAAAATGCGAAGCTGCATTAAAACTAATTGTACGGAGAAATGCGCGCGCACACACACACACACACACGCACGCACGCACACACACACACACAATATTTTTTTAAAAAACTTTAAAATGGTATGGTTAAAGCTTTATGTAATATGTGGACGATACAAATTAGAACGACGTTTCGGCTTAATATGCCTTCAGCAGGAACAAACATACAAGACACACACAGATATGTATTTAAAATAAAAAATAATAAATAATAATTAAATAATTTAAATAATAATAAAATAAGGAAAAGAAACCGCAACCCTGATTCTATTATGTCCATTACCGGTGCCAAGTCAGAGATGACGGTGAAACCATCGAGCTCAAACTGAAGTATGCTTTTCTTTATTACTGTTAAGACAATGCAATCAAACGAGGTGTAGTGATTTAAACACCACACATCTCCAAATTAGATCTACCTAGTTCGTTTTATATTTATGGAACACTGCATTAAGAAAGTACCCTAAGCAATAGGATTTAACCAGTGATAAGGTAATGATAAACATGTAACTGTTAAGAGCGAAAGACTGCTGAAAATGAATGAAGTTGGAGTGAAGAAAAGGTCAAAATAAAAAATATTAGCCTCGGCAGCAAAAACACTGAAATGAGGAGGCGAAAACAGGTGAAGCAACTTATGGAAATGCACAAGTAAATTGAACACTATTATAAGAGATCAATGAATCGGAATATCTGGGAAATGTTAAACAAACATCAGATGCAAAGTGTAAAATGAGGGAAGCACAAAGTAGTTAGGTTTGGGCAAAGGCAGCGTTCCAAATAAAGAAAAATATTATAAACAACTCGAACTGAAAAAAAGCAAGAGAAGGAGACCTTCTGTGTTATGCAAAAGTAAAAAAAAAAGTAAGAAAAGGAGACCTTCTGTGTTATGCAAAAGTAAAAAAAAAATAAGAAAAGGAGACCTTCTGTGTTATGCAAAAGTAAAAAAAAAATAAGAAAACGAGACCTTCTGTGTTATGCAAAAGTAAAAAAAAAAAATAAGAAAAGGAGACCTTCTGTGTTATACAAAGTGAAAAAAAATAAGAAAAGGAGACCTTCTGTGTTATACAAAAGTGAAAAAAAAAGTAAGAAAAGGAGACCTTCTGTGTTATGCAAGAGTAAAAAAAGTAAGAAAAGGAGACCTTCTGTGTTATGCAAAAGTAAAAAAAAAATAAGAAAAGGAGACCTTCTGTGTTATCTATCTATCTATCTATCTATTGACCTTTCGAGCCGTAACCGGCCCATAGGGCGTAGACCAAGATACACCTTCTCCTATATGAATTTTTGTTCTAGCAGTTTTCTTTTAAAGATATTTTATCAAATCTCGCCATCTGTCTCTGTTCTGTGCAAGCAGTTCTATCTCATTGATGGAGCCGATTCCTGCTGCTCTTGCCTCTCTCATCAATGTTCTTCTCAGTGTCTCCCTGGGTCTTCCTCTTTTTCTTTTACCTGTTGTTTCCCATATGAGGGCTTGCTTTGCTATTCGATTATCTCTTCTCATCACATGTCCAACGTATGACCATCGTCTTTTCTTTATTACTGAAGATATTAGTGGTTGATTGGCGATTTCTCTAATTTCCTCGTTTGTTTTGAATTCGTTCCATTCTATACCAAGTATTTTCCTTAGACATTTATTTTCGAATGCGTTCAACTTTGTTTCTATATCTCTTGTTGTTTTCCAGCTTTCACACGCATACGTAAGGGTTGATAGTACATTTGATTTGAATAGCCTAAGTTTTGTGTTTGTGCTAATGAGTTTTGATTTCCACAACTTTTCAAGGCTTCTGAAAGACATTGCTGCTTTAGCCAGTCTGTGTTATACAAAAGTAAAAAAAAATAAGAAAAGGAGACCTTCTGTGTTATACAAAAGTAAAAAAAAATAAGAAAAGGAGACCTTCTGTGTTATACAAAAGTGAAAAAAATAAGAAAAGGAGACCTTCTGTGTTATACAAAAGTGAAAAAAAAATAAGAAAAGGAGACCTTCTGTGTTATACAAAAGTGAAAAAAAATAAGAAAAGGAGACCTTCTGTGTTATACAAAAGTGAAAAAAAATAAGAAAAGGAGACCTTCTGTGTTATACAAAAGTGAAAAAAAATAAGAAAAGGAGACCTTCTGTGTTATACAAAAGTAAAATAAAAAAGTTAAGCGTATCCTCCCTGCCATGGTTAGTGGCCGTATTTTTCCATGACCACGGCACATTTTTTAACTGGACCACAAGGGGCATGAGGTCGGGTTCGATACTGACCGACGGCTTCCAGGTTCACCCAGCCTTAACTGGGTACCGGATTTTTTTTCTGGGAAAGTAAAGCGGCACGGGGGGTAATACCGTCCACATTACCCCAAAAATCATGTGCCGAAGGTCTGTAAAAAGTATGGTCACTGACACCATATTCCCTATACGCCACTTGTCGTGACGGGACTCTTCAATTTTTTACTACATCACATTTTTGGTGAATGCAATTGTTAAAGGGGGGGGGGGACGGTATATTTTAATCATAATAGTAAAGGGATAATTTTTATAAGGACAAAGCAAAAAGAAAGCTGCATACCAATTAGAGGAGCAATAATCATATTTCTTTTAAACCACGAATTGAGAAGGGAATAGCTGGAACAGACAGAGGGAAACAGAAACTATACCAGGCAGTTTAAGAGAATGGCAGGATAGGCAGACAACAGCACAACAGATAGACAACTGTAGAGACAGAAACGTGTAGAAAGACACGAACACCTATGGCAGTGGACACAATAATTCCTAATAATGAGTTGTAAAACACACTGATGAAATAAAGGTGCCACAATAAACTGTATGGTTGTTATGTATGGTTTACCCTTTAAACAATAAACCGCTGCGAATGAAAGTCAGCGTGAAGGTGATTTGTCAGAACTTAATTATGTAATGTGGCTGTATAATATGTTTTAAGTTAAATAGAACAATTCAAATGTTATAAACCGGAACAAATGTTATAGTTAATCGAAGGCCCCGGCATCACTGCAAATGAATTAAAATCCATAATTGTTTTTTGTTTAAACAACGAAGATACAACGAAGAAAATGTCGCTGTATAGGACACACACTGCGGAAGCCAACTGAGAGTATTACACGGCAGCCCCTTTTTTGGAATCCCCAGGGGAAGAGACAATGAGGAAGATCAAAAATCCTTGGAGAAAGGTTATGAGTAGCCGAAGGCCCCGGTATCACTGCAAACGAAGTAAAATCCACAATCGCTCAACAGCCACTGCCAGTGGAATCATCCAAATTAAATTCGGGGGCGCCAAAAGTTCTTTGCTAGCCAAGATATGAAGTAAGTAAAAAGTAAAAAAAAAAAAAAAGTAAAGAGCCCCGTCACGCCAAGTGGCGTATACGGAATATGGTGTTAGTGGCACATGATTTTTGGGGCAACGTGGTCGGTATTACGCCGTGCCAGACATAATGAAATGATATTTCCATTATTACCAGAACTGGCTAAAGAGGACACACACATAGGACCGCAGCTAAATCCTCTTTTCCCCCTGTAACGTTTCTCACGTTTTTGGTGGCAATGATATCAACAAATTATTTAAATCCTTATCCTGCCCTTATCAATGACTCCTATTACCCAGGCCACAGAAAACGGCAGCCATACAGAGAGAGATATGAATGAGAACGCATAAAGCGGACGGATTATTAGTTTTTACTCCTCAAAACCATCTACTCCAAATGTTTTCTTAGAGTTAAGATCAAGGCACTTTCTGGCAAACCCACAAGTGCTCTGTCGCTTTCAAGAGAGGCATAAAGGCATACAAATGCAAAGTTGCTGTAAAGATATAGGGTGGTTAAACAAGTGGCACAGTTTTATGTAGGCGAGAGACGATATTGCCTGTCACTTGAAGTTATTAAAGTGCAAACTTGATTTTTTTATTTTTTTTCTGTCATTTTCATCCATTGTTTTCAAGAGAAGACGTAATGTATGCACACTGATTGGTTCCAGACGCTCGCTGGTTATACAGAAACGTAACTCGCCCTTACAGACTGTTGTTCCTCTTCTTCAAGATTGTATTCCAATTGTTGTTGTCTGAAAGCCGCATCACCACCTATAGCTATGTTGATTTCAAACAAACAATCCTCGCAGCATTCAAGATGTTCCCCTTGTTCATGACTTCATCTCTACCACAGTCGCAATCGAAGCCTGCCCATTTTCTTCTTCTTCTTCTACCTTTCAGCTCCCTGTGGAGTATATGTCGTCAACAAACACTTTCCAAGTCGTTCTGTTTCTTGCCATTCTTTTAAGATCATTCCATGTCTTACCCATCATATTCATCTCTGCTTCCATCTATCATCTCCAAAAATTCCTTGGTCTTCCTCCTTGTCTTTTCTCCCCTGGGGATTCCTAAAAAGGGCATGTTGTGTAATACTCTCAGTTGGCATCCGCAGTGTGTGTCCTATCCAGCGCCATCATCTTCGTTGTATCTCTTTATCTACTGGTATTTGACTGGTACATTTCCATAATTTTATGTTAGTGATTTTGTCCTGCCATTTCCATCCTTTTATTCTGCGTAAGCATCCATTAATAAAAGTCTGTATCTTCATGATTGTCAATTTTGTTGTTCTCCATGTTTCACAGCCATATAATAGGACTGACTTAACATTGGAGTTGACAATTTTTATTTTTGTATTTAAGCTAATTTCTTTGGACTTCCATATGTTTCCCATGGCAACAAAAGCTCCTCTTGCTTTTGATATCCTTATTTTGGTATCATTTTCTGTTCCTCACTCTTTATCTATATTACTACCCGGATATATGTAAGATTGTACGTCTAGTAGAGGTATTTCTCCTAATTTAATTTGGTTATTGCCAACTGCATTAATTCTCATAATGTTGGTCTTATCATCTATAGTAATGTTCAGTCCTAGCTGTTGTGATCTTTAATCAAGTATGCTCATTTTATCCTGCATCTGTTAATGGCTGTGTGATAGGAGAGCTATGTCATCAGCAAAGTCTAAATCCTCAAGTTGCTTGGTCAGTGACCACAGGATTCCATTTCCGTTGTTTTGAGCTATTTTCATAATCCAATCTATGGCCAGAAGAAAGTGAAATGGAGACAGAAGGCATCCCTGCCTTACTTCTGTTCTTATTTCAAATGCTTCTGTAATCTGTCCTTCATGCACAACACTACATCTCGTTCCTTCATACATTGTTTTTATCAAGTTAATAACCTTATGGGGATTCCGTAATGACTCAGCAACTTCCAAAACATTCCTCAGTCTAAACTATCAAATGCCTTTCCGTAATCTATGAATCCAATATAAAGTGGGGACTGTAGTTCTAAACTTTGTTCAATACGTAGAGTAGTTATTTGATGAGCACGTGATCTGTGTTATTGAGTTATTAAGTTATTTGCGGGTCATCATCATTGCACTCCGAACATGTCCATAGGTGCTCAGATCCCCTCCTCAGAAAGTCCCGCAGTGTCCAGCGACTGACGTCTCCAGTTCTGTGTTACATGATCTGTTCTTCCTAAAACCTGCTTGTTCATCTCTCAAATGTTTCTCTATGGCCTCTTTTAGTCTCTCCAGAATGATTCTGCTTAATATTTTTCCTGGCACTGATAGTAGCATAATTCCCCTATAATTTGTGCACTCCTGTAAACTTCCTTTCTTTGCAGGTTTGATCATATAACCTTCTGTCCAGTCTTTATATATTTCTTCCCTCTCCCAAATTTTATTTAATAGATTATGTAACATCTTGGTAGAGGTGTTAATATCTGTTTTGATGGCTTCCGAAGGAATTTCATCTGGTCCTGTGCATCTACAATTTTTTTAAATAGCTTGATGGCTTTCATTATTTCTTCTTTGCTTAGTTTTCCACAGTTAACGCGTAACCCTTCTTCTGCTGGTAGTGTATCTGGAGGATTATTTGAGCCAGGTCAAATTATCTCTCATTAGTCTTGGCCCTACTGCTTCCCGTACTATTAGTGTCTTCTGTGCATTCTTTGATAGCATTATAGCTACCCCTTCACTATGTTGTACTCCACGTTCCTGGTGTCCTGATGATAAAATCATCTCTCCTGTATTTAGTTTTATTCTTTCCGTTTCGCACATTCCCAGAATATCTATTTTGTAATTTCTCATTTCTGCTGCTACCTGTGCAGCTTTTCCTTGTTCGTTTAGGGTACGCACATTCCAGGTGCCAATTCTGGAGGATTTTCTGGTAGACGAAAGGTGAGTCGGCAAGCCGGACTCCTTACGGCTTTCTCCGGCTTGCGTCATACGTCTCTTAGACAGAGAGCCTTTATCTTTCCTGGATGGTGGATTTACTTTTATTCTTTTCTTTGACTTGTTCATGTTTGTGAAGTTTTTTCGGCTTATTTTTTTAAAAATAGTATTGGATAGCAAGTACCATAACAAACCCTCCTTTCTCGCGTCTTACGAACATGCCTGGTAGGGTACAGCGCCACTATTCGTTATTCCCCTTTCGGCCCTGGCTGCGCACGGGCGAAAAGACTTCCCATCGCTTGACAGTTAAGTGAAATACGGCTCAAACATAGCCTGCTTCTTTTCAGTCGACCCAGCTGATAAAGGAAAGTGAAAGAAAGAGAGACAAAAGACAGGGTAACAGCTTTACGCAAGTGAATGACAACACAATAGAACGACGGTTCGACTCAATCGGCCATAAGGCGGGATCAGTGGAGACTGGCTACCCATTCCCTCTCATGATCTTAGAACCATTCTTATGTTCCCACGAGGCTTTCGGCCCACGTGTTCTCCCAGCCACTCCTGGCTAGGCTCACTTCCCTCGTGGCCACCTGGCTTCCGGCCCACGTGTTCTCCCAGCCACTTCTGGCTAGGCTCACTTCCCTCGTGGTCACATGGCTTCTGACCAAATTTTGCACCTAGCTCCTCCTAGTCAGGCTCATTTCCCTTGTGACCACATGGCTTCCGGCCCACGTGTTCTCCCAGCACTCCTGGCTAGGCTCACTTCCCTCGTGGCCACATGGCTTCTGACCAATTTTGCACCTAGCTCCTCCTAGTCAAGCTAATTTCCCTCGTGACCACCTGGCTTCCGGCCCACGTGTTCTTCCAGCCACTCCTGGCTAGGCTCACTTCCCTCGTGGCCACATGGCTTCTGACCAAATTTTGCACCTAGCTCCACCTAGACAGGCTCATTTCCCTCATGACCACCTGGCTTCCGGCCCACGTGTTCTCCCAGCCACTCCTGGCTAGGCTCACTTCCCTCGTGGCCACATGGCTTCTGACCAAATTTTGCACCTAGCTCCTCCTAGTCAGGCTCATTTCCCTCGTGACCACCTGGCTTCCGGCCCACGCGATAGCCTAGTCACTCCTATCCAAGCTAATTTCCTTCGTGAACTGGCCACAAGCAAGCATTACAGAGAAGTCTCCTTTTTACTCACTTTTAATATTAGTCTTTTTTTAAATATTATTTTGCTATGTAGCGTTAAGTTTACCTGCTTACATATTTGTTTGTTTGTCTCTCTGTGTGTGTTTGTCCGTTGTTCCAGCTGAAGTCCTATTGAGCCAACATGCCGTTAGATTGTTTCACTTATGTATAGAGGTAGCCACCATACCTATTTTTCTTTCTTTTTTCCCCTTTCGCCTTTATAGTCATCTTGACAACAGCTTCGTATGTTTATGTTAGAAATGCGTGTCTATACCTTTACCACCAATATAGGGAAGGGTAGCTGGGTCAATGGTTGAAGGAGAAGTAATGCCAGTTTGATAAAGTTTGTCAATGATGTCCCTTCGAACCCTTGGGTTATGGAATGAATAAGTGAAATTACATTCAGAAGAAGCACTGGCCCCTTCATTTCTAAATTCTGTGAATTAGTGCAGTGAAATATTATTTAACTCTTGTACGACAAATGTCACAGAAAATTGAAACTAATTTTATATATGACATCCACTCATTTCTGCGGAGATACAAATCCATATCCTTTCTCATATTGCAGTCTGTGTCACGTTCGTCTGAGGTTCCTACCTTTACGGTGTTAACAATATGGCACCAAAGACTTTTATGTGGTTGTGAGTCTAAAAGATGGCACTTCAATCTGTTATGTGGTTGGGAGTCTAAATGATGGCACTTCAATCTGTTATGTGGTTGGGAGTCTAAAAGATGGCACTTCAATCTGTTATGTGGTTGGGAGTCTAAATGATGGCACTTCAATCTGCTATGTGGTTGGGAGTCTAAATGATGGCACTTCAATCTGCTATGTGGTTGGGAGTCTAAAAGATGGTACTTTAATCTGTTATGTGGTTGGGAGTCTAAAAGATGGCACTTTAATCTGTTATGTGGTTGGGAGTCTAAAAGATGGGACTTTAATCTGTTATGTGGTTAGTAGTCTAAAAGATAACATTTCAATTTGTTATGCTCTTGGTAGTCTAAAAGATGGCACTTTAATCTGTTGTGTGGTTGGGAGTCTAAAAGATGGCACTTCAATCTGTTATGTGGTTGGGAATCTTAATTATGGCACTTTAATCTGTTATGTGGTTAGTAGTCTAAAAGATGGCACTTCAATCTGTTATGCTTTTGGGAGTCTAAAAGATGACAGTTCAATTTGTTATGTGGTTAGTTGTCTAAAAGATGACACTTCAATTTGTTATGTGGTTAGTTGTCTAAAAGACGACACTTCAACCTGTTATGCTCTTGGTAGTCTAAAAAATGACACTTCAATTTGTTATGTGGTTAGTAGTCTAAAAAATGACACTTCAATTTGTTATGTGGTTAGAAGTCTAAAGATGACACTTCAATTTGTTGTGTGGTTAGTAGTCTAAAAGATGACACTTTCAATCTGCTATGCGGTTGGGAGTCTAAAAGATGACACTTGAATCTGTTATGCTCTTGGTAGTCTAAAAGATGACACTTTCAATCTGTTATGCGGTTGGGAGTCTAAAAGATGGCACTTCAATCTTCAAATGTTCGAAATGCGAGTATAAGCCATCTATATAAGCCATCTCAAACAACTTGACTGAAGTACTTTATAGTCACAACATTTCTATATAAGGCACCAAGATGGACGCTTGTTTACGTTTGAACAAAGCCCAACGGCCAAGATCTGAATTTGCAGAATTTCGTTCATTCTCAACGGCGGCCGTTATAGTTTAGCTTTTACTAGCACAATGCCTGGAGTAGAAGCATAGAACACAATCTTGTCGTGCTTTCTCCCTGCATCGAAGGTTGGCGACAATGGAGATTCATTTCTCTCTGACTCTTGTGGACGCTGTCTTATATGAACCAAATTAGTAAACAACCATGCGTCCACTAACGCAGGAGGAGATCAACACCTTCTTTGACAAACTATCCAAATAGTAAATTATATGTTTCATCATATATTCGTATATATCTGGTAGAACTTTTAGTTTAAAATACTTGTCATAACATGACTTATCAGCATCGCTGAGACTCCCGGAAGTTCGTGATAGTTAGGAGGGTCTTATAGTCTGTTGTTTGATGTGTGATAGTGATGGTTAATCACCAACTAATTACTACATCAAGCTTGGGCAGATGGTGCTCGTAAACCTGGGAGGGCTGACCATCTAAGGGCAGAATCCCCCTACAGAAAAGACAATCTGCTGCCTTGCAGGAAGATTGGGGACAATCAAAGGCTAAGGAAAGCAAACCTGAATGCAATGCTGGCTGAAATCGGATGCACTGGGCCACTGACGCAGAACACAGTACAACGTTTTAACAAGTAACTCGCTTAAACAGACAGCTGACTTCATGAGAGAGTCTGGAATCCTACTTTGATTGAGTCTTGATCGCAGAGAGAGAGAGAGAGAGAGAGAGAGAGAGAGAGAGAGATTTATATATAAGCCATCTCAAACAACTTGACTGAAGTACTTTATAGTCACAACCACATTTCTATATAAACCATCTCAAACAATTTGACTGAAGTACTTTATAGTCACAACAACATTTCTATATAACCCATCTCAAACAATTTGACTTAAGTACTCTACAGCCGCAACCACATTTCTATATAAGTCATCTCCAACAACTTGACTGAAGTACTCTACAGCCGCAACCACATTTCTATATAAGCCATCTCCAACAACTTGACTGAAGTACTCTACAGCCACAACCACATTTCTATATAAGCCATCTCTAACAACTTGACTGAAGTACTCTACAGCCACAACCACATTTCTATATAAGCCATCTCCAACAACTTGACTGAAGTACTCTACAGCCACAACCACATTTCTATATAAGCCATCTCTAACAACTTGACTTAAGTACTCTACAGCCACAACCACATTTCTATATAAGCCATCTCTAACAACTTGACTGAAGTACTCTACAGCCACAACCACATTTCTATATAAGCCATCTCCAACAACTTGACTGAAGTACTCTACAGCCACAACCACATTTCTATATAAGCCATCTCCAACAACTTGACTGAAGTACTCTACAGCCACAACCACATTTCTATATAAGCCATCTCTAACAACTTGACTGAAGTACTCTACAGCCACAACCACATTTCTATATAAGCCATCTCCAACAACATGACTGAATCATCCAGTTATCCATTTTGAAACTTGGCTCCCATCAGAGATACTCTGAAGTTTGTTTTTTTCTTAATGTCATGAGCGAAATTAAAGCGCCTGCAGCATTCAATACCAGCTCGTGCGCCTACCTTCTTCTATGTCGTACTCTCTCCTGTTTACTTGGAACTATGCCCTCCATAATTATAGTCCCTAATGCATTATGTTGTTTTTCATGATAAAACGAATTATTTTCCTTTCCTGTTTGTTCTTTATCAACCAGTTTTCTACAATTTTAAGTTTTTTTAAAAATAATTTTCTTGTTGAAAAATAGATGTATTTGTTCTTTTCTCCGTTCTTTGTGTATTCTGAGTAATCTTCTGTAACACATTCGAAGGCGCTGATGTAAGCTTCAGCAGATTTTTCGATAGTTCACGTTTCATAACTTTATATAATCTGTTATGGCAGACTGTTAAAAATGTATGCACATAAAGTAAAATATAAGAGAATAGCGAAAGAAAAAGATGCGACTTGTCAAGAAGGTATCATCATCATCAAGTACCGGGCCTAGTGGCGTAGGTGATCATGTCTCTCCACAACTTTCGATCTCGGCAGCTATTTATCATTTCTGTTGTTGACCTTCTGCCAAGCCATTCTCTTAAGCTGTCTGTTATTTTTTCTCTTTGCTTCCTTCTATCTCTTCCTCCCTCAATTTTTCCAGTTGTTACAATATATTCCAGTTGTTCTCTTCTCATTACATGGCCCAAAAAATGATGATTGTTTCTTCCTAACATTGGAAATTATCTCTCTTTTTGCTTTGACCTCTCTCAGAACCTCTTCATTACTCTTCTTAGCTGTCCATGGTATTCTCAACATTCTTTTGTAAAACCACATTTCAAGACGGTATAGAAAATCCATATACATCTTACTGATATGACACAGTGAAGAAAAATACAATAAAATAATGTGGCCATATATCTCGCTCTTCTGGTCTTGCAAAACCTACCTTGCGACAAGGGTTTAACAAGAAAATCACACGCAAAACAGAAGAGAGGAAAATAATATCAGTGAAAGATGAGGCTTTGACTTTGTTAGCTCGTCACGCGGAGCAGCACAACAGAAAGAAAGGGTGAACGCTGCTTGCAGCTATCAGTGTTAGCTCGTCACGCGGAGCAGCACAACAGAAAGAAAGGGTGAACGCTGCTTGCAGCTATCAGTGTTAGCTCGTCACGCGGAGCAGCACAACAGAAAGAAATGGTGAACGCTGCTTGCAGCTATCAGTGTTAGCTCGTCACGCGGAGCAGCACAACAGAAAGAAATGGTGAACGCTGCTTGCAGCTATCAGTGTTAGCTCGTCACGCGGAGCAGCACAACAGAAAGAAAGGGTGAACGCTGCTTGCAGCTATCAGTGTTAGCTCGTCACGCGGAGCAGCACAACAGAAAGAAATGGTGAACGCTGCTTGCAGCTATCAGTGTTAGCTCGTCACGCGGAGCAGCACAACAGAAAGAAATGGTGAACGCTGCTTGCAGCTATCAGTGTTAGCTCGTCACGCGGAGCAGCACAACAGAAAGAAAGGGTGAACGCTGCTTGCAGCTATCAGTGTTAGCTCGTCACGCGGAGCAGCACAACAGAATGAAAGGGTGAACGCTGCTTGCAGCTATCAGTGTTAGCTCGTCACGCGGAGCAGCACAACAGAATGAAAGGGTGAACGCTGCTTGCAGCTATCAGTGTTAACTCGCTGGCAGTTTCGGCACTGAGTGTGGTCTTACTCTCGACAAACAGGACATCGCCAAGTTTGTTCTTCACTCCTTAAGAGAAGAGAGGAGAATGGGTGGAACAATGATGTTTATATTGAGAGACTGAGGAGTCTAAAGGTGGAAAAGGGACCTAGTCGATCCAGAGTGCTTAGTGGGGAAAAGCAGATGTATCTACAATCAACACCTTACAGAAACTGTCAGTCTGCTTACGCTTCGGAAAATGCTGGGACGGACGGTAAACAGATATGGGGATGCCCCGACTGCAGTGAAATTGATTTCATGAATAGAACAGAATAGAATAGAATAGAATAGAATAGTTATCAATGCTATAGCAACGCCACTTAAGGGTCATGGGACAGGAAGTAAAAACGGAAATAGAACATCGTTGTTATATTCAAATAAGGCCGACAAAAATGTGTGTTTTGATTGCTTGAAAAAAAAATACTGATGAGAGAAGAAGTAAATAATGTTCTGAAAACCTTATCTCGGCTGCTATAAACATCTTGCTACACGACATTAAAAAATATCATTGATGACATTACGAAAATGGCATCAACCCGTCACAATGTCGTGCCAGAAAGGATAAAGCCGGCGGTATTTCATTAACAACCGGCACATCTTAGCGAATCTTTTACGGCATCAACCTTCAGCCCAGTCTACCTGTTCTACCTTCTCTCAACATTTATTATCATGCTCTTCATTTGTTCACATACCCCTTATTCTCTTGTATCTGTTATCTAAGAGACACTGAAGTCGTCTTCTTCACACATTACTTTGTAGTTTGATATTGCCTATTTCTCTGTGTGAACAATTTCTCCCGACACTTATTTATTTACCTTCAGAAATCACAGAAACACCAATGCCGTTACCATTTCATTGCTTCCTTTTTTCACATTCGATTAACGTCACGGAACGGTAATAAAAGAATTAATAAACCACGCAACAGCACTAACCACACGTTGCAGTGGATACGCGGTGCAGGTGCCAATATTCTTCAATGATCACAGGCGAATATAAGTTTGACGTGGTCAGTGCCACTATTTTAGATATAAGTGTCAATTTAAGGAGCTGAGTGAATGGAAATGTCGTGTCAGGCTGATAACAAATAAAAGAGATTCCAGCTGAGAAATGACCCAGACCCGTCTAATCATAAAAAAAATGCCCCTCGCTACGGCTGTTTCTACAAAATATTTATTTCTTTAGCGCGAACATGGCATAATTAATATTTTTTTATTTTAAAAAAGTGCTATAAAAGTAATTTTAAATAGAAAAATTAAATTTCATACACATGGACACTAACATACATAAGAATTGTTAACAAACATAGCCATTTAAAATTTAGCACTGGAAAGAATAACACATAACAAAATGAAAGATAAAAAATAATAAACAGATTATGTATGAAAATCGAAAATAAAAGACTTGTCTAGGACAGGAATCAGACCACTATCGACAAATCGCCTAGCCACTACGACGAGTGACAGCAGGTCATTGTATCGCCATTCGCCAGCATTACCAGAAACATGATTCACAGTATCAGCACAACAGAAAAAAAATAAGTAGCATATTTTAGACTCCCAAGAGCATAACAGATTAAAGTCCCATCTTTTAGGCTCCCAACCACATAACAGATTAAAGTCCCATCTTTTAGACTCCCAACCACATAACAGATTAAAGTCCATCTTTTAGACTCCCAACCATATAACCGATTAAAGTCCCATCTTTTAGACTCCCAACCACATAACAGATTAAAGTCCCATCTTTTAGACTCCCAACCATATAACCGATTAAAGTCCTATCTTTTAGACTCCCAACCACATAACAGATTAAAGTCCCATCTTTTAGACTCCCAACCACATAACAGATTAAAGTCCCATCTTTTAGACTCCCGACCACATCACAGATTAAAGTCCCATCTTTTAGACTCCCAACCACATCACAGATTAAAGTCCCATCTTTTAGACCCCCAACCACATAACAGATTAAAGTCCCATCTTTTAGACTACTAACCACATAACAGATTGAAGTGCCATCTTTTAGACTCCCAACCACATAACAGATTGGTGTGCCATCTTTTAGACTCCCAACCACATAACAGATTGGTGTGCCATCTTGTAGACTCCTAACCACATAACAGATTGGTGTGCCATCTTTTAGACTCCCAACACATAACAGATTGGTGTGCCATCTTTTAGACTCCTAACCACATAACAGATTGGTGTGCCATCTTTTAGACTCCCAACCACATAACAGATTGGTGTGCCATCTTTTAGACTCCCAACCACATAACAGATTGAAGTGCCATCTTTTAGACTCCCAACCACATAACAGATTGGTGTGCCATCTTTTAGACTCCTAACCACATAACAGATTAAAGTGCCATCTTTAGACTCCTAACCACATAACAGATTGTGGTGCCATATCGTTAACACCGTAAAGGTAGGAGCCTCAGATGAACGTATCACAGACTGCCTACCAAGAGTATATAAAATGATCTTTTTTTGCATATGGCAAAATATTATACCAGCACCATACCTGGTTAAGCTGTATGGAGTTGTTACTGGTCTTGGGAGTATTGGCGCTTTCTTTCAACCTACAAAGATTGACATCTAAACGTGTATGCAGGACAAGATTGACAGCAATATAAATAGAACTTTTGTGAAGAATGATCCGCTAAATAGAATTATAACCTGTTAATGTGACACATGAAGACTTGCAAGAAAAGAGCGTCATATTTACAATGCCCTTTAGAGCAAAAAACAGGGCATAGAGTTGAAAAAGGTTTTTTTTTTATTTATTTGACAACAGCAAGAAACATCAAAAGTAAAAGGAATATTAAGCAAAAGAGAGGCAACACCTAGAATGGAATAGCACATATAGTTGAAGTAACAGAGCGTACAATGAAGACATCCTTATAAGCTTTGTGACAGCAGGACGGATCGATAGCAAAAGGATCAGAGGATAACAGAATAGAAACATGTGGGATAGAATAATGTCACGGTTGATACAACAATGGCCTTAGAAGTGGTGATATGTTCAAGACACAGATGGTTGTAAAAGGGTATTATGTCTGCAGGCGCATAATGAAGTGTGGTTAACGCGTCGAATAAAATGGAAGATGAGAAATGGGATGAAGGAAAGCACGCACATACGAGACTGCACTAAAGCTGGTGAAAGGAGAATAGCCGGATAGACGTGGAGCAATTGGTTTGATTACGGTGATAAGTGACGATATACAACATTTCGACATTGTGGCTTGAAAATGTGTCTTCCGCTAGGACACAGGTAACACAAGCAGAAATATCCAAGGCAAAACATAATACGTAAGGTAAAGGCCAACTACGAGACTTGCTCGGCCGCTTATCCAGAAGTGTTCGGAGACTACTGGATAGTGTCGCTGCTTCAAGCATCGATACTCACGATGCGAGGCATTCCTCACCTTCCCAAAGTACTATACCATAGTACCCATTTCTGCCAGCGGCTGGGTCGATCGCGGGGTATTTTTTTTCCAACCACGAGTACGACTCACACTGCTTCTAGCGAGAATCGAACACGGGTTGTCCGAACGTCGGTAGCCCAGTCGGATGGTTTTCATAAATATGCTACTGAGGCCCCCTACCACACCCCCCCCCCCCCCCCAAAAAAAAAAAAAAACATAATACGTTTTATATGATAATATAATTAGTGAAAACTTATATAATAAAAAAAAAAGTTCGATCATTGAGAGAGAGAGAGAGAGAGAGAGAGAGAGAAGTGTGAAAATGTAGAGAGTAAGGAAAATGGAAAATAAATGAGAAACTACTACATGAATGTAGGAAGAATATGACGCTAACCTCGCTGACATTTGGTTTCCATTGTACTGTCTGTCAAAACTAAATCAATACTTGCAACAACAGATTTGACTTGTTCAAAAACTGTCACTGATACGTCTAGATCCTAGAATATTCATTTAGCAATAGCCGTGTCTTGTCTAATGCGAACAAAGACATATTCAATACGAAATCAGCTTCTCTTCTCTCAATTCTCTCTCTTCTCTATTTATCATTCTCTGTCTCTCTTTCTCTATTATATATTTAAACACACTTGTGTGTACTTCATTCTTCTCTTTCTCTCTCTACACACACACGCACACACACACACACACACACACACACACACACACACACACACACACACATGGTTTATGAAGGCCCCGGTATCACTGCAAACGAATTAAAATTCATAACACACACATGCACGCACACATAAACATACATTTGAAAGCACACAGTTAACTGATATATCTCCCACCACAGCTCGTTTTATTCTTGAATCAAAGAAAGTATTGTTTTATGTAATCAGAAAATAACCTCTCCGTGTCCCCCCCCCCCTCTCTCTCTCTCCCTTACACACAAACCCTCACCAACTCGCCCACACAACATCAAAGTCTGTAATGTTGACAAAAACGAATTGTATAAATAATGGTTATGTGTTTATAGCACATAATTTTCCTAACAGAAGATTGGCGCCAAGCATAACACAACAATGTGATGTCAGAATGTGTCGACGGTAACAGTGTGTCTGGAGACACTGACGTCAATTGCGTTGCTGATCATTACTCTCAGCTAGATATTAATATGCAAATAAACAGTTATCGCAGTATATAAAACTAGTGGCAATAACATAGATGTGTACGTATATATATACATAAGCAATCATACACGCAAGCGTGCTCGCTCACAATCAACAATGTATTCATCTATTCGTCCACCCCATCTATGTATCCCTGATCTATCCATTTAAACATACCTACATGCATTCATACGTTTATGATAATGTGCTCTCTCCTCTCTCTCTCTCTCTCTCTCTCTCTCTCTCTCAGACACACAAGCACACACATTAAAGTAACCCACACAAACAGCGTCTCGTTTTGTCTCACTCTCTCTCTCTCTCTCTCTCTCTCACTGTCTCTCTCTCTCAGACACACAAGCACAGACACATTAAAGTAACTCACACAAACAGTCTCTCTCTCCCTCTCTCAGACACACAAGCACAGACACATTAAAGTAACTCACACAAACATTCTCTCTCTCTCCTTCTATCAGACACACAAGCACACACACATTAAAGTAACTCACACAAACATTCTCTCTCTCCCTCTCTCAGACACACAAGCACACACACATTAAAGTAACTCACACAAACAGTCTCTCTCTCCCTCTCTCAGACACACAAGCACACACACATTAAAGTAACTCACACAAACATTCTCTCTCTCTCTCTCTCTCAGACACACAAGCACACACACATTAAAGTAACTCACACAAACATTCTCTCTCTCTCCCTCTCTCAGACACACAAGCACACACACATTAAAGTAACTCACACAAACATTCTCTCCCTCTCTCAGACACACAAGCACACGCACATTAAAGTAACTCACACGAACATTCTCTCTCTCCTCTCTCAGACACACAAGCACACACACATTAAAGTAACTCACACAAACAGTCTCTCTCTCCCTCTCTCACACACACAAGCACACACACATTAAAGTAACTCACACAAACAGTCTCTCTCTCCCTCTCTCAGACACACAAGCACACACATTCAAGTAACTCACACAAACAGTCTCTCTCTCCCTCTCTCAGACACACAAGCACACACATTAAAGTAACTCACACAAACAGTCTCTCTCTCCCTCTCTCAGACACACACAAGAACACACACATTAAAGTAACTCACACAACAGTCTCTCTCTCCCTCTCTCAGACACACACAAGCACACACACATTAAAGTAACTCACACAAACAGTCTCTCTCTCCCTCTCTCAGACACACAAGCACACACACATTAAAGTAACTCACACAAACAGTCTCTCTCTCCCTCTCTCAGACACACACAAGCACACACATTAAAGTAACTCACACAAACAGTCTCTCTCTCCCTCTCTCAGACACACACAAGCACACACACATTAAAGTAACTCACACAAACAGTCTCTCTCTCCCTCTCTCAGACACACACAAGCACACACACATTAAAGTAACTCACACAAACAGTCTCTCTCTCCCTCTCTCAGACACACAAGCACACACACACTAAAGTAACTCACACAAACAGTCTCTCTCTCCCTCTCTCAGACACACAAGCACACACACACTCAAGTAACTCACACAAACAGTCTCTCTCTCCTCGCTCAGACACACAAGCACACACACATTAAAGTAACTCACACAAACATTCTCTCTCTCCCTCTCTCAGACACACAAGCACACACACATTAAAGTAACTCACACAAACAGTCTCTCTCTCCCTCTCTCAGACACACAAGCACACACATTAAAGTAACTCACACAAACAGTGTCTCTCTCCCTCTCTCAGACACACAAGCACACACACATTAAAGTAACTCACACAAACAGTCTCTCTCTCCCTCTCTCAGACACACAAGCACACACATTAAAGTAACTCACACAAACATTCTCTCTCTCCCTCTCTCAGACACACACAAGCACACACATTAAAGTAACTCACACAAACATTCTCTCTCTCCCTCTCTCAGACACACACAAGCACACACATTAAAGTAACTCACACAAACAGTCTCTCTCTCCCTCTCTCAGACACACAAGCACACACATTAAAGTAACTCACACAAACAGTCTCTCTCTCCCTCTCTCAGACACACACAAGCACACACACATTAAAGTAACTCACACAAACAGTCTCTCTCTCCCTCTCTCAGACACACACAAGCACACACACATTAAAGTAACTCACACAAACAGTCTCTCTCTCCCTCTCTCAGACACACAAGCACACACACATTAAAGTAACTCACACAAACAGTCTCTCTCTCCCTCTCTCAGACACACACAAGCACACACATTAAAGTAACTCACACAAACAGTCTCTCTCTCCCTCTCTCAGACACACACAAGCACACACACATTAAAGTAACTCACACAAACAGTCTCTCTCTCCCTCTCTCAGACACACACAAGCACACACACATTAAAGTAACTCACACAAACAGTCTCTCTCTCCCTCTCTCAGACACACAAGCACACACACATTAAAGTAACTCACACAAACAGTCTCTCTCTCCCTCTCTCAGACACACAAGCACACACACATTCAAGTAACTCACACAAACAGTCTCTCTCTCCCTCTCTCAGACACACAAGCACACACACATTAAAGTAACTCACACAAACATTCTCTCTCTCCCTCTCTCAGACACACAAGCACACACACATTAAAGTAACTCACACAAACATTCTCTCTCTCCCTCTCTCAGACACACAAGCACACACATTAAAGTAACTCACACAAACAGTCTCTCTCTCCCTCTCTCAGACACACAAGCACACACACATTAAAGTAACTCACACAAACAGTCTCTCTCTCCCTCTCTCAGACACACAAGCACACACATTAAAGTAACTCACACAAACATTCTCTCTCTCCCTCTCTCAGACACACACAAGCACACACATTAAAGTAACTCACACAAACATTCTCTCTCTCCCTCTCTCAGACACACACAAGCACACACATTAAAGTAACTCACACAAACAGTCTCTCTCTCCCTCTCTCAGACACACACAAGCACACACATTAAAGTAACTCACACAAACAGTCTCTCTCTCCCTCTCTCAGACACACAAACACACACATTAAAGTAACTCACACAAACAGTCTCTCTCTCCCCCTCCCCCTATCTCTCTCCCTCTCTCAGACACACAAGCACACACACATTAAAGTAACTCACACAAACAGTCTCTCTCTCCCTCTCTCAGACACACAAGCACACACACATTAAAGTAACTCACACAAACAGTCTCTCTCTCCCCTCCCGATCTCTCTCCCTCTCTCAGACACACAAGCACACACATTAAAGTAACTCACACAAACAGTCTCTCCCTCCCCCTCCCTCTCTCAGACACACAAGCACACACATTAAAGTAACTCACACAAACAGTCTCTCTCTCCCCCTCCCCCTATCTCTCTCCCTCTCTCAGACACACAAGCACACACACATTAAAGTAACTCACACAAACAGTCTCTCTCTCCCTCTCTCAGACACACAAGCACACACACATTAAAGTAACTCACACAAACAGTCTCTCTCTCCCCCCCCCCTCTCTCTCTTTCTCCCTCTCTCAGACACACAAGCACACACACATTAAAGTAACTCACACAAACAGTCTCTCTCTCCCCCTCCCCCTATCTCTCTCCCTCTCTCAGACACACAAGCACACACACATTAAAGTAACTCACACAAACAGTCTCTCTCTCCCTCTCTCAGACACACAAGCACACACACATTAAAGTAACTCACACAAACAGTCTCTCTCTCCCTCTCTCAGACACACAAGCACACACACATTAAAGTAACTCACACAAACAGTCTCTCTCTCCCTCTCTCAGACACACACAAGCACACACACATTAAAGTAACTCACACAAACAGTCTCTCTCTCTCCCCTCCCCGATCTCTCTCCCTCTCTCAGACACACAAGCACACACATTAAAGTAACTCACACAAACATTCTCTCTCTCCCTCTCTCAGACACACAAGCACACACACATTAAAGTAACTCACACAAACATTCTCTCTCTCCCCCTCCCCCTCTCTCTCCCTCTCTCAGACACACAAGCACACACACATTAAAGTAACTCACACAAAGTCTCTCTCTCCCCCCTCCCCCTATCTCTCCCTCTCTCAGACACACAAGCACACACACATTAAAGTAACTCACACAAACAGTCTCTCTCTCCCCCTCCCCCTCTCTCTCCCTCTCTCAGACACACAAGCACACACACATTAAAGTAACTCACACAAAGTCTCTCTCTCTCCCTCTCTCAGACACACACAAGCACACACATTAAAGTAACTCACACAAACAGTCTCTCTCTCCCTCTCTCAGACACACAAGCACACACATTAAAGTAACTCACACAAACAGTCTCTCTCTCCCTCTCTCAGACACACACAAGCACACACATTAAAGTAACTCACACAAACATTCTCTCTCTCCCTCTCTCAGACACACACAAGCACACACATTAAAGTACTCACACAAACAGTCTCTCTCTCCCTCTCTCAGACACACAAGCACACACACATTAAAGTAACTCACACAAACAGTCTCTCTCTCCCTCTCTCAGACACACAAGCACACACACATTAAAGTAACTCACACAAACAGTCTCTCTCTCCCTCTCTCAGACACACACAAGCACACACACATTAAAGTAACTCACACAAACAGTCTCTCTCTCCCCCTCCCCCGATCTCTCTCCCTCTCTCAGACACACAAGCACACACATTAAAGTAACTCACACAAACATTCTCTCTCTCCCTCTCTCAGACACACAAGCACACACACATTAAAGTAACTCACACAAACATTCTCTCTCTCCCCCTCCCCCTCTCTCTCCCTCTCTCAGACACACAAGCACACACACATTAAAGTAACTCACACAAAGTCTCTCTCTCCCCCCTCCCCCTATCTCTCCTCTCTCAGACACACAAGCACACACACATTAAAGTAACTCACACAAACAGTCTCTCTCTCCCCCTCCCCCTCTCTCTCCCTCTCTCAGACACACAAGCACACACACATTAAAGTAACTCACACAAAGTCTCTCTCTCTCCCTCTCTCAGACACACACAAGCACACACATTAAAGTAACTCACACAAACAGTCTCTCTCTCCCTCTCTCAGACACACAAGCACACACATTAAAGTAACTCACACAAACAGTCTCTCTCTCCCTCTCTCAGACACACACAAGCACACACATTAAAGTAACTCACACAAACATTCTCTCTCTCCCTCTCTCAGACACACACAAGCACACACATTAAAGTAACTCACACAAACAGTCTCTCTCTCCCTCTCTCAGACACACAAGCACACACATTAAAGTAACTCACACAAACAGTCTCTCTCTCCCTCTCTCAGACACACACAAGCACACACATTAAAGTAACTCACACAAACATTCTCTCTCTCCCTCTCTCAGACACACAAGCACACACATTAAAGTAACTCACACAAACAGTCTCTCTCTCCCTCTCTCAGACACACAAGCACACACACATTAAAGTAACTCACACAAACAGTCTCTCTCTCCCTCTCTCAGACACACAAGCACACACATTAAAGTAACTCACACAAACAGTCTCTCTCTCCCTCTCTCAGACACACAAGCACACACATTAAAGTAACTCACACAAACAGTCTCTCTCTCCCTCTCTCAGACACACAAGCACACACACATTAAAGTAACTCACACAAACATTCTCTCTCTCCCTCTCTCAGACACACAAGCACACACATTAAAGTAACTCACACAAACATTCTCTCTCTCCCTCTCTCAGACACACAAGCACACACACATTAAAGTAACTCACACAAACAGTCTCTCTCCCTCTCTCAGACACACACAAGCACACACACATTAAAGTAACTCACACAAAGTCTCTCTCTCCCCCTCCCCCTCTCTCTCCCTCTCTCAGACACACAAGCACACACACACATTAAAGTAACTCACACAAAGTCTCTCTTTCCCCCTCCCCCTCTCTCTCCCTCTCTCAGACACATAAGCACACACACATTAAAGTAACTCACACAAACAGTCTCTCTCCCCCCTCTCTCTCCCTCTCTCAGACACACAAGCACACACACATTAAAGTAACTCACACAAACAGTCTCTCTCTCCCCCCTCTCTCTCCCTCTCTCAGACACACAAGCACACACACATTAAAGTAACTCACACAAACAGTCTCTCTCCCTCTCTCAGACACACAAGCACACACACATTAAAGTAACTCACACAAACAGTCTCTCCCCCTCCCCCTCTCTCTCCCTCTCTCAGACACATAAGCACACACACATTAAAGTAACTCACACAAACAGTCTCTCTCCCCCCTCTCTCTCCCTCTCTGACACACAAGCACACACACATTAAAGTAACTCACACAACAGTCTCTCTCTCCCCCCTCTCTCTCCCTCTCTCAGACACACAAGCACACACACATTAAAGTACTCACACAAACAGTCTCTCTCTCCCTCTCTCAGACACACAAGCACACACACATTAAAGTAACTCACACAAACAGTCTCTCTCCCTCTCTCAGACACACAAGCACACACACATTAAAGTAACTCACACAAACAGTCTCTCTCTCCCTCTCTCAGACACACAAGCACACACACATTAAAGTAACTCACACAAACAGTCTCTCTCCCTCTCTCTCTCAGACACACAAGCACACACACATTAAAGTAACTCACACAAACAGTCTCTCTCCCCCCTCTCTCAGACACACAAGCACACACACATTAAAGTAACTCACACAAACAGTCTCTCTCCCTCTCTCTCTCAGACACACAAGCACACACACATTAAAGTAACCCACACAAACAGCGTCTGTTTCGATGATTTTTCGGGCCGTGTTCGAGGGAAACAATTTCTCCAACAGCCATATATTCACAGTGTGACGTGCTAGTCGGCCGTTGTGTTTTCCCTCTAAAGCTTCACATCCCGGCGCGATCAGTTCAATAATAATATCACAATAACTAGCAGATTTATTTGTGACATCTCTGAGCCTGAGAAAAATCAAGCTGATCATTGTGTTCATTTTTGCTCAAATAATCGTCTTGCTTTTGTGTCATTGATTTCTTCTTGTCATTCTTTGTGCGTCGCCAGTCAGCAACACTGATCTCGATTGCGAAGAAAGCAGAAACCATCACAAGATACGTGACTTCCACATTCAGTCTTCCTTTATGTGGATGTCATCATTTGTTATTATCAATTTATATGTTGGACTGAATTTTATGTATGTCCAGTACTGCTACATGTGCTCTTTCTTTCAGACTGTTTGTTGAGCTGGTCTCATTTGTACGCACTTCTTTCAATATCTTTATTTAAGCTATATCATGCCAAATTCATTTAACATTATTCGGTGATCCAAAAGGAGTTTACTCAATTTCCCCACCAATTCAGGACTTCAAAATGTTCTCCATTTTTTTTTTGGTCATCCTAAAAATATGTAGTAAGGTTTCGTCACTTTCAAAGTAAAGCTTTATGAACACTTTTCCTTTGTCCTACAGCGTCAACATGAAACTTGTGGTTAGTAAACTGGACTACCACGGACAAGGGGTAGGGTTCGATCCCAACCGACGGCTTCCGGGTTCACCCAGCCTTAAATGGGTACCGGATTTTTTTCTGGGAAAGTAAAGCAGCATGGGCGTAATACTGACCACATTACCCCAAAAATCATGTGCTGTACCTGTAACAATGTTGTCAGTGTTTCCTTCATTTCTCTCGTTTACCACGTGGTAGAGAGTTGATAAGGCAGACAATATGATAGATAGAAATGTACAGGCAGGAAGATACACAGCTAGAAAAACTGGCAGTAAGACAAACTTAGACAAGTGAATTACACTGACTGGCGGGCAGGAAAACTGGCAGTAAAACAAACTTAGAGACAGACAAGTGAATACACTGACTGGCGGGCAGGAAAACTGGCAGTAAAACAAACTTAGAGACAGACAAATGAATACACTGACTGGCGGGCAGGAAAACTGGCAGTAAAACAAACTTAGAGACAGACAAATGAATACACTGACTGGCGGGCAGGAAAACTGGCAGTAAAACAAACTTAGAGACAGACAAATGAATACACTGACTGGCGGGCAGGAAAACTGGCAGTAAAACAAACTTAGAGACAGACAAATGAATACACTGACTGGCGGGCAGAAAAACTGGCAGTAAAACAAACTTAGAGACAGACAAGTGAATTACACTGACTGGCGGGCAGGAAAACTGGCAGTAAAACAAACTTAGAGACAGACAAGTGAATACACTGACTGGCGGGCAGGAAAACTGGCAGTAAAACAAACTTAGAGACAGACAAATGAATGCACTGACTGGCGGGCAGGAAAACTGGCAGTAAGACAAACTTAGAGACAGACAAGTGAATACACTGACTGGCAGGCAGGAAAACTGGCAGTAAAACAAACTTAGAGACAGACAAATGAATACACTGACTGGCAGGCAGGAAAACTGGCAGTAAAACAAACTTAGAGACAGACAAATGAATACACTGACTGGCAGGCAGGAAAACTGGCAGTAAAACAAACTTAGAGACAGACAAGTGAATACACTGACTGGCGGGCAGGAAAACTGGCAGTAAAACAAACTTAGAGACAGACAAGTGAATACACTGATTGGCGGGCAGGAAAACTGGCAGTAAAACAAACTTAGAGACAGACAAGTGAATACACTGACTGGCGGGCAGGAAAACTGGCAGTAAAACAAACTTAGACAAGTGAATACACTGACTGGCAGGCAGGAAAACTGGCAGTGAAACAAACTTAGAGACAGACAAGTGAATACACTGACTGGCGGGCAGGAAAACTGGCAGTAAGACAAACTTAGACAAGAGAATACACTGACTGGCGGGCAGGAAAACTGGCAGTAAAACAAACTTAGACAAGTGAATACACTGACTGGCAGGCAGGAAAACTGGCAGTAAAACAAACTTAGACAAGAGAATACACTGACTGGCGGGCAGGAAAACTGGCAGTAAAACAAACTTAGAGACAGACAAGTGAATACACTGACTGGCGGGCAGGAAAACTGGCAGTAAAACAAACTTAGAGACAGACAAGTGAATACACTGACTGGCGGGCAGGAAAACTGGCAGTAAAACAAACTTAGAGACAGACAAGTGAATACACTGACTGGCGGGCAGGAAAACTGGCAGTAAAACAAACTTAGACAAGTGAATACACTGACTGGCGGGCAGGAAAACTGGCAGTAAAACAAACTTAGAGACAGACAAGTGAATACACTGACTGGCGGGCAGGAAAACTGGCAGTAAAACAAACTTAGAGACAGACAAGTGAATACACTGCACTGGCGGGCAGGAAAACTGGCAGTAAAACAAACTTAGACAAGTGAATACACTGACTGGCAGGCAGGAAAACTGGCAGTAAAACAAACTTAGACAAGTGAATACACTGACTGGCGGGCAGGAAAACTGGCAGTAAAACAAACTTAGACAAGTGAATACACTGACTGGCGGGCAGGAAAACTGGCAGTAAAACAAACTTAGAGACGGACAAGTGAATACACTGACTGGCGGGCAGGAAAACTGGCAGTAAAACAAACTTAGAGACAGACAAGTGAATACACTGACTGGCGGGCAGGAAAACTGGCAGTAAAACAAACTTAGACAAGTGAATACACTGACTGGCGGGCAGGAAAACTGGCAGTAAAACAAACTTAGACAAGTGAATACACTGGCTGGCAGGCAGGAAAACTGGCAGTAAAACAAACTTAGAGAACGACAAGTGAATACACTGGCTGGCAGGCAGGAAAACTGGCAGTAAAACAAACTTAGAGACAGACAAGTGAATACACTGGCTCGCAGGCAGAAAAATAAAGCAGCAAACTTAAGGATAAAGAGGTTGAAATATAGACGAACAAACAAATAGTCAGGATGAAAAAACCCGAAAAAATAATATGGACGAACAATACATGGATGGCTGGGTAGAGATTGGTGGATAGTCAGTTTGTATATGTTTGTTTTAGCATTGACATACTACTACAGTTTGTATATGTTTGTTTTAGCATTGACATACTACTACAGTTTGTATATGTTTGTTTTAGCATTGACATACTACTACAGTTTGTATATGTTTGTTTTAGCATTGACATACTACTACAGTTTGTATATGTTTGTTTTAGCATTGACATACTACTACAGTTTGTATATGTTTGTTTTAACATTGACAGACTACTACAGTTTGTGTATGTTTGTTTTAGCATTGACAGAAGACTACAGTTTTTATATGTTTGTTTTAGCATTGACAGACTACTATGTTCAACAGACAGCATACTACGTGCTTAACTTGAACATGGGATTTATTTGTTTCGTTCTGCAACTTTCACCTATGGCGAAGTATCTAGAGACTAGGAACCGGATTATGCGTGTTAATCCGTTTTCTCCCTGGCGCCGTGTGCACAGGGGTCCTTCACAACACAGGCAGATAACTCTGTCTTCGAAAGTACTCATGTTTTTTTCCGTCGATGAGTAATTTTACTTTTAGCCGGGCCTCGCTGCTGAAACCAGGGGTGGTTCCGCAGAGAGAAATCACAAATAAAAATCCCAACTGCTGCAGCCGGGATTTGAACTCACAACCTTTCTGTCTCAAGATCGACGTCTTGCCTCGAGACCAACCAGTCTCCTGAACATAAGATTTATAATTCAGCGTCCGTCTCCCATAAGACTAATCGTTCACTGTTACGATTCCTAAATTTGAGAGGTGGATAAAAATACTGGATAACTTCACATGGTTCATCAAACCGGGTACCTCAGGGAGTCAGGCAGACATCTTGCCTTAAACACCACAACTCCTAATCACACCTCCATATATGCATAACTGTTTGCTTATTTTGTGTCACGATTCAATTTTGGATTAATGAAATATCAGGACACGACGATGAGCATGTTGTAGGAGATACTTTGCAGAACACTGCCCCTTTTCCCCTCCCCCTACATTTTCCCTCCACGCTGAAAAGTGAAAGTAAGTATTAGGACATATCAGCATATACATACAACATACACATATCGTAACTTGAACCTAGTGATTTAAAATTAAAAAAAAAACTCCCTGTGACAAAATACCAGTGTTTACCAGCAAAGAAATTACAGTTCAGATGTCTCAGACGCTTGTCTGTAATTGAACACTAGCCTACAGAACCACAACGAATATTTGTAAAATAAACAGGCCCAATATTTTCATTCGGCTAAAAATGGATATTAACTCTCGTTCCTCCTGTGTATAATTGTATTACTCTCGCACGGGCGACACCAGAATTTAACATTGCAAAGTCTTATACAATTGTGATTTTCAACACCTCTCTCTCTCTCTCTCTCTCTCTCTCTCTCTCTCTCTCTCTCTATCTCTCTCATTCTTTCTCTCTTAAAACAAAATTAATTAAATATGAATTGCAATTCGGATATTAAAAAGCTTCTTATAAATTCTCTTTCATTTCTTCCTACTTTTCTCTCTCACACACAAATACACACACACACACACACACACAATTCAGAATTACTGATTATTCTAAATATTAAACACCCACAAATATTAAATCAATATCAGACTGATGCATCTCTCCCTTTCTCGCACATGTTTATCTTTACCACTACATTCTTACCTCTATCCTGGAATACCCACGTAACAGAAAATTATTTTTAACTGCTTCTGTCTTACTCTCTCCTCCTCCCAACCCTACCCCCTATTGTTTTTTTTTACTTCCATCTATAAACGTCTTCCCCCCCCCCCTTTTTTTCCTCATTGTATATATATACCCATTAAAAGCCCGTTATAAGATGTTTAAATTAAGAAACTCTAATTAAATCTAACACCTTCTCTGTCAGGCTCACTCCTTCCCGCTCTTTCAATCTCACTTGTTCCTAGTTAATTGTCTCTCCCTCTTTGTGGTACGAACACTGCAGCATGACCCGGCATACGCCCACTTATCTGCGGCAACTCCACGGCGGAAGCAACCACTTGCACCATGAAGCACCACTAACACCTCACTTAAGACTGACCAACGTGGTTGGCTCATTAGCAGCCGTCAACTAATAACCCCGTTGAGACGGATTTCCCCGCTAAAATAGGATACTTTGTGCTAGCACCACAGAGAAACAACACAAGTCATGAAAGTTACACCCCACTCAATACAAAGCTAACACTTCAACTCACACTATTACAAAGCTAGACTCGATTCCCGTCAGCGAACATCGACCTCAAATAACAGTATATTCTTGTCAAATGTTACCAGTAGAATGTTACAGCCCAGACAATTCAATAAGCAGTGGCATCACAGAAAGATCCATCAACATGACTCTCGTATCTTGTCTTATGTTTCAGTCAGCAAGATACTCAATCTTTTCTTGAGCGCCAGGCTGAATTATTATTATAGGCATTCCTGTCTCGTAAAACACAGGATTACAACTGACTGCTGGGACATTCATTAACTTGCCCGCCACTGGTGCAATAATTAAGCAGCTGAATAAAGGAACGTTCAACTTGCGTAACTTTCGCCTTCATCATTCGCTGACAAATATGGGAAACAAGATACTAGCTCTGCTAACTAATAACTAGTCAGTTTAACGACAGTCGCGAAAGTAAAGCTGCTTAAACGGAAGCTGAAAGATATATATTTTCACTCTCGATCAATTTAAATTATAATAGACGGAAAACGCCTGGGAGTGTATGTGCTTGTATCTTGTATGTTTACTAGCGTAACATATAAAGAGACTCATGTGCCTCGTTCTTTCCACATAATAATGCACGTTCTCGTGTTACTATGTTGTTTCCTGCTTAAGGATAACGCACACTTGACTAACTTTACATGCACACGCGGGAACATAAACAAAAATAGGGAACAAAGCATTCTTGCGGGTTGGGGCATGACTTAATGTCGGGGTTGGTGGGTAACGGAAGGAATTTATTTATTATTTTTTTAATACAAAGCGTTTGCTCTGTGACTCTCAACTCCATAGGAAGAGTCATCTTAAGAAGTGTCACAACCTGTTAAGGACATGTTGCTGGGCGTGAGAATGCCACTTGAAACAGCAATTGTGAATTCATCCTGGTTAATGTTGTCTCTCGTAATAGGTCATTAATTTTTACCTACCAAACTTGCTCTTAAAGGGAATCACACAAATTAGCAATTACATTTATTTTTTAGTTGCAATCCTTTCTTCATCTCCTATCTTTCACTCCTTCCTCTTCAGAATCAAGATATTTGGGACAACATTATAGTTATAGTTATTCGAGGGCCCCGGTATCACTGCAAACGAATTAAAATCCATAATTGCTCAACCGCTAGTGGAATCATAAGAATTAACATTTCATCGAAATCACCAACGCCAGCAGGTATAGTGCTTGATGATGATGATCCGAAAATAGTATATTTTTGGTGCACGTATATGTTTAGCCTGGGGTCAAGCGAGACGCGGCGGTGACAAACAAAAATGTATAGGACTAATAATATTCACCCTTAAATTTAAATAAAGGTTCAAATTATTTGATTCTCGGTTCTTCATTGTTGATGTTAGGCTGACCATTTTTCTGGATTTAAAAAAATAACAAACAATATGTTCCATAATGGTAAAATAATAGATACCCATACATTTCCAGTTTAGTTGAGCATAAATGATGTGTTGATTAGAGGAGTATATGGGGAAAGAATGATCATTTCCTTGCTATTAAATTTAATGGGACAGCCATGTTTTTGTTTTCCCTTTTATAGGAGCTTAATGGGAAAGATTATCAATTTCCTTGTAGCTAAGTTTAAAGCGACAGCGGAGTTTAGTTGATGAGAGTGGAGCTTAATGGGACAAAATGTTTCATTGGTTAGTGAGGAGATTAATGGGACAAAAATGTTTCGTTGGTTAGAGAGGAGATTGATGGACAAAATGTTTCGTTGCTTACAGAGGAGCTTAATGGGACAAAAATGTATGTTCGGTTAGAGAGGAGCTTAATAGGACAAAAATGTTTCATTGGTTAGAGAGGAGCTTAATGGGACAAAAATGTTTCATTGGTTAGTGAGGAGATTAATGGGACAAAAATGTTTCATTGGTTAGAGAGGAGTTTAATGGGACAAAAATGTTTCATTGGTTAGAGAGGAGTTTAATGGGACAAAAATGTTTCATTGGTTAGAGAAGAGCTTAATGGGACAAAAATGTTTCGTTGCTTAGTGAGGAGTTTAATGGGATAAAAATGTTTCGTTGGTTAGAGAGGAGCTTAATGGGACAAAAATGTTTAGTTGGTTAGAGAGGAGTTTAATGGGACAAAAACGTTTGGTTGGTTAGAGAGAAGTTTAATGGGACAAAAATGTTTGGTTTGTTAGAGAGGAGCTTAATGGGACAAAAATATTCGGTTGGTTAGTGAGGAGCTTAATGGGACAAACATATTTGGTTGGTTAGAGAGGAGCTTAATGGGACAAACATATTTGGTTGGTTAGAGAGGAGCTTAATGGGACAAAAATGTTTGGTTGGTTAGAGAGGAGCTTAATCTGACAAAAATGTTCGTTTGTTTAGAGAGGAGCTTAATGGGATAAAAATGTTTGGTTGGTTAGAGAGGACCTTAATGGGACAAAAATGTTCGGTGGTTCATGAGGAGCTTAATGGGTCAAAAATGTTTTGTTGGTTAGAGAGGAGCTTAATGGGACAAAAATGTTCAGTTGGTTAGAAAGGGGCTTAATGGGATAAAATTGTTTGGTTGGTTAGAAAGGAGCTTAATGCAACAAAATGTTTGGTTGGTTAGAGAGGAGTTTAACGGGACAAAAATGTTTGGTTGGTTAGAGAGGAGCTTAATGCGACAAAATGTTAGGTTGGTTAGAGAGGAGTTTAATGGGACAAAAATGTTTCGGTAGTTAGAGAGGAGTTTAATGGGACAAAAATGTTTGGTTGGTTAGAGAGGAGATTAATGGGACAAAATGATTGGTTGGTTAGAGAGGAGCTTAATGGGACAAAAATGTGTCGGTAGTTAGAGAGGAGTTTAATGGGACAAAAATGTCTGGTTGGTTAGAGAGGAGCTTAATGGGATAAAAATGTTTGGTTGGTTAGTGAGGAGCTTAATGGGACAAAAATGTTTCGGTAGTTAGAGAGGAGTTTAATGGGACAAAATGTTTCGGTAGTTAGAGAGGAGTTTAATGGGACAAAAATGTTTGGTTGTTTAGAGAGGAGCTTAATGGGACAAAAATGTGTGGTTGTTTAGTGAGGAGTTTAATGGGACAAAAATGTGTGGTTGTTTAGTGAGGAGTTTAATGGGACAAAAATGTGTGGTTGTTTAGTGAGGAGTTTAATGGGACAAAAATGTGTGGTTGTTTAGTGAGGAGTTTAATGGGACAAAAATGTTTGGTTGGTTAGAGAGGAGCTTAATGGGACAAAAATGTGTGGTTGTTTAATGGGACAAAAATGTTTGGTTGGTTAGAGAGGAGCTTAATGGGACAAAAATGTTTAGTTGGTTAGAGAGGAGTTTAATGGGACAAAAACTTTTGGTTGGTTAGAGAGAAGTTTAATGGGACAAAAATGTTTCGTTGGTTAGAGAGGAGTTTAATGGGACAAAAATGTTTGGTTTGTTAGAGAGGAGCTTAATGGGACAAAAATATTCGGTTGGTTAGTGAGGAGTTTAATGGGATAAGAATGTTTGGTTGGTTAGAGAGGAGCTTAATGGACAAAAATGTTCGGTTGGTTAGTGAGGAGCTTAATGGGATAAAAATGTTTCGGCAGTTAGAGAGGAGTTTAATGGGACAAAAATGTTTCGTTGATTATAGAGGAGTTTAATGGGACAAAAATGTTTGGTTGGCTAGTGAGGAGTTTAATAAGATCTCATCATTATCAGGTCGCATGTCTATGTCAGAACGTTGCATTCATCACAGCCAGTCAGAAAGAATCTATCTCTAGCCATATCTCGCACTTCTTCAGTTGTCATGTTCAAGGTCTCTTTGATGTCTTCATAGCACCTTATTCAAGGGCTGCCCCTGATGCGTTGCCCACCCAGGAACCAAGCCTTATATTATTGTTCTTTCCAGCCTGATGTGTCTTTTGACGTGGTCGTAGTATTTTAATTTCCTCTTAATATGGTCTATTTGTGATAAAACGAGAAATATATATTTTTTTAACAATTTTCTTTACTATCTTCACAGGTGAATATTTTTTTTCCGAGTGAAGCATAGGGTCACATATATCATCATCATCATCATCATTAAGTACCGTGCCTGCTGGCGTAGGTGATCATGTCTCTTTATAACTTTCGATCTGAACAGATATTTATCATTTCCGTTGTTGACCTGCCAAGCCATTCTCTTAAGTTGTCTAGTATCTTTTCTCTTTGCTTCCCTCTATATATCTTTTCTCTTTGCTTCCCTCTATCTCTTCGTCCTTCAATCTTTTTCCAGTTGTTACAATATATTCCAGTTGTTCTCTTCTCATTACATGACCAAAACAATGATGATTGTTTTTTCCTAATATTGGAAATTAGCTCTCTTTTTGCTTTTGCATCTTTCATAACGTTTTCATTACTCTTCTTAGCTGTCCATGGTATTCTCAACATTCTTCTGTAAAACCACATTTCTACAGCATCCAGTGATTTTCTTGTCCATTGTCCATGATTCACATCCATATGTTAAGACTGACTCTACATAATATTTAAGAGCTCTTTTTCTTGTTTCTATTGTCAAAAATGGATTGCAAAGTATCTTCCTCATTATTTTTAAAGCTGGCTTTTGCCTGAGCCATTCTGCATTTCACCTCTGTTGTACATCTTCCATCTGAGGTCATATATACATATATATATAAACCGACATCTGCCATTTAAAAACTAAAGCATTACCACTACTCCTAATGTATGTCAAGGGTGTTTTAATTAGCCACGAGAACAAAGATACAACCTTGAGTTGACGAGTACAGTTGGGGGGGGGGGAAACAAACGAGCACTCAAAAAAGTAGGCGTTGACACTCGATGTGTGAACTGGACTTGGTCTCAGCACGTGATGTTACAAATTAGACTAGAAGTATGTGTAAACGATGAAAGATAACAAAAAGGAAGGGGAAAAAAGCACAGAAAATACCTAGAACATTAAAGGGAAATAAAGAAATGCATTTCTTCCTTTTTCTTCCTTCTTATTCTGTACTCCCCAACGTTATTTTGACAATATTTATGATGAATGCAAAGAGTTTCCTCCATTTTTCTGTTGTCAACTGCCCTAGTTAACTGATGACACCAAAGTTATCCTATACACTGATGCTCTTTGTCCTTCCTCTTCTACCTTCCACGGTATATTCTACCATTCACCATAACATCCCATGACAGTGTTATCAAGTCTTACCGAGTTTGATACCGTGGTACCACACCTTTAGAGTTTGCTGGGATTTATTTGTGTTTGTTCCTGCTGACCTATATTTCTCCTCAGTGACTTTGACTTGAGCGTGTTATATTTTGAACCTCATAATTTAGGTTTCGACAGGAATAGCACATTATTTGTTTATGATAATCTTATTCTTCTTTTCTCTTTTCACTAATACCTATAAAAGGTGTCGTTATATCATTTGTCGTTCTTGAGCTGCTCGAACTGTCTGAATTAGTGATTTTCCTTTGTTGTTACATGTCACTGTCACTGCATCTATCCATCTTCTTCTGTGTCTTCTTCCATGCATTCTTGAGAAGAACGCCCTTGATGGTGATTGGTGAGCATTCATTCTGACCAGGTGGCCAAACAATTTAAGTCTATTGTTGTTCTATATATTCTTGCAGGATTTTGTTCATATCAGTTCCGCTCGTGACGAGTGTGTAACTTTGGTGTATTTCTTTAATGATTTTACATCTCTTTCTAGTGTCCGCTAATCCTAGGATTTTTATATTTCTATATATATGATACATGATTTCCATAAATTAGAGGAAAAATTATTAACAGACAAATTATAAAGAAACAAACTCAACGTGAACCAACATTTATCATAACTATTAATCTTAACATTTAAGGACAGCTAGCAGATGACAAAAGAACTATGGAGCGCCCAAAACTTCGATTTTGTAGATATGTGTAAACGTGGCATGAAGACTGAACAAACACTCTGCAGTTTGGGAAGAAATAGCTGCAGACTACAATCTTTGGAAACACACCCTAAAGCTCTAATTCAAGCAAGATGCTGGCAGACTCATAGAAAAAAAAGAGAATATACGGCGAAAGAAAAGACAAAAATAAGTTTCTAGTCGCGCTGCAAAATCCATAGTCAACTATGAGTGAGGGAGGCTAGTAGTAGTACAACCTTAACAGTGACGTGAACGTCAGTAGCACTGTAGTTAGAGCTCAACTCTGGCGATAGTGTGTACATGTGGTACGGTCAATGTTCGACTCTCTCTAGAGCCCATTCAAATGAAAGAATGAATACCGGAGTTTAAGAAGGCACTAATGGCAACGCAAGACCTTTAAGTGTTGTGAGGTGAATTTTAATACGCCACTTCCCTAAAACATGACATTCTTTACCTATACGTGACAAATATTTTTAAAATGTACCTTTAATGATTTTTTTTCCATTCGTTCGACAGCTTTGACCTCTAACGAAGTCCCTAGAGACTAGGAACTGAATTTTGCGTGTTAATCCATTTTTCCCTGGCAGCCGTGTGCACAGGGGTCCCTCGCCGCACAGGCAGATAACCCCGTCTTCGGAGGTACTCATATTTTTTCTGTCCATGAGTAATTGACGTTTCAAGCCGGGCCTCGCTGCTGAGACCAGTGGTGGTTGCCGGAGAGAGAAATCATAAATAAAAATCCCAACTGGTGCAGCCGGGATTTGAACCCAAAACCTCTCTGTCTCGAGGCGGCGTCTTGCCTCGAGACCAACCAGCCCCCCCTACCTTAGAGATGATGTCACTTCGAAAGCTAGGTAAATTGAAAATCGCTGTCAATGAAAGTAAGAAAAACAAGCTATTCATCGCTTACGGCGCTATATAGGGCTAGTCCTGGAACATGAAAGTGAATTGTAAACTACTAAACTGCAGACATGAACATATTAGGAAGCCAGAGAAATGCGCAATTGCAGTAGAGTTCTGAGAATAGAATGGGCGGTTTAATTGGTAAAAATGATGTTCTATAAGAGGCCAAGGGAAAAAAGCATAAACTTACCACCAAAATCAGGACGAAACAATTATTTATTTTCCCATGTAATAAGAAAATAAGAGTGAAAAACTCTGCGCATAGTGTAACAATAATAGAGGGAAAATAGATAGAAAAAGAAGGAATGGATACCACATAGTTTGCGAGAATAGCATGGAAGGAATTCGCAGAATTGATAACGAAAAGATAGAAAATTACAGAGAGATCTGATCGCCTACACCAGCAGACATGGTACTTGATAACAAATATGAGAGAAATCAATATTTTTAGCACAGGTAATTAAAGGACTTTACAACAATAGCTGTACTCTTAACCAAGCTCCTTTACAGACTATTCACACTTCTTCAATAGGTCTCTAGGGGTCCAGTCCCAGACATTTGTAGAAAGTTTTACTGACAAATGTCGAATTAGACCAGAGAAGACCCACTCCTAGTACGCAACTTAACTGGCAGGAGCACTAAGTTACTGGGCGTTAGATAAAAGATTACTATTCTCGAACGGTCAGTAAGTACAAGTCATTACATTTTGAGGAACATCTGCGCCACTTGACAGACAGAGCAGTGATGCGTCCAGTACAAAGAGTAATCGGCAGGATCGCAATGGTTAGGTCAGGTGGTTTGTGGCTTTTAGTGAGAGTGTTGTAGATTTAAGATGCTAGATTAGGTGTGTGTTTGTGTACATAGTATGTGTGTACGAACAGATGGGAGAGTCTATGGGTGGAGGCAAGGGCGAATGAATATCAGAATAAATGTGCAAACAAGGAGACACGGAGGGAGGGAGGGAGGGAGGGAGGGAGGGAGAGGGGAGGGAGGGAGGGAGGAAGGAAGGAAGGAAGGAAGGAAGGAAGGAAGGAAGGAAGGAAGGAAGGAAGGAAGGAAGGAAGGAAGGAAGGAAGGAAGGAAGGAAGGAAGGAGGAGGAAGGAAGGAAGGAAGGAAGGAAGGAAGGGAGGGAGGGAGGGAGGCAGGGAGGCAGGGAGGGAGGGAGGCAGGGAGGGATTAGAGAGATAATCGATAGTTGGGTGAATGAATGTGAGAACTGAAAACAACAAATAGCTAAGTTTGATTGTACACAGTGACGAAGACAACAGAACTGTGTATTCATGCAGTGAAAATCGAGAAAAGAAGAGGGCAGAAACAACACAGAACAAATATATGAGAACTTTGAAACAGTCAGACTGTAAATATAAACGTCGGTGACATAATAAAACATTTACAAAATCAATAAGTTAAACATAAAGAAAACTTGATAAGACAAAGTAAATTATAAGACAAGAGAGAGAAAGAAATAATGGTCATAAGTTGGATATAAAATCAAAATAAAATCTAATGAAAGATCACATAACATGAAAGATCAAATAAAATCAGTTAATTTTGAGCCGTGTTCTTAAAGATGAGGTCAGAATTAAATACTGAGTGTTGGTGAAAATAAAGAAAAGAAGAAGTCGGTGATATACATCCTCTAGAGACTAGCGAACAGTGGATGATGTGAGCATAACTTTTACAGACCTGAATAATGTATGATCGTCTGTCTCCACGTCCGAAAGGTTATAAATTACTTCGGCTTTATCAATACAGAAACTCTGTTAATAGACGATTACCATATCAATAAAATACACTAACAAAATCATTTTTAAAAAGATTTTTTTTTTTCAAAATAGAAGAACTTCAAAGCTAAGTCATGGACAATTAATAAATGGAGAAAATGTATGCTCAATGGAGATGACAAGGATCTGGTTTGAAAGTAGAATATTTAGTATGTCGCTGTCACTTGAACAGATTAATACTTTGATGACATTTTGAAAGCCGCTAATGTCTGCGGCATTAGAACACTACACAGACGATTATTGTACTTCTTTATCCAAAGACTAACTTAGTACATCGACATAAGCTCATAAAATAGTTCTTCTAAATCTTGGAATTAATCCGAAATACAAAAACATCATAAACAAGGATTACAGCTGTTCTCCCTCGCCCCTCTTGGTCATAGAAAAAGGACAGAGCAATCTGCTGCCAACCACATTTCCATGTAAAGGTGAAGTCAAAGGAACGACAGATGGGGAAAGTAACTTCAGGATATGGACAGAAAAACTGTCAAAATATTTCATGCAAGAAGTAGCAGGTGTTGTTCAAGATTCATTGTAGTTTACCTTTGATATGGAGACGGCATGACATCAAAGATATGTAACGAGAAAAACTACGTTATGTCTGTTCGAACTACTGACAATATTAGATGTCTTTACCTTTATCGTATCCAACACACACACACTCTCTCTCTCTCATATATATATATATATATATATATGTATACACGGTGGCCATTGATAGAGTTAGCCACGAGAGAAGCTGTTCGGCAAAAACAATACCTAAAAAAAATACGCAATAGCCTCCACTAGACCGTCTGACAAGACGAAAAGGGCCATATATATATACACACACACACACACACACACAGTTTAACCCAGCCCGACCCTAGCACTCCACTTCATAAATCAATTAATTTATATCTGCATGTATAGCATGGACAGACGCTACACTACGAGTTCTAAATAAGCCCATTGTCCACTATAACCGGACAATGTCCATTACCTGATGACACAGTGAGATAGCAACTGCATGGACACACCGACAAGACGTTGTTACCAGCATGCAATCTTAGTATGAACCCCAGTTCACGCCGGGATGCACATCAAACAACTGAGCGGCTTACTGTCGACGTCCCTGCTTGATGACAGTAGGATTTGACAAAAGACAGGTATTAGTTCCCCACGTCAGAAATGAAACAGAAGAGAGGAAGCAATCAGGATTATTTTGCCATCTCCGAGACGCCATCCAACAGGTCTGCACATATTTGAGAGTAGCCGGTTTTGTTATGGTAATTAATGAGGGATAAATAATACTCTCCCTTATAATGTCTGACACACAAACATTGTTATAACAATATCAAATATACATCACAGAGGCCTGATTAGCATCGATTTTGGAGAACTCATCGGATCAAAGGAGCGCATCAATTCTCACACTCTCACCACACATAGCACCTTTCGTCCCTTTATCACTCAAACTCCATGACCACCTTACCAGTTTTCACAAACCTTCCAGCGTATTCTCACTTTGTCAACTTGCTGATTTTCTCTGCTGGAAGTACAACCAAGCGACAATACTCAACACTGTACATGCTTCAACAATAAATGTCACCTACTGTCCGGGCTACAGATATCTCCATTACACTAAAATCGTCCGCTGACACCACTCGGCTATGACTGTGCCAATGTTTGCAATACCAACTTTCTTCATGTCATTTTAGCCTCAACCTACCTTTAATATCACTCATGTGTATGCTCTATACGTCAAAATATCAACCTTAGAAAAAGTGATTACATTTATCTACGTGCATGTGTATGTCAACATAAGCTCTATACGTCAATCTATCAACCTTAGAAAAAGTGATTACATTTATCTATGTGTATGTCAACATATACTATGTTTATAGTATGTACATGATACAAATCTTGTCTCATATCAAAACTAGATTTTATAAAGTTGAACTTGAAGATTACAAACTGATTATGCGGAAGAAGTATGGCTGTTATTGTGTCGCTGTGAAAGACAAAGGTAGTGTTTTAAACCTAAACAACTCAATAACGCAATAACTTAATAATACACAGTTTTAGATAGCAACATATGGTAGTGAATCATGGACACTCTCGAAAATAGCATGGACAAACATGGATTGATTCTAAACAAAAAGTTACAGAAAAATCCTTAAGATACCTTGGATAATAAAAAAAAGATCAATGAAGATAAATTAAAAGATTTAAACATTAAAAAGAACTGGCACATAAACACCATAATACAGAAGAAATTATAATACTATGGCCACGTAAAAAAAAAAAAAACACAGAAGGATGGAAAGAACAATAATGGAAGATACGGTTCCAAATGACGAGGCAGTAGCAGACCAAGAAAAAGGTGGTTTCAAGACATCAATGTTGATACAGAAAAATGTGGCAGATCTGGCTAGAGGCAGATATTCTTTCATACGGGCTGTGGTGGGTTAACGCAACATTCTGCAAAAGAAAGCAACTCGATGATGATGATGACAACACAGCTTGACAAGGGTTACACTTACCCACGCTGTACTGTATAATAATCTACGCACGAGGGATAGACACATGAGAAGTCTAAGGAATAAACAATGACTTTTACAGTACAATAGTCGGGAGAAGATTCTCTGCTTGTCTAGCTCTTCATTCACGCAGATGATGTTAGCATAATGCCTGGGCTTGCTTTCATTTCCTTCCACTTTTGTCAAACTTTACACCGCTATTCTGAAGTGACCTCTCTATTTTGGGATGCTATTGATCACGCTTCTCCATCGCTGGTCGATTTCTTAAGTGTAAAGACTATTCAATCCGCTGCTACTTGCTCCAGACTTTTTATACTATAGCTATCTTTCTATGTGCATGTACTTGTTGGGTGAAACAGCTCTCTGGACGTGTGTGTGTGTGCGCGTACGCGGAGAGCACAAGAGAGAAAGGAACAATTTGGAGATTCAAAGCGATTAATGAAGCGTATAGTTTATATGTGTAATAGTTTGTATACTATTGTTATCCAAGTTGTAAATAAATTAGTCATACATTAAGACTGATACATTAATAGGTTACTGGTCATCTCACCTCGATATGCTAGCAGTAGCTGTACTGAGAGACTTCAGACGATTCACATTCCTGATATATCTAATATCTATTATCTCTGTCTCTCTCTCTCTCTCTCTCTCTCTCTCTCTCTCTCTCTCTCTCTGACGATTCACAATCCTGATATATCTAATATCTATGATCTCTCTCTCTCTCTCTATCTATCTCTCGGACGATTCACAATCCTGAAATATCTAATATCTATGATTTCTCTCTCTCTCTCTATTTATATCTCGGACGATTCATAATCATGAGATATCTAATATCTATAATCTCTCTCTCTCTCTCTCTCTCTCTCTCTCTCTCTCTATCTATCTATCTATCTATATCTCGGACGATTCATAATCCTGAGATATCTAATATCTATGATCTCTCTCTCTCTCTCTCTCTTGGACGATTCCTGACATATCTAATATCTATGGTCTCTCTCTCTCTCTCTCTCTCTCTCTCTCTCTGACTATTCACAATCCTGAGATGTCTAATATATATGATCTCTCTCTCTCTCTCTCTCTCGCTCTCTCTCTCAGACGACTCACAATCGTGAGATATATAATGCATATAATCTCTCTCTCTCAGACGATTCAAAATCCTGATATATCTAATCTCTCTCTCTCTCTTCCTCCCTCCCTCCACTGTGTGTATGAGTGAGTGCGTGAAAGAGTGAGTGAGAGTGATTTGAAAGAGAGTGAGAGGAGCGAGCGAGTGAGTGAGTGAGTGAGTGAGTGAGTGAGTGAGTGAGTGAGTGAGTGAGTGAGTGAGTGAGTGAGTGAGTGAGTGAGTGAGTGAGTGAGTGAGTGAGTGATATATATATATATACCTAGACAAGTGACTCTATGAACTAAAAGAGTTGCACAAATAAAATGACGAGAATACCAAGAGCATGCCGGAGAATGCCATCGTGGTGAAGCAATAGCCGACGAGCTAACCTGCCCTGACCAACAATCCATCACAGAAGCGTAATACAAATCCTGGAGAGGAAGGACAAGTCAGCCTAGCAAGACTGCTTCCTTATGAGAAGCAATTCTCATTACAAGATACATAGCCTTGCAAAAAGTTCAGGAAAACCCAAAGCCTAAGGAAGAACACTCGAATAAACGTGCACTGAGGACGATGGATACACAGGACAGCAAGGCACAATACACAGTGTCAGGCAAACCGTTAATAAGTGTGTGTGTGTGCGCACACACACACTTGAAGGCACCCGTTCTCCGAACGGTTTAAGACAACCTAAAGATCAACTCGAAAGAAGGACAAAAGGTTGTTCAAATCTCCAGTTGTTTTTCTAGTCTTTAGTCATCTTTATTTCAAATATCTAATGGCAACACAAATAGCAAAATGTTATGTATTCTCAACATTCCTATATGGTGCAGATGGACATTAGACAACAAAACAGAACAGAGAATTAAAGCCTTTGAAATGTGGATATATAGAAGAATAGGTAGAATTGAATGGAAGGAAAAGAAAACAAACGACGAAGTCTTAAAACAACTAAAAACGAAATGAGAACTACTAAGCACAATTCAAACAAGACAAATGCGATTTTGGGGTCATGTTAAAAGACACAACAGCCTACTAAAAGTAATCCTGGAGGGGAATATACAAGGTAAAAGAGACAGGGGCAGACCAAGACTAACATGGACGAGTAACATTAAAAGATGAACAAACCAGCCTATGACAACCTGCACCATCAAAGCAAGAGATAGCAGAATGGCGTTCCATGGCAGCCAACCTGCGATGCGGAGATGGCACTCGATGATGATGAATGGCAACACAAAGTCGAATGATTGTGTCCATTAATATAGCGTGGAAATAGGATAAGAAGTGATGAGATAATGGATGTTGAAATGTATGGGTGTGATGATGATATGAAAGTATATAAATGAGTAAATATGCATATATTTTCGCACTTCCACGTACACTTTCACGCCATTGCTAATTTAGCTCTCCTTCATGAGCACGCAGCAGAAACCTGAACGCCTTGTCGACGCACTCCCCAACCTCAAATAAATCGTTTCTATTTTGCTCAAATTATCCACCGACTTACCCCTCCCCCTCTCATTATTCTAGGCAATCCCTTACGTGCTCACAAAGAGCTGCATCTTCTGTTCTGCTTTTCCCTTCGGTAATGGAAGCGATTACACGCCATCACAGATTGCTGCAGTTGACATTCAACATTCATAACTGGACACGAGTGTATCTTCTCAAATATTGAAGCGTCCATTTGCAAAATGTGAGCAGAGGGAAACAAACACTGGTGGTTTGTAATTCTGGTTAGTAAGAAACTGAATTTCTGAACGGCAACGAAAGTTATACATTGAAAGATCACCAATGTGGTGATGACAGAAATAGAGAGAGCTGGCATGGACATTTGGGGTTGGGGGGGGGGGAGAGATAAAGGTTCATGATAACAATGATACTAGGCTACTTAAAAGCCTTAAAATAAAAGAAAAGCAAAACCATATCTTAAAAGAGTTAGTAGCGTTATGTAAAGTCAGTCTTAGAAGTCAATTTTATACAACCGTACAGGGAAACGGTTGGAGATCACTGAAATGTAGTTACATAGAAGAATTGGGCAATACCAAAGACATGTTCGGCTACGAGTGCGTTCTAGAAGAAGACAAAGGAAAAAAGACACTCTTGTCAACATCAGGAGGAAAAAATCGTCGACTAAATGTCATGAGAAGGAACACTGTTGGTATATATATATATATATATATATATATATATATATATTGTGACATCTGGATATACAGTGGGAAGAAGAGATAGAAGAAACTGACATAAAATAAAACAAATGGTTTTAAGAGAGTAAAGGTAAAGTACGAGACTTGAACTGGCGTCTTAGCACGCGAGTTTCCACCCATATGTGCTCGGCCGCCTATCCAGAAATGTTCGGAGATTTCTGTACAGTGTCTCTTTAAGCATCGAAACTCAGATGCGAGGCGATATTTCTCACCTTCCCAGGGTAATACCTTGGTACCCATTTCTGCCAACAGCTGGGTCGACCGTGGGGGTATTTTTTTTTTCCAACCACTAGTACAATTCACACTGCTCCCAGCGGGAATCGAACACGGGTTGTCCGAACGTCGGTGGTCCAGTCGGGTGGATTCCCCGAGACCCCCATTTAAGAGAGTGCTCGTAGTAAGTTTTAACAGAACTGACTAACAATAGTAGTATTAAAACGATGCAATGGATCATGTACGCCAGTAGCCACAGTATTTGATAATGATGATGAAAGCATATCATATAATAGTGACTTTAATTCTTTGCTTTTACGTAACTCGGTTATTCAATGTGCCAGGGCTCCTCTCGACCTTAGCTAGCATGTTAAACATACACCTATTAATTGTGTCGACTGTCGTGCAGGAAACAACATCTGATCTGTGCGTAATGTCTTATTTCTAGAATGGCGAAGGAAAGTGGTTCCCAAACTATAGCAGCCACGGCTCACTTTCCATGCTGATATTATCAGCGGCACCCCCATGACAGTTACGATCGTTTAAGTCCGGTAAACTCTGATTCTTGCATTTATTGTTCAATAAGTTACTATTCTTCTTCCTTCTTTCCTTCCTCATTTGTCTTTCAGCGCCGATGGAAGAAGGGGAGGTGGGGGAGGGGTGGGGGCGGGTGAGGGTGTTTACTACTTTAGATATAGAAATGAAGTTCAGTAACAATAAAGATATAAACGTATATAAACATATGTAGCAAACACTTACCACATACTTATGTTTACAAAAAGCATTTTAACAAAGACAATCATTTCACCTACTCACAAACGCTGGGATCACTAATATGGTCTATAAAATGATGAATGCCGATTAGAATTAACAATGCCCTTTGTTTTAAATGTGGAGGAAACTGGAGCGAGGAAGTGATTCTGCACTTCTCTATTCGAAAGAAGTGGTTGGGAATCGTAGCCGGGGATTGTCGCCTGTGCTGCCGATTATTGCTGTATGGTAGTCGACCTTGTCAACAACCCCAACGAGCTTCGGAGAGAGCTGTAACTTTGAGTGCAACGGATATGGGGAATTCCGAACTGCAGTGAAACTGACTCAAAGAACAGAATAGAACACTCTCCTGTAGATATGCATGTACTCAAAAATAGTAAGCCTATATGGATGTTGCCATTTTTTAAATTTCTAACCACACAAGTACTTTAAGTTAATGAGAAGGACTTAACCTATGCTGTGAGGGCTTTACTTATACTGTTATATGTTTACTTATACTGTGAGATCTTTACTGTGTCATCTTTACTTATACTGTGAGATCTTTACTGTGTCATCTTTACTTATACTGTGAGATCTTTACTGTGTGATCTTTACTGTGTGATCTTTACTTATACTGTGAGATCTTTACTATGAGATCTTTACTTATACTGTGAGGACTTTACTGATACTGTGAGGACTTTACTTATACTGTGGACGTAGATCATGAGCAAGAGTTGTGATAAGACACAAGACGGCCTACTCTGGGCGTTACAATGAGCGGCTCTAGTGTTCTTGGTATTGACTATTTCACACCAGAAATCATCAAATTAATCAATGCAAACAATGCTTCTGCTCACATTAATCGATTCAAACATTATTAGCGCAGCAGGAAATGAAGATAGGGAAGCTGCACTGAAACAAACAATCTGCAACATTTCACTGCCAATATCAATCTTAAGGAATGATTGCAATCCAGTAGACTCGGGTCAACGTCTTCCGTACATTTTACAAGACTGCTTCACTACATTTTGTTTATCAATGTTGCTGCCATCTTTCTACCATGCTATTCTTGTAAACTGCCAGGCTATCGTCTCTCTCTATTTCCTGTAACACTTCTACCATCAACATTTTTCAGTTGCCACAACATACTTACTCCAGCTGCTTCATACTCCTTACTTGGCCACATAAATGATGACTATTTCCTTCCGGTGTTGGCAAAAAAAATGGTTGATTTTTTAAAAACTTCCTCATTTGAATTTTTAAGCTTCCCATGCTATTATAATATGGGAGCCGCGATAGCTCAGTGGTTAGTGAACTGGACTGCAAAGGACAAGAGGTAGGGTTCGTTCCCAACCGACGGCTTCCGATTTCACCCAGCCTTAAATGGGTACCGGATTTTTTTCTGGGAAAGTAAAGCGACACGGGTGTAATACCGACCACGTCGCCCCAAAAATCATGTGCTGAAGGTCTGTAAAAGTTATGGTCACTAACACCACATTCCCTATACGCCACTTGGCGTGACGGGGCTCTTTACTTTTTATATGCTATTACCATCTTTTTTCTGTGAAATAAATTTCTATGGCTTCCAGCATTTCTCTCTTGTCCAACTCTCCCGCATTGGCGAAGACAACCTACACAAAACTTGAGAAATCTTATAAATGAAAGAAGTATTGAAAAGCAAGGATGGGAACAAATGCTTTAAAAAAGCTGACAGCTTTACGATGCGGTGCGGCACAGCAAACTATTTCTGACGCCCCAACAAAAAAACACTGCCACTTTTTATACCACAATCACAAAGCCAATCCACATAATCACTTTTAAAATGATGTCACTACGTCCATTTCCAAAGCTAAACAGACACTATCCCAGGTCATCCTCAACACCAAATGACCACTTTTCAGTCTAAGTGAACACTTCCCACCAAAAATAACCAGGTTCCAGACTAAATAGTCACTTTCCAAAACCAAATAACGAATTCATAAACCAAATAGCCATTTCAAAACGCAAATAGCCGGTGTCCAGACCAAACATCCATCCCGACCTATTATTGACACCAAAGGGCCTCGAGGACTATTCGGCAGACACTTCGATCCAAATATTTCTGGACCACAGCTCACAGACAACAGAACTAGTTTTTCCCTTTTTATTTAATCACTGTCGCACTTTAGCGCGCGGGCGCACGCACGCACAGGTATACACACACACACACACACGCACGCACAAACTATTCATGACCGCCCCAGACACTGGCTCCCCACTATAAGCCTTCTCCATTCCTTATCGGGAACGTCGATGTTCAATACTCCCCATCGATTCATAGGACGGTGGCTTCCGGTTGTGTTGAACTCTTGCAGCTGAGAAATAAGGACAAGAAAAAACTGATAGTGCGAACAATGAAAGAAGAGGTCTTTCTGTCACTCAATTTTCATTATGACTACATTTATTTGCATACTTTATATAATATGAGTAAGAACGGGAAGCTTCAAATTGCTTGAAGATCAGTCCATATTTTTGTTTAATCTCACCGATCTTACAAGTGTGTGTGTTACTTTGTTCCACACTTGGGTTAGACTGTTTTTTTAGTCCACCGAGTGTTATTTACTTGTTTAATTATGCATTTGTTTGGTGGTTGTGAGGGTTGTGCAACATATCGGTGATGAGTTTGTATTCAAAGGTCAAATAGAAGGTTTGAGTGGATGAAACAAAAGCGGTTTATGGTGGAGATATGAAGGATTGAGAAAAGATGGGGAATTATAGTGGAGATATGAAGGATTGAGGAAAAGATGGGGAATTATGGAATGGATATAAAGGATTGAGAAAAGATGGGGAGTTATGGTGGAGACATGAAGGATTGAGAAAAGATGGGGATTTATAGTGGAGATATGTAGGACTGAGAAAAGATGGGGAGTTATGGTGGAGATATGAAGGATTGAGGAAAAGATGGGGAATTATGGAATGGATATAAAGGATTGAGAAAAGATGGGGAGTTATGGTGGAGATATGTATGATTGAGAAAAGATGGGGAGTTATGGTGGAGATATGAAGGATTGAGAAAAGATGGGGAGTTATAGTGGAGATATGAAGGATTGAGAAAAGATGGGGAGCTATAGTGGAGATATGTAGGACTGAGAAAAGATGGGGAGTTATGGTGGAGATATGAAGGAATGAGAAAAGATGGGGAGTTATAGTGGAGATATGAAGGATTGAGAAAAGATGGGGAGTTATAGTGGAGATATGTAGGACTGAGAAAAGATGGGGAGTTATGGTGGAGATATGAAGGAATGAGAAAAGATGGGGAGTTATAGTGGAGATATGTAGGATTGAGAAAAGATGGGGAGTTATGGTGGAGATATGTATGATTGAGAAAAAATGGGGAGTTATGTTGGAGATATGAAGGATTGAGAAAAGATGGGGAGTTATAGTGGAGATATGTAGGACTGAGAAAAGATGGGGAGTTATGGTGGAGATATGTAGGACTGAGAAAAGATGGGGAGTTATAGTGGAGATATGTAGGACTGAGAAAAGATGGGGAGTTATAGTGGAGATATGTAGGACTGAGAAAAGATGGGGAGTTATAGTGGAGATATGTAGGACTGAGAAAAGATGGAGAGTTATAGTGGAGATATGTAGGACTGAGAAAAGATGGGGAGTTATGGTGGAGATATGTAGGACTGAGAAAAGATGGGGAGTTATAGTGGAGATATGTAGGACTGAGAAAAGATGGGGAGTTATGGTGGAGATATGTAGGATTGAGAAAAGATGGGGAGTTATAGTGGAGATAAGGAAATGTACGGCTGGGGAAAAAGAAAGGGAGTGTATGGTGGAAAAAAAAGAAAGAGAGTAAAAGTGGAGATAAGAATGCGTTTATGGTGGAAAAAGGAAGGGGAGTCTCCTTCTTCTTCTTCTACCTTTTTTAGCTCCCTGTGGAGCATAGGCCTTCAACAAACACTTTCCAAGTCGTTCTGTTTTTTGCCATTCTTTTAAGATCATTCCATGTCTTCCCCATCATCTTCATCTCTGCTTCTATCTGTCTTCTCCAAGAATTCCTTGGTCTTCCTCTTTGTCTGGGATTCCAAAAAATGGCATGTTGTGTAATACTCTCAGTTGGCTTCCGTAGTGTGTATCCTATCCAGTGCCATCGTCTTCACTGTATCTCTTTACCCACTGGTGTTTGACTGGTACATTTCCATAATTCTATGTTAGTGATTTTGTCTTGCCATTTCCATCCTTTTATTCTGCGCAAGCATCCATTAATGAAAGTCTGTATTTTCTTGATTGTCAATTTTGTTGTTCTCCATGTTTCACAGTCATATAATGGGACAGCCTTAACATTTGAGTTGAAATTTTTTATTTTTGTATTTAACCTAATTTCTTTGGATTTCCATGTTTCCCAGTGCAATGAAAGCTCCTCTTGCTTTTGATATCCTTATTTTGGTATCATTTTCTGTTCCTCCCTCTTTATCTATATTACTGCCCAGATATATGTGATTGTACATCTAATAGAGGTATTTCTCCTAGTTTTATTTGGTTATTGCCAACTGTATCAATTCTCATAATGTTGATCTTATCTCTATTAATCTTCAGTCCTAGCTGTTGTGATCTCTCATTAAGTATGTTCATTTTATCCTGCATCTGTTGATGGTTGTGTGATAGGAGAGCTATGTCATCAGCAAAGTCTAAATCATCAAGTTGCTTGGTCAGTGACCACTGGATTCCATTTCTGTTGTTTCGAGTTATTTTCATAATCCAATCTATGGCCAGTAGAAAGAGAAATGGAGACAGAAGGCATCAATGCCTTACTCCTGTTCTTATTTCAAATGCTTATTTCAGAAGCATTTGAAGGCGAGTAGTGGTGGAGATAAGAGGGAGGATATGGTGGAGATAAGAGGGAGTGTATGGTGGAGAAAACAGAGGAGTGGAGGTGGACAAAAGAGAGAGTGTATAGTGTAGAAAAGAGGGAGTGTATCGTGGAGAAAAGAGGGACAGTATGGTGAAGAAAAATAAGGTTGTAGAGGTGGAGAAAAAGGAAATGTATAGTGGAGAAAAGAGAGAGAGTATGGTGGAGAAAAGAGGGAGTGTATGGTGGAGAAAAGAGAGAGTGTATGGTGGAGATAAGAGGGGGTGTATGGTGGAGATAAGAGGGAGTGTATGGTGGAGATAAGAGGGAGTGTATGGTGGAGAAAAGAGGGAGTGTATGGTGGAGGAAAGAGAGAGAGTATGGTGGAGAAAAGAGGGAGTGTATGGTGGAGATAAGAGAGAGTGTATGGTGGAGGAAAAGAGGGAGTGTATGGTGGAGAAAAGAGGGAGTGTATGGTGGAGATAAGAGATAGTGTATGGTGGAGAAAAGAGGGAGTGTATGGTGGAGAAAAGAGGGAGTGTATGGTGGAGATAAGAGGGAGTGTATGGTGGAGAAAAGAGGGAGTGTATGGTGGAGAAAAGAGGGAGTGTATGGTGGAGATAAGAGAGAGAGTATGGTGGAGATAAGAGGGAGTGTATGGTGGAGAAAAGAGGGAGTGTATGGTGGAGAAAAGAGGGAGTGTATGGTGGAGATAAGAGAGAGTGTATGGTGGAGATAAGAGAGAGTGTATGGTGGAGAAAAGAGGGAGTGTATGGTGGAGATAAGAGAGAGTGTATGGTGGAGAAAAGAGGGAGTGTATGGTGGAGATAAGAGAGAGAGTATGGTGGAGATAAGAGGGAGTGTATGGTGGAGAAAGGGAGTGTATGGTGGAGAAAAGAGGGAGTGTATGGTGGAGATAAGAGAGAGTGTATGGTGGAGATAAGAGGGAGTGTATGGTGGAGGAAAAGGGGGAGTGTATGGTGGAGATAAGAGAGAGTGTATGGTGGAGATAAGAGGGAGTGTATGGTGGAGAAAAGAGAGAGTGTATGGTGGAGATAAGAGAGAGTGTATGGTGGAGATAAGAGAGAGTGTAAGGTGGAGATAAGAGGGAGTGTATGGTGGAGATAAGAGAGAGTGTATGGTGGAGGAAAAGAGGGAGTGTATGGTGGAGATAACGGGGACTAGTGGTAGAGATAGTAAGGTTAGAGTCGATATGAAGGGAGGTTAGAATGGAGAGAAAAATGTGGATTGTATTTTGAGGAGAAACTTCGTTTTATTACAAAGAAATTGTTAATAATAAGAAAGGGATAATAACCTTACCCCTCCCTTGTCGAAGCCAAATACTTTAGTCCCTTTATGCCTATACATTCAATGGCCAGCTCATACTATCAGAAATAACCAGCAGAGCAAACCATGTTGCCATACATCCGTCTTGCCTTGACAACAACTATCTTACGTCATCACACATCCCCGATAACCGATATTTCTGTGAAACACGCCAATATTGATTTATATGCCTGGGCATATTGCTATTTATACCGCCTTTGTGGACGCAAATCTGTGAGAATTAATAAATAAAAGTGAAAGACTTCCAGCAATTCAAGTGCGACTGACTCCTAATCTAAGCATCAGGCACATCAAGAATAGAAAAGAAATTAGAGAATGAAATGTGATTTTAAAACAGTAGAATTAACAAATGACACATGTACATACAATAAAAAGACTGCTGTTCAACGATTACTTTTCATTCAGCGTTCAGTTAGTTTCCTACGTTAAGAATATCAAAGAGAAAGACATGAATTTAGTTGTTAGCGGATGGTCGTCATAAGCAGCCATATTTTGTTTGGAAATTGTCTATCTTTGGGGCCATAATTCGGCTTCTAGTTGTCTCAACAGTTCACATATTTGAAGGACATGTTCTGGGGTCCTGTAGACCGGCGTGACATATACACCCAGGGGATGTAATCATTTGCATTCTGTAAAGCTGAGCGTTCAGTCCATAGTGCCCTGACCGGAGCCCCAAGATTAAAGGTTACTTCTCTGAAAAGATCGATCTAAATAAATTGGAGAACAGCAACAACAAAAATATGTAACGGCAATAGCAAATCAGAATTTCTACAAAAACAAAAAACGCGCAGTTATAGGATAGATCAACTAAGGCAAAAAAATAATTAATACGATAAAAATTGGCAAATTATGATAGATTAGGTGCGTTGTTAAAAAAAGAGGCTATATGAATAATGAGTCAAATATAAGAGATCGATGGTATCGTAAATTGTCCTTTCAGCTCCATGTGGAGAATAAGTCTTCAATAAAAACTGTCCAAACCGTGCTGTTTCTTGCCATTCTTTTATGATCGTTCTACGTCTTTCCCATCCTCTTTATTTCTGCTTCCATCTGTCTTCTCAAAGTATATTTTGGTCTTCAACTTGATCTCCTCACTTGGAATTAAAATGAAAAGGGTTTGTCGTGTTAACTAAGTTAACTCTAAATTAACGAATCAAATCAGAGGAAGAGGTAGGTTTACAGCACTCGGAAAAATTGACAAATAATCAACAACAGAAAAAAATATGGACCAAAGCAGGATCGAACCCGTACTCAGTGGCACGGCGCCTTGCCACGAAAAGCCAAACGCTAGGGAACACTGCCACTCAGCTAACTAAAAATTTGCTTCGTGGGCAATGTCTTTCACGCAGGTGTTCTCTTGACTATAGCATAAGGCCGCGATCACAGCTCGGAAACACACAGTGTATCTGTATTTGTTCCTGTTAAGACAAGTCCTAAATGTCTGTCTGCAACGCAAATATTGAGCCCTACCCTATCCGGGAGATACTTGTCTTAATAGGAAAAAAGGAAGTTTCCCTCTATAATAATATTCATTTATTATTATTGAACTCTAAGTTAACTTCTGCAGTATGTGTCCTATCCAGCGCCATTGTCACTGTCTTATCTCTTTGTCCACTGGTATCTGGCAGGTACTTTCCCATACTTCTAAATTAGTGATTTTGTCCTGCCGTTTCCATCCTTTCCATCAATTTAGTCAAAAACAGCTTGCAGAAGAGATGACAGAACACATTCAACATGTGCAGATAGCTCTCATAGACCAATAAAACGCATTCGACTGAGTATAAGGAGTACAACTAAGGGAGATACTAAAAACATACGAAGTAAGTCAAGTTCTAACCAACGTAATTAAAAAATCTCTACATCAACAGCTGCACAGCAAGAACAGCGGTAGGCTGCATAGACCAATTCGAAATTATATCAGGTGTAAGACATGGATGCTTTCTGTCTCCTATATTGTTCATTACTTACATGGACTACATATGTAAGTTAGCTAACCCATCGGAGATATAAGAGATGAACGAGTTATTATAATCAGGCATTAATACATGGGAAGATAGAAGTCCTACAGGAACATTTAAATAGACTCAACAGCACAGGCATTCAATACATCATGAAAATCAACATCAACAAAACAGAGGTCATTAATATCGCAAAAGAGAAAACAGAACATCAACGTAACTATACATGGCAGACAATGAAAACAAGTGGAGGAAATTAAATACCTAGGAAGTTTAGTGGCAAACGACAATTCACAAGCAGCAGACATAGACTCAAGATGCTACACAACTTGTCAAATCAATGGACAAGTATCACCACTAATGCCCAACAAAATAAAACGAGGCAACACGGGCACTCTACAATACAATCTTTATTCCAACGTTGTGCTACCAATGTCATCCCTGGATCCTAGACTCAAGAACAATTATAACAAAAATAAGCACTACCGAGACTAAATGTGTTAGACGAATGAGAGGAAACAACCTGAGCGATAAGATCAGAAGGAATCTAAAAGAGTAGGTTAAAATGTCAGCTTCCTGGACACAACTGTAAATCAATAAAAAATGTACCTATGCAGAAGATGTCATGGCGAAAAGTGCAGATATCTTGACTTGTAAACTTGTGCAACAACGCATTCACACAAAATTAACTGGTGAATAAATGAGAAGGAAAAAAAAGATGAATAAATAACTGAATCATCTTTTTTTGTCTTTTCCAGGACCCCTTCCCATAAATGTGCACTTGCAAATATTTCCTATTGTTTCATGCTATAGTAAGTTATTTGCCACAAGATAAATCTTCCGTGCTAGTACTGCTATACCAAGGAGCTTTTGTTGACTGCTGTAATATTAATTACTAATTATATTTCTAGTTTCGGAAATGTATTTTATAAATGATTCCTTTGTGGTACATCTAAGTTGATGTATAGAATCAAAGTGCTTATGTGCTGAAAATATTTGAAGTGGGGAAACGTGTGTGTTCTAGACCAGGAAGTGTCAAATTAGGCCAGTTATTAATGTTTCTTCACATGAACATAAGTATTCTTAAGCGTCAATAACAGGAAAGTTAAATAATCTAAAATAGAAAAGTTAAATTGCCTTGCGGGAAAACACTTCCAGTAAATATAAGCTTTTACGGCTTCACAAATTGCGGGACATTTAGGCATTCATAATACTATGAGGCGATTTTTATAAACAGCTACAAAGCCAGATGGATGCAAGACGAGCCAAGGATATTATAATCTTGATGGGAGACCTAAATGCTAAGGTAGGATCAGACAACAGAGGCTTTGAAGAGATTATGGGAAAACATGGACTTGGAGATATAAACGAGAATGGAGAGATATTTGTGAATTTCTGCGCCCTTAATCAAATGAGCCTAGGAGGAACAATATTCCAACATAAAAGAATACACAAAGCTACATGGGTGTCACCAGATCATAGAACGGAAAATCAAATTGATCACATATGTATTAATAATAAGTTTAAGTCATCCTTACAGGATGTAAAAGTATATAGAGGGGCAGATATAGCTTCTGATCATCATCTTCTGTTAGCCAAACTTAAAATTAAATTAAAAAGGTATACTACAACGAATAAGGGCAGAACGTATTTCAATGTAGGGTTTCTTAAAGAACAAGGAATTAAAGATAAATTCGCAGTCACAATATCAAACAAATACCAAGTCCTCCAACAACTAGAAAATACAATAAATATAGAAGATCATTGGAAACAGGTAAAAAATATATGGAAAGAGACATGCGAAGAAACACTGGGGAAAAGAGAACGCCAGAATAAGGCATGGATGACAGCAGAGACCCTGGATAAAATTAAAGAAAGAAAGAACAAGAAAGCAGACATAAATAAAAGCAAAACAAGAAGTAATAAAGCCAAGACACAGGAAGCTTACACAGAGGTGAACAAAGAAGTGAGAAGATGCATTAAAAGGGATAAGAGGAAATATATAGATGAATTAGCTAAAGAGGCAGAAGAAGCAGCAAATAAAGGGAATATGAAAGAACTGTACAACAGCACAAAGAAATTAGGTGGAAAATACAAACAGATCAACGCCTTTATCAAAGATAAGAAAGGAAATCTGCTTAGTAATATAAAGGAACAAATGGAGAGATGGAAGGAGCAATTTGAAGAACTTTTGAACAGACCTGGCTCAAATAATCCTCCAGATATACTACCAGCAGAAGAAGAATTACACGTTAACTGCGGAAAACCAAGCAAAGAAGAAATAATGAAAGCCATCAAACTGTTAAAAGATGGTAAAGCCACAGGACCAGATGAAATTCCTTCGGAAGCCATCAAAGCAGATATTATCACCTCTACCAAGATGTTACATAATCTATTGGATAAAATTTGGGAGAGGGAAGAAATACCTAAAGACTGGAGAGAAGGTTATATGATCAAACTACCAAAGAAAGGAAGTTTACAGGAGTGCACAAATTATAGGGGAATTATGCTACTATCAGTGCCAGGAAAAATATTAGGCAGAATCATTCTGGAGAGACTAAAAGAGGCTATAGAGAAACACTTGAGAGATGAACAAGCAGGTTTTAGGAAGAACAGATCATGTGCTGATCAAATAACTACTCTACGTATAATAGTTGAACAAAGTTTAGAACTAAAATCCCCACTTTATATTGGGTTCATAGATTACGAAAAGGCATTTGATAGTTTAGACAGAAGAATGCTTTGGAAGTTGCTGAGTCATTATGGAATCCCCATAAAGTTTATTAACCTGATAAAAACAATGTATGAAGGAACAAAATGTAGTGTGGTGCATGAAGGACAGCTTACAGAAGCATTTGAAATAAGAACAGGAGTAAGGCAAGGATGCCTTCTGTCTCCATTTCTCTTTCTACTGGCCATAGATTGGATTATGAAAATAACTCAAAACAACAGAAATGGGATCCAGTGGTCACTGACCAAACAACTTGATGATTTAGACTTTGCTGATGACATAGCTCTCCTATCACACAGCCACCAACAGATGCAAGATAAAATGAGTATATTAGATGAGAGATCACAACAGCTAGGACTAAAGATTAATAGAGATAAGACCAACATTATGAGAATTAATGCAGTTGGCAATAACCAAATAAAACTAGGAGAAATACCTCTACTAGACGTACAATCTTATATATATCTGGGCAGTAATATAGATAAAGAGGGAGGAACAGAAAACGATACCAAAATAAGGATATCAAAAGCAAGAGGAGCTTTCATTGCACTGGGAAACATATGGAAATCCAAAGAAATTAGGCTAAATACAAAAATACAAATTTTCAACTCCAATGTTAAGTCGGTTCTATTATATGGCTGTGAAACATGGAGAATAACAAAATTGACAATCACGAAGGTACAGACTTTCATTAATGGATGCTTGCGCAGAATAAAGGGATGGAAATGGCAGGACAAAGTCACAAACGTGGAATTATGGAAATGTACCGGTCAAATACCAGTGGATAAAGAAATACAGCGAAGACGATGGCGATGGATAGGACACACACTACGGAAACCAACTGAGAGTATTACACAACAGGCCCTTTTTTGGAATCCCCAGGGGAAAAGACAAAGAGGAAGACCAAGGAATTCTTGGAGAAGACAGATTGAAGCAGAGATGAAGATGATGGGGAAGACATGGAATGATCTTAAAAGAATTGCAAAAAACAGAACGACTTGGAAAGTGTTTGTTGAAGACCTATGCTCCACTGGGAGCTAAAAGGTAGAAGAAGAAGAATACTATGAGGCAGGGTGCCACAGACATGAACTAAAATGCAGAATCTAGACTGAAACTAACAGCTGCGATGACTAATATTTGCCATATTTTTCTATACATTGCTAGTCAATAAAAGTATTTCCTAAATACTCCGCTTTCTAGGAAGGCCGGATTTATTTATTGTGTTAAGGTCAACTCTGACCAGTAGCAAGCACTCCTGTAGGGAGGGTTAAGGCATAAAAATGCGAAGCTGCAGTAAAGCTGAATGTGAGGAAAGATTAAAAAAAATAGTATGTAAGAAGCTTTACGTGGTAAGTGGACGACACAGACTAAACAACGTTTCGGTCCAATATACTCCTGTAGGGACCGTTGTCCACATTCTAGTAAGACTTTAGCCCGTACTTTTACTCTCATATGGTCCTGGACAGAATGTCTGAGAGCTTTCTAATGATCGCTACTTCTGGTGACAAAAAGGATTCAGAGTTTCGGCTGCAGGCGTGCATTCGTTTAAATAGTGACGCGCGCACACACAAATACACAAACTCACTAAAGCAAATTGTTGTGTCTGCAATAATAAGCGACGAACCGAACCTACACAGTCGTCTATCCCTGATATTTGACCGATCTTGTTTTGTAGCTCATGTTACAGTTATAGCCTGTACACGAATCTTCTATGGCGCACTGAAGTCGGCTTCAACTTTGTCTTCACTTCCACCTGTACCCATTAGGATGTGGAAGGCGATACAAAGTTCTGGTTCTTCCCCATCTGGTAGCTTCAACTGTTGTCAACTGATGTTGCTGCGGCCTTTCTTTGATGTTGTCGATCAATCTTACTCTTTTAATATATGCTCAGTATGATAAGGAATCGTAGACATTCTTTCTAGATGAGCATGTCATTTTATTTGTTGTTTGTGTATGTAGTTTAAGCTTGGTTCAACTCATTCTCTTATCTGAAGTTGGAAAATAAATTAAAATAAAATCTGTGGTTAGGAATTAACTAGTTTACACCAACATATTGTGTCTAATGTACTGACCATTGAAAGTTTCTTATTTTAATCCTTCTTCTTCTTCTTCTTCTATCCTTCCTCTGTTGCCGTTGGCGTCGAGGGGAGAAACAATCTGCGATTCTTTGCTCTTCTGTTGGCCTCTTCTGATGTTATCCCTCCTAGTGACTCTAGTATTCCCTTTATCCATCTCTTTCTCGGTCTTCCTCTTAATCTGACGTTTTCGTAGCGTTTGTTTATGGCTCTTTGATTCATTGTTAGTTCTTTCTGTTTTGTTATGTGGCCGAACCAATTTATCTGTTGTTTCTTTATGTATTCGATGGCTGGTTCAATTTCGAGTTTCTTCCTCAGGTCAGTGTTTCTTACTCTGTCCCTTAAGCTGTTTCCTGTCATTCTTCTGACACATTTCATTTCGGTGGTCGTTATCTTTCTTATTGTTCTCGAGTCCAGCGTCCAACTAGCACAGCGGCAGAGGACAACGTAACATACACACAACAGTGCTCAGAGCCAAAATAATGGAAAAAAATTATTTTAATCGTTAATCTACCAAAATATCGCTAATACTATAACAATTAATTAAGTTAGTGCTGTACATTTTTTGAGCAAAGTCACAAATCACTTCCATTTAAAAAATCAACTTTAGAATGGGCAAAATGAATTACTCCTTGACCTTTGTTGACTCCATCTTGAAGAAGGGAATATTAAAGGTTTAAAAAAAGGCAGGGACAGACAAAATATAAAGTGAACAGCCAACGTCAAGAAGTGGACATGAGAATCTATGACTGTAAAAACAAGAGAAAGAGTGAAATGGTGCTCCAAGGTAGCCAACTTTCGACGCGAAGACGTAACATGAAGACGATGATGATAACAGCCTTAAAACACCCATTAATGTTACTAAATGTGTAGGAATCAAGCTAAATATGGCACTCTTGATGAGAGTAAAACAGGCTACTGAGATGTATGTCCCCGCACACAAACTGAGATGTATGTCGCCGCACACAAACTGAGATGCATGTTCCCGCACACAAACTGGGATGTATGTCCCCGCACACAAACTGAGATGCATGTCCCCGCACACAAACTGAGATACATGTTCCCGCACACAAACTGGGATGTATGTCCCCGCAAACAAACTGAGATGCATGTTCCCGCACACAAACTGGGATGTATGTCCCCGCACACAAACTGAGATGCATGTTCCCGCACACAAACTGGGATGTATGTCCCCGCACACAAACTGAGATGCATGTTCCCGCACACAAACTGGGATGTATGTCCCCGCACACAAACTGAGATGCATGTTCCCGCACACAAACTGGGATGTATGTCCCCGCATACAAACTGAGATGTATGTCCCTGCACACAAACTGAGATAACTGTGCAACCGTTGCTAACATTATATGCATTTTAAATTATAATGTGTTATAGGCTCGTATGTTGATAATTATAGAAAAGAAAGTTGTAGTGTGACCCGAAAGTCTCGTGCCCACTGCATTCAAACGACATATCATTCAGTTCTAACCCCAAGGCAGACCCTAAAGGAGAAATGGCGTAACAGTTTATTCATACGCTAGTACGCATTGTCCTCAGGGAGCCGCGATAGCTCAGTGGTTAGTGAAATGGACTACAAAGGACAAGAGGTAGGGTTCGATTATAACCGACGGCTTCCGGGTTCACCTAGCCTTAAATGGGTACCGGATTTTTTCTGGGAAAGTAAAGCGGTACGGGCGTAATATCCACCACATTACCCCAAGAATCATGTGCCGAAGGTCTGTAAAATTTATGGTCACTAACATCATATTCCCTATACGCCACTTGGCGTGACGGGGGTTCTTTATTTTACTTATGCATTGTCCTCACAACCATGAACACATCTTTTTCCATGTAAAAGTAAAAACAAAAGTAAAGAGCCCCGTCACGCCAAGTGGCGTATAGGGAATATGTTGTTTGTGACCATAATTTTTACAGACCTTCGGCACAAGAATTTTAGGGTAATGTGGTCGGTATTACGCCCGTGCCGCTTTACTTTCCGAGAAAAAAATCCGGTACTCATTAAAGGCAGGGTAAACCTGGATGCCGTCGATCAGGATCGAACCCTACCTCTTATCCTTTGTAGTGCAGTTCACTAACCACTCAGCTATCACGGCTCCCTTCTTTGTCCATGTGCCTCTTACTAAAGAGGATGTGGAATGTACCACAGTAGGAAACCTTCCACTGTGACTCCTCTGTCTGTTTACTACCCAACTTGCACTCTTCTAGTCTTTTACTGCACAACTTCAAGTCATTCACAAATACATACATGCTTCACGGTTTACGATTACTCGACAACTAATCGTTTTTCTCACCGCAGCCTTTAAATCATGAGGTGTCCAATGGGCGCACTTGTTGTGGTTTACAACATACTACCACATCTTTTTCTGCACAACACATCAAAATTCAGGTTGGCATTTGTGTGAATCGGGTTGCCTTTCAGTCCGTATCACCGATATCATATTGTTCCATACATGTCGGGCATAGGCGATCATGTCCATCCACAATTCTCTATCAATAGCACATCGTTTCAATTCTGTTATTTACTGTTTTCCGTGCCATGACACAAAGCTATATGTAGTAGCTTCTCTCTTTATCCCCCACGATCTCTCTTTCCCTCAATTTTGCCAGTTGTAACCATGTATTTCAACTTACCCCTTCTCATGATGTGCCTGAAAAATGTTGATTGTTTCTTTCTGATGAACTTTTTTGTGTTGGCCTTTTTGAGAATTTCTACGTTATTTTTAGCTGTCCAGGGAACTCTCAACATTCTTTTGAGAAACCACATCTATGTGGCATCTACTTAGTCAAATGTGTTTGTGTAGTCTATGAAGCACATATGCCCGAGCATACAAATAAAGCAACGGATGGCAATATTTCCATTAGTGTCAGCAAAGAGAACCAAGTAGGGGAGAGAGAGAAAATAAAAATGACATAGTCAGTTTACATTTATTAAATTGACCGCAACACAGTCCATAAAGAACTCAAGTTAATCAGTTGCTTCTATAGTCCGTTCATACATTTATGAACACGTTTGCTTTCGATGTGAGTGAAAATTACCTGTTATATCGCAGTGATTGTTTGTATGCAGCCTTAGAATATCCATGACGTTATATGAATATTTTTGCTCTTATACATTTGATCTAGTTTGCAAGATTTCTTCTTTAGGCTATATTAAATTTGACTTCATTTAATCGGAGCTAATTTTAGCAGATCTAAGGTACTTAGTCGCGTTGTTCTAAAAATAGTTTATTTTGTTTTCACATTGAAAAAGGTCAAAGAAACACACATTCTGGATTTCCTTGTGCACCAATTGGACTATCAGTTTAAAGCGGTAACCAGTAACGTAATCATGCTAAGCAGCCGTTCACGTCAAAGGCGTATTCTGCTATTATTGTGACGTTTATTGCAGTATAATGCACATTTAGTAACACTGACATTTAGATCATCATGACTTTCGAAAGATAATTTATTATATAACTACTAATTATATAACTTCTTCTTCTACCTGTTTTTTTTAGCTCCCAGTGGAGCATAGGTCTTCAACAAACACTTTCCAAGTCGTTCTGTTTTTTGCCATTCTTTTAAGTTTCTGGATAGCGGATTAGCTTTTTCTCTCTTTGACTTGTCCATGTTTGTGAAGTTTTTTCAGCTTATTTTTTTACAGTATGGGATAGCCAGTCCCATGCTCAACCCTCCTTTCTCGCCTCTTACGAACATGCCTGGTAGGGTACAGCGCCGCTATTCTTTACTCCCCTTTCGGACCCCGGTAGCGCACGGGCGAAATTATATAACTACTAATTATATAACTACTAATTATATAACTACTAATTACATAACTACTAATTATATAACTACTAATTATATAACTATTAATTACATAAGTACTAATTACATAAGTACTAATTATATAACTACTAATTATATAACTATTAATTACATAAGTACTAATTATATAACTACTAATTATATAACTACTAATTATATAACTATTAATTACATAACTACTAATTATACAACTACTAATTATATAACTATTAATTATATAACTAGGGAGCCGCGATAGCTCAGTGATTAGTGAACTGGACTACAAAGGACAAGGGGTAGGGTTCGATCCCAACCGGCGGCTTCCGGGTTCACCCAGCCTTAAATGGGTACCGGATTTTTTTTCTGGGAAAGTAAAGCAGCACGGGCGTAGTACCGACCACATTACCCCAAAAATCATGTGCTGAAGCTCTGTAAAATATAGGGTCACTAACACCATATTTCCCTATACACCACTTGGCGTGACGGGGGTACTTTACTCTTTTACTAATTACATAACTACTAATTATATAACTACTAATTACATAACTACTAATTATATAACTACTAATTACATAACTACTAATTATATAACTACTAATTACATAACTACTAATTATATAACTACTAATTATATAACTACTAATTATATAACTACTAATTACATAACTACTAATTATATAACTACTAATTACATAATTTTTGGGGCATGTTAAAAGACACAACAACAACAGCCTACTAAAAGTAATATTGGAAGGAAAAATACAAGGTAAAAGAGGCAGATGCAGACCAAGACTAACATGGACGAGTAACATCAAAAGATGGACAAGTCAATCTATGACAGCCTGCACCATCAAAGCAAGAAACAGAGTAGAATTTCGATCCATGGTAGCCAACCTTCGTTGCGGAGAAGGCACTCGATGATGATGATGATGAATTACATAACTTTCCGTGTGTTACCGGGGCCTAATTATGAGGGAAGTAAAAAATAGTGACACTGTGACCTTCCAGGCTGTCGTAAGAGGCGACTAGGGAGGTTGATCGATGGCTTGACAAGCTGTCATTGTAAAAAGTATTGTTATGGAAACAGACCATATATTTTAGAAGCAGTGATCTCTGCAATATGTGCCATTTTGGCACGCAAGGTTTCTGTTTTGAGATTGTGGTTCTGCCCTCCGTATTACGCTCGAAAGGACGATAGATAGATAGAATTACATAACTACTAATTACATAACTACTAATTACATAACTATGCAGAAGGTTACCGTTTTATTTGCCAGCACTTCCGCAGGGAATCAAAGATGAGTCATTTATATTGTGATATTCATGACCCAGAGAGACGAACGTAATTTGCGCTTGGTCCGGATATATCATCCTTTTCCCAATGGATTAAACAAGACTCGGAGTGCACTCGTGTCAAACAAGGGAAAGGAAATTTGATGACGTTGTGATAGATGTCATAAGACGTAAGACATTTAAAATGTTTATTACAAATGTACTTGTTGCTATCAAGATATCTAAATGAATATTGCATGCTGATTGCAGTATTGACATTTGTGAAAGTACTCTGTAGAAAATTGTACGAGCCGCCGGCTTCACTTTCATGAAAACTGTAGGTGGCAGGATATTATTTGTGAAAAACCACATTTGATTGCTGCCCGCAGTAAATACCTGAGGCAGATCCGTGGGCGATGGAGTCAAGGCTATGATTTTATATATTTGGACGAATCCTGGGTCAATGCTCACCACACCTATGCTAAAGAAGAAATCAGTAGATGGTGAACAGAAAAGGACAATTCCCAGCGGCAAAGGTTAGCATATAACTCATACTGGAAGTTGTGAAAACGGCCTGGTCCTTGACGCTGGATTTATTTTCCAATCAAAAAGTACCGACGGTAGGGACTACCACACATAAATAAATGGATACATTTTCAGGCACTGCTTGGAGAACGATCATCTTCCAATCCTCGATAGATCTTCACGCCTAGTAATGGATAATTCATCTTATCACAAAGCTGTGTCAGCGGAAGACAAATTAATATGAACAGCATCAAATACAAAAGATCAAATGAGGACATGACTTGCTAAGAAAAATGTCCAATTCGACGATACACATTTAAAATGGGAGTTATTGCAGCTTGTGAGGAATACAAATAACAAAAAGTTGGATCATGTTGACAAAATCATTGAGGAATATGGCCACACTTCTCTGTGACTACCTGCATATCATGAGCACCTCAACACCTCAATCTGATTGAGCTTGTGTGGGCTAAAGTCAAAGGACAGGTTGTAGAGCAGGACAGGACTTTTAAAATGTGTGATGTTGAACTTCTGACACGTGAGTCCCTCTCAAGTATAGACATTCAGTTCTGGAAGAAGTGTGTTGCACATGTGCTTCGGGTGGAAGACGATTACTAGCGACGAGATGGATTACAATTTGTCCAGCCATTAACCATCATCAAACCTCTGGAATCGTCAGATTCAGAATGATGAAGACCATATTTTGTGACAGACTGAATAACAACCTGGGATGTATGTTGAGCAAATGGTTAAGTGTATGTACAATGACAACAAATATATTTCCATATCAAAATGTGTCTATCATCTTTCAAATTGGGGTGCAATTAGGACACCCTGGGGTCTAATGGTGACTGAAGAAAATCACTAACTGTAAAAAATTGGAGTCTTGTTTGCAATTACACATAACGTGCAACACACACAACTTATTGATCTATAAAAGTATTATAAAGATACGCCTATGAAAAGAACTGAACTGGAAATAACATGTTTACTGTCAAATCTAAAATTTGAATCAACTTATTTGCAATAGACCTAAAAGATCAACGGAATCAATCGATGCACAAAATCTGCTGTATCTGTTAAATAAAGAATGGTCATACTTTTGCGTCTTGGATATTCTAAATTAAAGCTGTAAGCAAAAATCATTGTGAAATAATAGTTAGTTTGAAGACAAATCGAACACAAACGTGTTCATGAATTTATGAACGGACTAAACTCCGACGTTCCTGTTCTGCCTTTACACGCCCTCTTTTTTCTTTAAGCCGCTTGATCACAGTCTCTTGACTTTAGATAGACATCTGGCGACAAGACAGAAGCATACAATCTCCATATGAATTCACACTCCATATTTTCTTCTTAGTGTGCATCTTGGTGTGTACGTCGTTAAAGAAGTGCATGTGATTGTATTTTTGTCTGAGGCTCCTCTATAACTCATCCAGCTGTGATTGCAATGTTGAGTTTTTGAGCCAATGTAGCTTTCCCCGCCTGTCTAGGCAATTCTGTGGTAGTGTTTTATGTTTCTTAATTAGATCATTTAACCCACTCGCAGAGAGTGGTGTATCTGGCAGCACAAGCTTATTTAGGCATATGCTTATTGAGGTTATTTTTATTTCAGCAAGCGTTCATGTCCGTCATTTGATGTAACTCAGTATTGAAGGTTCACAGGAATCAGAGCAAATGAAAGCACATTACGTTCTGTCCAAGGATGCTTCAGGCACCGACATTCCAGGCAGCTTCACCGGTTTTCTTTGTTTATTTTAAAGAATGGTAAAAAGCTGTGATTGCATACGAAGATTCTTAAATATAAACTGGAAATATTTCACACCAAATGGAACTGTTGCAGAAGAAACGTATCGAGCTATATTATATGAGGAGAATACCCTGGAAGTGCATTGTTTGTAAGCGTAGAAAGGACAAAAGACATTTCTGGGGTCAGGTTTTGTGGTGGACGTTGTATTTTAAAAGAAAACGAGGATTAAAAAAAAGTCAACGTAAGGGAATTAACAGAGATGACTCAACTATGGACAACAAAACCCTTTAGTCGATGAGGCAGAAGTGCAGGCCTTGATTTTCGAGAACTCTTCTGAAAACGACACAATCATTTACAGTACACAGATGGGTCTGTTACACGGCAGGTATGGAGCTCGTGGACTTTCAGGGCTCTTGTTAGAGGCAGAACTGTGGAGAAAGACAGTGGTGTTTTTGCGTTATTACAAGTAGTTTGGCCATGGAAATTATGGCTGTCACTAAAGCATTGGCAAGGCTTGAGAAACATATTTATACACACGCGTGTATCCTCACTGACTCCAAGAGTGTGCTAGAAAAGATCACAACTGGCTGGACTTGACGACAAAGGTTAGAGTGGCGAGGTCTATTCTAACAAGTGTCTGCTTCATTTTCGCGCCAGGACACGCAAATGTAAAGAAATAATGAGCGTGTTCACAAACTTGTCTGTTTATCTGATGTTGAGTGCTGAAAGGCAATGGACGTCCTGACATTCCGAATACCCTCAGTGACACTGGATGAAAAAAAAAAAACTTTAAAAATGGTCCTGATCCGCAACCATGAACCTTCTGTGGGAATATCGTGTCAAGATTGGAGGTGCCACACGCGAGCTCTATGCAGGAATCTAAAGAATACGTAACCAACATAACACCGATGACGTTAGTCGCTACACGTTGACGGATATATCTCGAAACAGATCTGAGCACTTATGGACTTGTCCGATATGTTATGATATCCTGTCCACTGTAGTAGGAAACTCTTTGTACAGAGCTTCGCAGCAGAAGGCAATCTGATCATCAGACGACGACCCCGTCGAGCAAGTGTATCGGCTTTTAGCTTCTTGACCCTCTAGGGGAGGTGGGCCCGCCTGGGTCATGACTCCCAGACGTCGACCTCCTGCTGCTGAGCACTTATGGACTTGTCCGATATGCTATAATGATATCCTGTCAACTAAACTAAACTAAAACTAAAACTAAACTAAACTAAACTAAAACTAAAACTAAAACTAGACTAGACTAGACTAGACTAGTCTAGACTAAACTAAACTAAACTAAACTAAAACTAAAACTAAACTAAACTAAACTAAACTAAACTAAACTAAACTAAACCTAAAAGTAAAACTAAATCTAAAACTAAAACTAAACTAAACTAAACTAAACTAAACTAAACTAAACTAAACTAAACTAAACTAAACTAAACTAAACTAAACTAAACTCAACTCAACTCAACTAAAACTAAAGCTAAAACTAAAACTAGACTAAACTAGACTAGACTAGACTAGACTAGACTAGACTAGACTAGACTAGACTAGACAAGTCTAGACTAGTCTAGACTAAACTAAACTAAACTAAACTAAACTAAACTAAAAACGAAACTAAACTAAAACTAAAACTTAAACTAAAACTTAACCTAAACTAAACTAATCTATGGATTTTATAACAAACCAAACACCTACAACACCATTAAACGTAAGACATTGAGGTTTGTGACAACTGCCCCCAAAGAGGAACTATCTAGAAAAGCTATGCGCACTCACTGTTTCTGTTGTTTGTTGTATAAACACAATCTGTCACCGGTATCTCAATCGCTTCCAGTCATGCCATTCTTAATTTAAACTGTGTTCTTTGTTTTAGTGTCAGTATCAAAACCGTTTATGGTGAAAGCTGGTATGTGACAGCATTTACAAAAAGTAAATGCTGTCACATACCAGCTTTCACAATTGTTAAGGCACCCAAACATTTCTATGGCAGCTAAACAACAAATGATAAATAGCATTTTCATATCAACTTTGTGCTATGGAAGTCAAACATGGACCCTTTCTAAATCACATTTAAGAAAGATCAATACATGTGAGATGTGATGCTTGAGAAAAGTAACAAACAACACAAGAAGAGATAGAATACCAAATGAAACCATAAGAAAAATGGTAGGAACAAAACCCTGGCAAGAATATATAGAACAACAACTTAAATGGTTTGGCCACCTGGTCAGAATGAATCCTTACCAATCACCATCAAGGGCGTTCTTCTCGAGAATGCATGGAAAAAGACCAAGAGGAAGACCTAGAAGAAGATAAATAGATGCAGTAACAGAGACATGTAACAACAAAGGAATATCACTAATTCAGACAGTTCGAGCAGCTCAAGAACGACAAATGATATAACCACGACAACTTTTTGGTACTAGTGAGAAAGAGAAAAGAAAAAAAGATCAAAACCGTTGTTGTTTGTCTATAAATAATATTATTACCAGCACGGCATATTGTAATAGTTATGATTCTCATATTTCATTGACCTGAATTTATGTATGGGCAGATTGTAAAGTATGTGTAACTCGTGTCTCAAACATACATTCTGAGGCAATGAACAATGGACTGAGGACATGACGTTACAACTAACTTCGTTAATGTCGATCTACTATAAACTTGAGACCTTTAACAACTCAATCGGTAATACATTCTCAAGCTGGGCATCTGAGTTACATCAGAGTGTTGAAACTTATTTGTAATTAATCACCATTACTATGTAGCTGCTGCTACTGTTTCGTTTGCTTTTCATACCTTCTGAATACTGGTTGCATCTGACGGTATTTTTATATTATAACTGTTTCTAATATATTTTGACTGTTTCTTAATCTGACTGTATTTCTTAAATTGTGACTGATTTCTTAGTCTAACTGTGTTTCTTATATTCTGACTGCGTTTCTTTTATTCTGTGTTTCTTTGTTTAACCGTGTTTTTTTACATTCTGACTGTGTATCTTTCATTCTGACTGTGTATCTTTCATTCTGACTGTGTATCTTTCATTCTGACTGATTGTGATTAACCTAAAAAAGGAGAACTCATAACCACGAAGAATGTTATAGAATCTACGCTAAAGCGATGACCACATCAATAATGAACTGGAACAAAACTAAGGTTGACTTCAGTTTCGCCTCTTGTTAAAAAGTATCTCAGACACAGTCATGTCGTGATATTGTCCTTAACAGAGGTCCAGCTACAGTATACAATTGAGTTCACTGAGCCTAGTGTAGAGGGAAACCGGTAGCTTACCATTCATTTGTTACACGTTTTAAGTTCAAGTCAGGAGATCGCTGTTTTCAGTGATTCATGACTAATCATTCATCATCATCATCATTGAGTGCCGTCTCCGCAACGAAGGTTGGCTACCATGGATCACCATTCTACTCTGTTTCTTGCTTTGATGTTGCAGGCTTTAATAGATTGACTTGTCCATTTTTTGATGTTACTTGTCCATGTTAGTCTTGGTCTGCCTGTAGCTTTTTTACTTGTATTTTCCCTTCCAATATTACTTTTAGTAGGCTGTTGTGTTTTTTAACGTGTCCCAAAAATTTCATTTGTCTTGACTTAATTGTATTTAGTAGTTCTCTTTTTATTTTTAGTTGTTTTAAAACTTCATCGTTTGTTTTCTTTTTTTTCCATCCAATTCTACCTATTCTTCTGTAAATCCACATTTCAAAGGCTTCAATTTTCTGTTCTGTTTTCTTGTCTAATGTCCATGTTTCTGCACCATACAGGAATATTGAGAAGATGTAACATTTTGCCATTCTTAGTTTCAGCTCTGGTGTTATTTGTTTTGTTACTAGTATATTTTTCATGGCATTAAAATTACTTTTTGCCATACCTATTTTTTTGTTTATTATTGACGAATGATTAAGTGACATCAGAAGTTTTAGTTCTATTTTAAAATATAATATAATATATATATATATATATATATATATATATATATATATATATATATATATATATATATATATATATTTTTTTTTTTTTTATATTACTCTAGTTTTATTTTATTTTTTATTACTATTATTCTAGTTTTACTATTTTTATTTCTATTATTCTAGTTTTATTTTATTTTTTATTTCTATTATTCTAGTTTTACTTTTTTTATTTCTATTATTCTAGTTTTATTTTATTTTTTATTTCTATTATTCTAGTTTTACTTTTTTTTCAGTTCTATCAGTGGTCCTGGGTAGCCTAGTTGGGGAAACCACCCGACTGAGCTACCGATGTTCGGACAACCCGTGCTTGATTCCCGCTGGGAGCAGTGTGAGTTTCACTTGTGGTTGGAAAAAAAATACCCCCGCGGTCAACCCAGCCGCTGGCAGAAATGGGTACCAGGGTATAGTACTCTGGGAAAGTGAGGAATGCCGCCTCGCATCGTGATGCTTAAAGCGACACTGTCCAGAAGCAACCGAATACTTATACTTCTGGATAGGAGGCCGAGTACATATGGGTGAAAACTCGCGTGCAAAGACGCCGATTCAAGTCTCGTACTTTACCTTTTACTTGACTTAGTTCCATCAGAGAGAGAAGATTTAACGGAGGTCCCGTGCTCACGTTGTTCATATCAATCATCTTCAATATGCTTCTCCGTAAGTCCATGTCCAGGGCGAGCTTCTCAATCTCAGCAGGGAAGTCGTTGACTGTTTTCCTTTCCTCTCTTATCAGTGTTATTTGTGTAGTCTCTCGAGGCCTACTTTTTTCCTCGCCGTTACCATCGTATGGCTTGGCTTGCTATTATCTGTTTATTTCTTCTCAATAAAGCGGAAATGTCCACTATCAATTCTTGTTTTAAAGTTGCTGGTGCATGATCACCTCTGTTATTTCTACATTTGTTTTGGATTAATTCATATTGTATACAAAACATTTTCTTTAGACATTTGTTTACACATGCACCTAGTTTATTCTATATTTCTTTCGATGATTTTCAGCTCTCACTTGCACAATCAAGGGAGGATAAACCATTTCAGATGAATATGAAATAGCTTTGAATCCATTCTCATGATCAGTCATATCTACATATTCTATATGTTTGTAGATGTTATTAATTTGCCTCGGATTTCCCTTGTTGTGCACCTTTCTTGATCTATGCAGCATCCGATTATCTACTTCTTCTATTTATTTATCTTCATGCATACTTTTTATTCGTTAGGAGTAAGATTTTTCAATACTCTTGGTTGATATCAAGTGATCACGTAAATTGATATATAAGTACCCCATCACGCCAAGTGGTGTATAGGGAATATGGTGTTAGTGACCATAATTTTAACAGACCTTCAGCACATGATTTTTGGGGTAATGTGGTCGGTATTACCCCGTGCCGTTTTACTTTCCCAGGAAAAAATCCGGTGCCCATTTACGGCCGCGTGAACCGGGATGCCGTCGGTTGGGATCGAACCATACCTCTTGTCCTTTGTAGTCCAGTTCACTAACCACTGAGCTATAGCGGCTCCCTAAATTGATATATAGCAAATAGAAAAATAATCGAGCCTGTTGTATTCCACTGACATGAACCACAACATCAACAACGACAACTACCACTACCACCACCACCACTTATGAGTAAGAATAGTACAAATATGAATTCTTATCCACAAATAAATGTTTACTTTATGTATCGGGCAAAGAAACAAAACCTGGATAGTCAGGAAATATAGGGACCCCCTTTCCCACCCACCCACCCCCTTTTTTCTTTTCCAAAAGCAATACATTTCTCAGGTCAAGAGGTGACACCAGCACATTAACCAATGAATACACAAAATACATCTTTGCTACTTCAAATAATTCATATTTCATTCACTGCCTGAAATTTCTGGAATCCCAAATGCAGTGTCTAAGATTATATCCGTCCAATTTTCCAACTTCACATTAAGTGTTTCTGTCGATTTCTACCTGCCCTTAATCCTGTTATTAATGTCATCATCAGCATATATATTTGGAGATTTGAATTTCTCCCCCCGCAATCTGCCAATCAATTCTGCAGTTTCGCACCAAACATATATTTTAAATATTATCTCCACTCGATGCATCTTCTCATTTTAATGCCGTTTCAACTCAAAACTAGGGCAGAAAGCTGTAAGATCTGGTAGCAAACGAACGAAAAGCAACATCTAATTATCTAAAGATGCTTCAGACAAGAAGCTGAACAAACAACAAAAGAAACACACAAGTTAGAATTTAAAAGCAACACAAAAATTATGCTGCTTTTCACCTACATTCATACTTTAGGTAGCAAAACAAATAGTGGATAGAAGGTAGCTACACTTATCGTGGCATCGATGATAGGACGCTTCTAAACTGTAATCGTCCTTCACATTCAAATTAACGTACACTTCACTCGTATGCTGCTGTTCAGACAATCTGTTATCACCAATAACCTAAAATGAGAACTAGATGCCGCCTGGATCTTTGTCAATCTCCTTCAGCGATTACGTAGTTTTACGTCTTTCATTGCTCTCTCAAATAATTGTAAATTGTCCACCACTTATACGAACAGATAGACATCAGAGAATCTTCTTGTCATCGATTTGTTCCTAAAATAAAATTAATTCATTTTATTTGTAAAAAAACCGCTAATTATTTTTCGCATAAAAACACAACCACATTTATGTAACGCTCTCTCTGTAAATGCATTTGGTTGTGTGCCCAAGTTATTGCCTTGTGTTTGTTTTCTTCATTTTTGGTGCGTTTAGCTGTCTGTACAATAATATATATATATAATAATAATAATATATATAAGTAAAGTACCCCCCTCCCCCGGTCACGCCAAGTGGCGTGTAGGAAATATGGTGTTATTGACCATAAATTTTACAGACCTTCGGTACATGATTTTTGGGGTAATGAGGTCGGTATTACGCCCGTGCCGCTTTACTTTCCCAGAAAAAAAAATCCGGTACACATTAAAGGCAGGGTGAACCGGAGCCGTCGGTTGGGATCGAACCCATCCTCTTGTCCTTTGTAGTCCAGTTCACTAACCACTGAGCTATCGCGGCTCCCATCTGTACAATAAATATATATAAAATGTTGCATCCACGAAGAGATGCGTTTATCTGTATACAATAATTTTGTATTAAAATATAGCATCCACGAAGAATGAGAAAGCATCGAGGCCTAAGTGCAACGTTGTAGTGAACACAATTGAAGATACGCGTGTTGTAGAGGACTTCTTCCATGGAACACTCGGTGCGAATGGTTGAGAACCAACATTTTCTAAAGTTCAAATCACAAGTACAGCAAGTGGAGACAAATGCTTTTTAAAGAGTGATCTTTGATAGTTCAGTAGGTGAGATGGTGTGTCTAGTTCTATTGGAGATTAGTGACATAATTTAGGTCACAGATTTCATCTGGCACGCAAGGAACACATGACTGTTGAAAATGTTGACGAACATGCTGAATGAGATTGCCAGAACTGAATTTGAGGGAGGATAGAGAGAGAGAGAGAGAGAGACAGCGAGAGAACACAACAATTTCCACTATGAATTAAAATATGATGATATCGTATGACAGGGAACAGTTGGCTGTGTTCGCTTTCTGTGCGATTTCACCTTATGTTTTTTGGCCTGTGCCGAGACTCGTATGATGGGGACCACAGCAACCTTTCTTTGTTTGGGAGATGAGTTAGTAATTCGGATGATTCCACTGGCACGGACGGTTGAGCAATTATGGATTTTAATTCGTTTGCTGTGATACCGGGGCCTCCCATAACCAAAGAACCAATAATAAACAAAATTTTCTATGTACCCATGATGCCTTGACAGGTAGTTTCCGCACTATACCGTGATCTTCCGATATGTTGACAATAGAAAATGTTACTATAGTCCGTTCAGAAATTCATAATCACACCTGAATTAGTTTTGCGTGATAACCGCTTGTTATTTTGGTTTCACATTTTACATGGAATCTTAGAATATTGATGACGAAATAGAAATATTTTTTGCTCTGAGAAATTTGATCTAGTTTAAAAGTTTTCTTCTTTAGGGTATATTAAATTCACCCTGTTCGAATTTGACACCATTTTAGGATATATACATTAATTTGGTGTGGTCGTTGACGTAAAATAGTTTGGCTATTGCAGAAACACTAACTTCAGGAAAATCCCGTGCACAAAACTGAATTGTTATTGAACGACACGACGCACCACGGCCTGGGCATTAATTACCGAAGGGAAGGCGTATCTTTATTAATTTTGTGAAGACTCAGTAGACAATTTGTTGACTTTAAATACCAACATTTATATCTAAATTACAATGAGTTTGAAATGCAAATTTATAACTATGCAAAAGAAGTGTGTTGAACATGTGTTGCGGGTGGAAGATGAGTACTGGAAACGAGATGGGTTACTATTTGTCCGGCCAGTAATGATTATCAACCTCTTGGTTTCGTCAGATTCGGAATGATTAAAATTAAGATGAATTCAATTCCAGCTGCAGTTAGGACGTCCTGAGGTCTAATGGTGACCGAAGGACAAGACTAATTGTAACCAATTGAATTCATGTTTGCAAATACACATAACGAACAACACCCACAATTAAGCACTATGTAGATACGCCTCTGACAAGAATTGCAGTAAACTGGAAAATTTAACACGATTACTGTAAACTCTAAAATTTGAATCAACCTGTGTGATATCGTCATAAAAGATCAAAGCAATTCGCTGATGTGCAAAATCTGTTGTGTTTGTGGAAATTAAAAATACCAAAATCTTTGCGTCATCAATATTCTAAGATTGCATGCAAAATGTGAAAGCAAAATAACAAGCGATTAAGACGCAAAGCTAATTCAGGTGTGATTATGAATTTCTGAACGGACTATAGTGGACGTTATCCTAGCATGACGAGGACTGAGTAAATGTGAACACGAGCATGGTAGTTATGCAGGGTTCTGGTTAGTAACACGTTGATCAAAACCGACATTGCTTTATCGGGAAACACACTCATTCAGACTAAGCTCTCTGGCATATAAGGCCACCAGTAAGAGACCTCCACTGACGTCTGTTTCGGGCAAGCTATTCAAACCAGCCCATGGGAATCAGTCTCCCTTCAGTTCTTTGTCCAACATTGTTCGCCATAACTCTCTTTGTCGTCCTCTTGTTCTCGCAACATCTGCAGTTCTTAGAAGAGCTCATTTCGGTTTAGCTACCTAAGACACTTTGAGTACATGGTCTATCCACAGCATCTTCTTTTTTCTATAATTATTGTTTTCAGCGAAAAGGTCTGCTTTGAATGACCACTAACTTGAGGCAGATAGATTCAGTACGTTTCCACGATAGTGATCCAAACTGTAGGATGCTTGAACTAGTGAGTTATTTGCGAGTCATCATAACTACACTCCGAACATGTCCATAGGTGCTCAGATCCCCTCCTCACCAAGTCCTGCACCGTCAGCGACTGATGACTCCAGTTCTGTGTTGGTTGATTAGTCCTCTTACACGTCCACTAAGTTTCTCGTTTCTGACTGTGCCCATCTTAACTTCCATCTCTTTCATCCAAAGGAGTGACGTGGACACATGGTTGTCGAAGTCCTGTGCCCTCCCCACATCTCGGAGAGCATTGACAACGTCCGCCAGATCCATTGTTTGACAGTCCTCAACGATAGCGCAGCTAGCCAGCCTGTCCGCTCTTTCATTATCCCGTACTCCCGCATATCCAGAGACGTAGACAAAAGTGGCCGTATGTATTTTGTTACTTCTGCAATGACTCTACCCATTGCATACGTACAGAGCCCTTCTCCACTTTTCTTATTGTAGGATGCTTACACAATGGATTTGAAGATGCAAATATTAATTTCAATTCTAATGTTGCCTATCTTCCAGGTGTCCCTAAGTGATATAAATGTCGGACTTAAGAGAAGTGTCTCTTCCGTTTAAGTCAGTTTCTGATTTCTTCTTTATCATTTCCACCTGCAGTCATTTTGTAGTCGAGGGAGATACATTCCACTGTTGATTGCTCTGTTTTGTTCGCCGCCCTGAAACATGAAGCGCGCTGCGCTATGTCGTGGTTTGCAACGAACAGCGCTACTTTCTACCCAAAACATATATAACAGTGAGAGGATTTGCGTCACTTCGTTGAAGCTTAGTCAAACTGGTTCGTTTGTTTTAAGGGCGGTGGAGGAGAGTCATAATCAGCGCTGATTTATGGATCCTGAAAACAGCAGTCAATTATAAGTCACTGACTGTTTTCAGTTTACTCACATGTCAACCAGGATGACCGAAATCACATTTGGCATGCGTGTTTATATGTGGTCATCACCATGTGCCATACCGGTTGGCGTACGCGATCATGTCCTTCCACAATCTTCTATCCACAGTGCATCGTATCAGTTCTGTTGTTGACTGTTTTCCATGCCATGACACCGAACTATCCAGTATTTTCTTTCTTTGTCGTCCACGATCTCTCTTTCCTTTTATTTTGCCAGTTGTAACCAAGTATTCCAACTTTCCTCTTCTCATGATGTGCCCGAAAAATGTTGATTGTTTCTTTCTGATGCTTTTTATGCGCTGCCTTTTTTATATGTGGTAATATTGTAAAATTATATGATTTGGTGCATTAATATATTCGTTTCAGCAGATAAATTTATGTGTATCCCAAATGTAAATATATATTTGGTCACGCTGTTGATTTATATTTGTTTGTTCTATAAATTAAAATGTGTAGCTTGCTGATTTGTATTTGTTTGTTCTATAAGTTAAAATTTGTGGCTTGTTGATTCGTATTTGTTTGTTCTATAATATAAAATGTGTGGCTTGTTGATTCGTATTTGTTTGTTCTATAAATTAAAATGTGTGGCTTGTTATTCGTATTTGTTTGTTCTATAAATTAAAATGTGTGGCTTGTCATTCGTATTTGTTTGTTCTATAAATTAAAATGTATGGCTTGTTGATTCGTATTTGTTTGTTCTATAAGTTAAAATGTGTGGCTTGTCATTTGTATTTGTTTCTTCTATAAATTAAAATGTGTGGCTTGTTATTTGTATTTGTTTGTTCTATAAATTAAAATGTGTGGCTTGTTATTTGTATTTGTTTGTTCTATAAATTAAAATGTGTGGCTTGTCATTTGTATTTGTTTCTTCTATAAATTAAAATGTGTGGCTTGTTATTCGTATTTGTTTGTTCTATAAATTAAAATGTGTGGCTTGTCATTCGTATTTGTTTGTTCTATAAATTAAAATGTATGGCTTGTTGATTCGTATTTGTTTGTTCTATAAATTAAAATGTGTGGCTTGTCATTCGTATTTGTTTGTTCTATAAATTAAAATATGTGGCTTGTCATTCGTATTTGTTTGTTCTATAAATTAAAATGTGTGGCTTGTCATTCGTATTTGTTTGTTCTATAATATAAAATGTGTGACTTGTTGATTTGTATTTGTTTGTTCTATAAATTAAAATGTGTGGCTTGTTATTTGTATTTGTTTCTTCTATAAATTAAAATGTGTGGCTTGTTATTTGTATTTGTTTGTTCATAAATTAAAATGTGTGGCTTGTTGATTCGTATTTGTTTGTTCTATAAATTAAAATGTGTGGCTTGTCATGCGTATTTGTTTGTTCTATAAATTAAAATGTGTGGCTTGTTGATCCGTATTTGTTTGTTCTATACATTAAAATGTGTGGCTTGTTATTTGTATTTGTTTGTTCTATACATTAAAATGTGTGGCTTGTTGATTTGTATTTGTTTGTTCTATAAATTAAAATGTGTGGCTTGTTATTTGTATTTCTTTGTTCTATAAATTAAAATGTGTGGCTTGTTATTTGTATTTCTTTGTTCTATAAATTAAAATGTGTGGCTTGTCATTCGTATTTGTTTGGATTAAAAATGTCTATTTCTGCCATGTAAAGTATTACTTGGCTAGCTCATGAGTTTACTTCTATTGGTTTATGAAATCATATGTTCAACGTGTATTAGCCAGGTACCCACTTGTAAGACTGGGACATGTTGATCATGAAACCCATTACAGATCTTTGGATGGTGAAGTGGTACGTTACTCCCCCGCCCAACACAGAAACGAGTTCTAATGCTAAAGCAATACACCATACCGTACAAATGCTAATATGCTTGCTTGCCCATGGTGATGTACTGGAATCTTCACTATACACGTTGGCCATGGAACGTGGGCCCCTGTGAAGCAAGGCTCGTCTGTAGATTGTTTTCGTTCCCACATTGCGTTCCAATTTCCAATCCTGCTTTCATACTCTACAAAAGAATCCTTAACTGCTCCCATCATTCTGAGAGCGCCGAACTCTCGTAGAAACCAATCCCGGCCACTAAGAAGCCTATGCATCACCAACATGCAACTTCTAACGCCAGCTATATGGTATCACATTACAGAGGCCTGCTATAACCTGGCAAAGTTTCACTCTTCCCTTCCCCCGACCCACTGTTACTTCAATGTGATAACTTTACAACATGAATGTCTATTTCTCTGTTTGTGTGGGTTTTTCTTTTTTTTTTTTTTGCTTCTTTATGTGTTTCGTTGTGTATGTGTGTGTGTTAGGTGTTGCTTGTTCTAGATAGACCAGGGTTTTCAGGCTGTAAGCCTATAAAGTGCATAAGAAAATATACAAGAAAGTAGTAAATGAAAGTTAAAGACAAGCATCACTGCAGTTAGCGAGTTAACATGTCCACCTCTCTGGAGCACATCATTTGTGGAAGCATGCATTATCTTTCCCCTTCCGCAAGATTATTCTCCTCCTGACCAGATTTAATTATACAACAAAACTATACAGTTGACAAGACAACAACCATGCTTCAACTAATTGGATTAGCAAAGATATTTAGAGAAAAATTATTATTCCAAACTAAACAAGAACTAATATAACTTCTCAAGTTTAACATTGATCATTAATAGTATAAAGCAAATGCTGTCACATACAGCTTTCACCATTGCTAAGACATCCAAACATTTCTATGGCAGCTAAACAACAAATGATAAATAGCATTTTCATATCAACTTTGTGCTATGAAAGTCAAACATGGACCCTTTCTAAATCACATTTAAGAATTATCAATACATGTGAGATGCGATGCTTGAGAAAAGTAACAAACAACACAAGAAGAGATAGAATACCAAATGAAACCATAAGAAAAACTGTAAGAACAAAACCCTACCAAGAATATATAGAACAACAACAACTTAAATGGGTAGGCCACCTGGTCAGAATGAATCCTTACCAATCACCATCAAGGACGTTCTCGAGAATGCATGGAAAAAGACCAAGAGGAAGACCCAGAAGAAGATGGATAGATGCAGTGACAGAGACATGTAATAATAAAGAAAAATCACTAATTCAGACAGTTCGAGCAGCGCAAGAACGACAAATGATATAACCACGACACCTTTTCGGTGCCAGTGAGAAAGAAAGAGAATTAATAGTATATTAAAATAACAGTGTTTGTAAGAGTTCTTGTTCCTATGTACAGCACTACTGTGACTGCACTCAGACAATGTTCATTAGAGCTTCCATTTCTTTCCTGGTCGTACAGAAAAACTATAGCACAGCGATTGAACTTACCAGCACTCAGAGTCTTTGATGTTATTTCAGAACGTAAGTTAATATCATTTAAATCATACTAGAACTTAACTAAACATAAAAACAAAGCTTAAGATTAGGGTATTAATCTGATATGTATTATCCAACTTTACTTATGCACGGAAAATGTGAAAATCAACAAAGAAATGGAGAATAAACTAGATGCATTCCAAGGCAAATGTTCCAAAATAATACTTTGTACACAGCATCATTATTTTGAGACCAGTGGAGAAATGTGAGAAATCGCACTGCGATGAACCATTTCTTATGAAATCAAGTGAAGATGGTGGGCATACGATGAGAAGAAATAATCAGAGAATCACAAACAAATTCTTAAACGGTAAACAACAGAAAAAATAAAGAGATTGACCTCCAGAGACAACTTAAAGAATCTGATAAGAGAGGCACAAGAGACCAACCTACTAGCTGAGACTGTGAAATTCTCCCAGAGCAATGAACTTATGAGGTGACCTGCATTAGAAGGATGTAAGATTAATTATTTTCCAGATATAGATTTGGCAGCTACACACTGCCAACACTTTTAGATTTAAACATACCAACGTTTCTTTTGCGTTCTAACTTCAAAGTGGGGCCTACGTTTCATCGAAACTGTCCAAAAGAACTGAGTACTTGATCTAAAGCTGCCATAAGGTCAAAGGTCACTGAAAATAATATATCAAATAACTCCAGATGAGGCTTAAACCACGTAACTTTTATCGTGAGGAGGTTTAATAGCAGGCGGGCTTAAAGCAGTCAGCGATATATAGGTGACTAATTCTATCGAGATCGATAAATGATCAATATCCGGCTTCACCAGCTTATGGTGGTGGGCTCGGTGACAGACTATCTGCTCTGGTCAAACGTGTAGAGGGAATCTAGATTAACGGCAATCAGGCATGCTGAAGCCGATATTGTTGGGCCGAAAGACGCTGATATCGTAGCTTGCCGTTAACCACTACACCCGGCAACTATCCTACATTTAACAACCTCTTTCTAAGGGGGTGGGGGAGCTATCAAGAAGAGCATAGTCGTCGGAGAGCGCAGTTCGCAGCTGTTTGTTCTATCTTAAAGTTGCATTGTGGTTCTAATCTTGGAAAGTTGCATTGTGGTTCTAATCTTGGAAAGTTGCATTGTGGTTCTATCTTGGAAAGTTGCATTGTGGTTCTATCTTGGAAAGTTGCATTGTGGTTCTATCTTGGAAAGTTGCATTGTGGTTCTATCTTGGAAAGTTGCATTGTGGTTCTATCTTGGAAAGTTGCATTGTGGTTCTATCTTGGAAAGTTGCATTGTGGTTCTAACCTTGGAAAGTTGCATTGAGGTTCTAATCTTGGAAAGTTACATTGTGGTTCTAACCTTGGAAAGTTGCATTGTGGTTCTATCTTGGACGGTTGCATTGAGGTTCTAATCTTGGAAAGTTGCATTGTGGTTCTAACCTTGGAAAGTTGCATTGTGGTTCTAATCTTGGAAAGTTGCATTGTGGTTCTATCTTGGAAAGTTGCGTTGTGGTTCTATCTTGGAAAGTTGAATTGTGGTTCTAACCTTGGAAAGTTGCATTGTGGTTCTATCTTGGAAAGTTGCATTGTGGTTCTATCTTGGAAAGTTGCATTGAGGTTCTAATCTTGGGAAGTTGCATTGTAGTTCTATCTTGGACAGTTGCATTGAGGTTCTAAACTTGGAAAGTTGCATTGTGGTTCTATCTTGGAAAGTTGCATTGTGGTTCTATCTTGGAAAGTTGCATTGTGGTTCTAACCTTGGAAAGTTGCATTGTAGTTCTATCTTGGAAAGTTGCATTGAGGTTCTAATCTTGGAAAGTTGCATTGAGGTTCTAACCTTGGAAAGTTGCATTGTGGTTCTAACCTTGGAAAGTTGCATTGTGGTTCCATCTTGGAAAGTTGCATTGTGGTTCTAACCTTGGAAAGTTGCATTGTGGTTCTAACCTTGGAAAGTTGCATTGTAGTTCTAATCTTGGAAAGTTGCATTGTGGTTCTAATCTTGGAAAGTTGCATTGTAGTTCTAATCTTGGAAAGTTGCATTGTGATTCTAATCTTGGAAAGTTGCATTGTGGTTCTAATCTTGGAAAGTTGCATTGTGGTTATAATCTTGGAAAGTTGCACTGTGGTTCTAATCTTGGAAAGTTGCATTGTGATTCTAATCTTGGAAAGTTGCATTGTGGTTCTATCTTGGAAAGTTGCATTATGGTTCTATCTTGGAAAGTTGCATTGTGGTTCTATCTTGGACAGTTGCATTGAGGTTCTAATCTTGGAAAGTTGCATTGTGGTTCTAACCTTGGAAAGTTGCATTGTGGTTCTAATCTTGGAAAGTTGCATTGTGGTTCTATCTTGGAAAGTTGCATTGTGGTTCTATCTTGGAAAGTTGCATTGTGGTTCTAACCTTGGAAAGTTGCATTGTGGTTCTATCTTGGAAAGTTGCATTGTGGTTCTATCTTGGAAAGTTGCATTGAGGTTCTAATCTTGGAAAGTTGCATTGTAGTTCTATCTTGGACAGTTGCATTGAGGTTCTAATCTTGGAAAGTTGCATTGTGGTTCTAATCTTGGAAAGTTGCATTGTGGTTCTATCTTGGAAAGTTGCATTGTGATTCTAATCTTGGAAAGTTGCATTGTGGTTCTATCTTGGAAAGTTGCATTATGGTTCTATCTTGGAAAGTTGCATTGTGGTTCTATCTTGGACAGTTGCATTGAGGTTCTAATCTTGGAAAGTTGCATTGTGGTTCTAACCTTGGAAAGTTGCATTGTGGTTCTAATCTTGGAAAGTTGCATTGTGGTTCTATCTTGGAAAGTTGCATTGTGGTTCTATCTTGGAAAGTTGCATTGTGGTTCTAACCTTGGAAAGTTGCATTGTGGTTCTATCTTGGAAAGTTGCATTGTGGTTCTATCTTGGAAAGTTGCATTGAGGTTCTAATCTTGGAAAGTTGCATTGTAGTTCTATCTTGGACAGTTGCATTGAGGTTCTAATCTTGGAAAGTTGCATTGTGGTTCTAATCTTGGAAAGTTGCATTGTGGTTCTATCTTGGAAAGTTGCATTGTGGTTCTAACCTTGGAAAGTTGCATTGTAGTTCTATCTTGGAAAGTTGCATTGAGGTTCTAATCTTGGAAAGTTGCATTGAGGTTCTAACCTTGGAAAGTTGCATTGTGGTTCTAACCTTGGAAAGTTGCATTGTGGTTCCATCTTGGAAAGTTGCATTGTGGTTCTAACCTTGGAAAGTTGCATTGTGGTTCTAACCTTGGAAAGTTGCATTGTAGTTCTAATCTTGGAAAGTTGCATTGTGGTTCTAATCTTGGAAAGTTGCTTTGTAGTTCTAATCTTGGAAAGTTGCATTGAGGTTCTATCTTGGAAAGTTGCATTGTGGTTCTAATCTTGGAAAGTTGCATTGTGGTTCTAATCTTGGAAAGTTGCATTGTGATTCTAATCTTGGAAAGTTGCATTGTGGTTCTAATCTTGGAAAGTTGCATTGTGGTTATAATCTTGGAAAGTTGCACTGTGGTTCTAATCTTGGAAAGTTGCATTGTGGTTCTAATCTTGGAAAATTGCATTGTGGTTCTATCTTGGAAAGTTGCGTTGTGGTTCTATCTTGGAAAGTTGCATTGTGGTTCTAACCTTGGAAAGTTGCATTGTGGTTCTATCTTGGAAAGTTGCATTGTGGTTCTATCTTGGAAAGTTGCATTGAGGTTCTAATCTTGGAAAGTTGCATTGTAGTTCTATCTTGGACAGTTGCATTGAGGTTCTAATCTTGGAAAGTTGCATTGTGGTTCTATCTTGGAAAGTTGCATTGTGGTTCTATCTTGGAAAGTTGCATTGTGGTTCTAACCTTGGAAAGTTGCATTGTAGTTCTATCTTGGAAAGTTGCATTGAGGTTCTAATCTTGGAAAGTTGCATTGAGGTTCTAACCTTGGAAAGTTGCATTGTGGTTCTAACCTTGGAAAGTTGCATTGTGGTTCCATCTTGGAAAGTTGCATTGTGGTTCTAACCTTGGAAAGTTGCATTGTGGTTCTAACCTTGGAAAGTTGCATTGTAGTTCTAATCTTGGAAAGTTGCATTGTGGTTCTAATCTTGGAAAGTTGCATTGTAGTTATAATCTTGGAAAGTTGCATTGAGGTTCTGACTTGGAAAGTTGCATTGTGGTTCTAATCTTGGAAAGTTTCATTGTGGTTCTAATCTTGGAAAGTTGCATTGTGATTCTAATCTTGGAAAGTTGCATTGTGGTTCTAACCTTGGAAAGTTGCATTGTGGTTCTAACCTTGGAAAGTTGCATTGTGGTTCCATCTTGGAAAGTTGCATTGTGGTTCTAACCTTGGAAAGTTGCATTGTGGTTCTAACCTTGGAAAGTTGCATTGTAGTTCTAATCTTGGAAAGTTGCATTGTGGTTCTAATCTTGGAAAGTTGCATTGTAGTTATAATCTTGGAAAGTTGCATTGAGGTTCTGACTTGGAAAGTTGCATTGTGGTTCTAATCTTGGAAAGTTTCATTGTGGTTCTAATCTTGGAAAGTTGCATTGTGATTCTAATCTTGGAAAGTTGCATTGTGGTTCTAATCTTGGAAAGTTGCATTGTGGTTATAATCTTGGAAAGTTGCACTGTGGTTCTAATCTTGTAAAGTTGCATTGTGATTCTAATCTTGGAAAGTTGCATTGTGGTTCTATCTTGGAAAGTTGCATTATGGTTCTATCTTGGAAAGTTGCATTGTGGTTCTATCTTGGACAGTTGCATTGAGGTTCTAATCTTGGAAAGTTGCATTGTGGTTCTAACCTTGGAAAGTTGCATTGTGGTTCTAATCTTGGAAAGTTGCATTGTGGTTCTATCTTGGAAAGTTGCATTGTGGTTCTATCTTGGAAAGTTGCATTGTGGTTCTAACCTTGGAAAGTTGCATTGTGGTTCTATCTTGGAAAGTTGCATTGTGGTTCTATCTTGGAAAGTTGCATTGAGGTTCTAATCATGGAAAGTTGCATTGTAGTTCTATCTTGGACAGTTGCATTGAGGTTCTAATCTTGGAAAGTTGCATTGTGGTTCTAATCTTGGAAAGTTGCATTGTGGTTCTATCTTGGAAAGTTGCATTGTGGTTCTAACCTTGGAAAGTTGCATTGTAGTTCTATCTTGGAAAGTTGCATTGAGGTTCTAATCTTGGAAAGTTGCATTGAGGTTCTAACCTTGGAAAGTTGCATTGTGGTTCTAACCTTGGAAAGTTGCATTGTGGTTCCATCTTGGAAAGTTGCATTGTGGTTCTAACCTTGGAAAGTTGCATTGTGGTTCTAACCTTGGAAAGTTGCATTGTAGTTCTAATCTTGGAAAGTTGCATTGTGGTTCTAATCTTGGAAAGTTGCATTGAGGTTCTAATCATGGAAAGTTGCATTGTAGTTCTATCTTGGACAGTTGCATTGAGGTTCTAATCTTGGAAAGTTGCATTGTGGTTCTAATCTTGGAAAGTTGCATTGTGGTTCTATCTTGGAAAGTTGCATTGTGGTTCTAACCTTGGAAAGTTGCATTGTAGTTCTATCTTGGAAAGTTGCATTGAGGTTCTAATCTTGGAAAGTTGCATTGAGGTTCTAACCTTGGAAAGTTGCATTGTGGTTCTAACCTTGGAAAGTTGCATTGTGGTTCCATCTTGGAAAGTTGCATTGTGGTTCTAACCTTGGAAAGTTGCATTGTGGTTCTAACCTTGGAAAGTTGCATTGTAGTTCTAATCTTGGAAAGTTGCATTGTGGTTCTAATCTTGGAAAGTTGCATTGTAGTTCTAATCTTGGAAAGTTGCATTGAGGTTCTATCTTGGAAAGTTGCATTGTGGTTCTAATCTTGGAAAGTTGCATTGTGGTTCTAATCTTGTAAAGTTGCATTGTGATTCTAATCTTGGAAAGTTGCATTGTGGTTCTATCTTGGAAAGTTGCATTGTGGTTCTATCTTGGAAAGTTGCATTATGGTTCTAACCTTGGAAAGTTGCATTGTGGTTCTATCTTGGAAAGTTGCATTGTGGTTCTATCTTGGAAAGTTGCATTGAGGTTCTAATCTTGGAAAGTTGCATTGTAGTTCTATCTTGGACAGTTGCATTGAGGTTCTAATCTTGGAAAGTTGCATTGTGGTTCTAATCTTGGAAAGTTGCATTGTGGTTCTATCTTGGAAAGTTGCATTGTGGTTCTAACCTTGGAAAGTTGCATTGTGGTTCTAACCTTGGAAAGTTGCATTGTGGTTCTAATCTTGGAAAGTTGCATTGTGATTCTAATCTTGTAAAGTTGCACTGTGGTTCTAATCTTGGAAAGTTGCATTGTGGTTCTAATCTTGGAAAGTTGCATTGTGGTTCTAATCTTGGAAAGTTGCATTGTTTATGGATGAAGAAGTGCACAGTTAATTCTCTTTATTCATAAAACTGATACTGATACTTTATGAAAGTGGTTTTAATTTGTGACATCACACAAACTGTCACTCTTTTTTTATAGTTACAATAATATTTATGTGCGAATGATATTTTAGTAGTCGTTGTTCGTAACACACAAAAAAACAGTTATGATTGTTTCCGGGGTATTCAATGGATTAATATCTCTCTCTCTCTCTCTCTCTCTCTCTCTCTCTCTCTCTCTCTCTCTCTCTCTCTCTCTGCGATCAGGACTCAATCAGAATAGGATTCCAGACTCTCACATGAAGTCAGCTGTCAGGTTAAGTGTGTTGATCGCCCCCACAGGCAGAACATCACAATTAGAGTCTGCCAGATCCACTCTGATTGAACACCCGTTAATACGTTGCACTGTGTTCTGCGCCAGTGGCCCAGTGCATCCGATTTCAGCCAGCATTTTATTCAGGATTAATATAAAAGTTGTTATATTTTAAGACGCATACAGCTGCTTCTAATCACTTTGAATGTATAGTAGAAGAAACGCGTATTTAACTTCCTGTAATATACAAATGATTAAATCAAAACAAAATAAGTGAGAAACAACTGAGTTAAGGAAGAGGGCACCTTAACCATAGGGATAATCATTAGAAAGTGAAATAGAGCTCGACTTTAATAGCAAATACCACAAACCAGTTTTAAAGTGTCGAACAAGGTACAGAACACAGCCATCTATAGTCTTTAGAAAGTTCCGCGGGTTGAGGAGGAATCAACCAAGACTTGTGACGTTTTCAGCATTGCCAACAGGAGCGGTTGTGGGTAAAATGACGTCAGCCGTCTATAGCTCACATAGCTGAAGACGTTACAAGATTTGATTGATTCCTTTCAGCCCAAGGAAATGGAGTACTATAAACTGCAGATAACAGTTATTTTAAAAGAAAATTAAACGACAGAATGTGTCCCTTCATTTAGATTAACGGTTTCCTTATTTCTCAGCCTCAAGAGTTACACACGACCATGCAGGCACTGTCTTATGAATCGATGGGGAGTACAGGATATTGACGTTCTCGAGAAACTGAATGTGAGGGGGGTAGAGAGTGCATGTAGTCGGTGTCTGGGGCGGCTCTTAATAATTTGTGTGTGTGTGTGTGTGTGTGTGTGTGAGAGAGAGAGAGAGAGAGAGAAGGGGGGGGGGGGTTTACATTTTAAAAAGAAGACCTGGTAGTGTGTGAACTAGGAATATAACTGTTTTCTATAAATAACTGAATCTAAACCCGTTCCATGTACAATTTGTATCACACGGCGTTTGAATAATGAATTAGCAATGTCCAAATTATTAATGTAAACAATATCAGACTAAATCCAGGCAATGTTGTTCCTTCATTAATGTTAATTCAAGAATTTACCGGTATATTCAGTTTGTTAAATATGAAAATTGAAAAGAATTACAGGAAATGTCAAAAGTGCTTAAAATCTGAGGCCTGTTCAAAGTGAAAAATACACAGAAACAAGCGATAGTTGAATACAGAAAATATATTTTTAAAAGTAGGTAAACAAACACACACACAAAAAAAAAACTACCAGGCAGTCTAAAATCCTCATTCTCTCTCTCTCTCTCTCTCTGCGTTCAGGACTCAATCAGAGTAAGGATTCCAGACTCTCATATGAAGTCAGCTGTCAGGCTAAGTGTGTTGATCGCCCCCACAGACAGAACATCACAATTAGAGTCTGTCAGATCCACTCTGACTGAACACCCGTTAATACGTTGCACTGTGTTCTGCGCCAGTGGCCCAGTGCATCCGATTTCAGCCAGCATTTTTTTCAGGTTTGCTTTCCTTAGCCTTTGATTGTCCCCAATCTTCCTGCAAGGCAGCAGTTGATCTTTTCTGTCGGGGGATTCTGCCCTTAGATGGTCGGCCTTCCCAGGTTTACGAGCACCATCTGCCCGAGTCACTAGAGGTGACTAACACAGACATGCGACTTGTAATATGAGGAAACTGCAACAAGGAACACATTTCATGCATAGCCTTCATTTGTTCCCGCCGCCTATCCCCATATACCGGTAAGTCACGTCCTCTTGAAAATGATGATCATCGTAGCACTTGATGATGTTAGGCCATCGTTGATGACTCCAATTCCAAATCCTCATTCAGTGATTATAAAGAAATAATTATTTGAATTGTAATCTGTCAACATATGAAAGAAATTAAAAAATAAATATTGCTTGGAGTTCATCTTTTAAGCGATGCCAAATACTTTGCCCTACAAAATAACACAAGAAATAAGGATCATTGGCGGCTTTGCTGATTTGCAACAAAGGAAAAAGAAGATTGCTTGGGAGAGAGAGGAAGATGACGGAAAGAGAGAGAGAGAGAGAGAGAGAGAGAGAGAAAGAGAGAGAGAACAATGTTAGCAGGAAGAATAATATACATAACATTTCTATCCGATGTTCCAATAGACAAGTAGTTTGAAAAGGCGATTTCACAATTATTCACAAGTTAACTCATTTGATACTGTACGCTATAGCATGCGACAAACAAAGTATACACTTGGAGAACCTATTAGGTTCCTTGATGAATGTTAATTATAATTATTTCATTAAATAATTAATATGGCACTTCGTCAATGCAAACCACATGAAAACACCATAGTTCTAGGGGATCTCAAGAGTCAGAGGGAAGCAAAGAGAAAAGATACCAGAAAGCTTAAAAGAATGGCTTGGCAGAGGGTCAACAATTTAACTGTCAAGATCGAAAGTTGTGGAGAGACATGATCACCTACGTCAACAGGCATGGTACTTGACGATGAATAAATGTTAATTCAGCAATTTCCTCTTTTCTTTTTAAGTGGATTCAGGCAGGTCCGATGTCCCACGAAAATGCAGACAAATAGGTAGATCAATGTTTCCACGCTGAGAAGCAAATAAAGAAGACACACACTCTAACTTCTCAGGGACGGAGTGTCATCTGCATGTCGTAATTCCAAAATTGACTATAAAAACCATATCTCATATTTTTTTTAAGATAAAACTATCATACACGTAAGTTTAAATATAATTTGAAGGTTAAAGCTATTACATATATGAGGTTAGTGTTTGGCACGTATCGATCACCTGGTAAAGGTTGGGAAAAAGTGACATCTCTCTTGCAAATGATGTGTTTTTATATGAGACAGTGAAGCTGTTGTTACATGCATTACACCTTGTCTCCCTTGAGGAAGAGATCAACTCCCGAATCGGAAAGGCAACTTCGACATTTGTTAAACTGACAGATAGAGCTGCGGCCAACACCAAAATGACACTCAGGACTAAGGTTATAATTGACCAAAGTTGTGTTCTTCATATACTTCTATACGGATCAGACACGATAACTACCTATTCAGGGTAAGAGGAAAGGTTAAACTGCTTCGAAAGATAATAACATCCAAATAGCAGAACAAAGTAACCAACTCTAACGTCTTGCAACCAACCAAACTCCAATCCATCATGGCAACTGGAGTCGAAGACTAGGGTGGCTGGCTCATGTAAGAAGAAAGAAAAACAACCGTATTCTCAAACAATTATAATATAGCAAAATTAGGGATGGTAACAGACCAAAGGGCAGACCAGTACTAAAATATGAGGATGTTTGTATGGCTTCCTTGAGTGAATTCTCTATCAACGAAATTAACTGGAAAAATCTTACATCAGATCTTAGCACATGGAAAACAAACATTAAAAAATGGCACTGCGTCATTGAAGGAAGGATTGATATTAAATTTAGAAAACAAAATGAGCAGGAAAAATGAGATGAGGCACCACAAATATATCTTGCTCATTCTGCAGTCAAAACTGTTTATCCAATATTGGCAGATTCAGCCACGAGAGAAGCTGTTTAGTAAAACGACATCCAGCATATGACACTAATATTTTATCTAAAATATTAATCGTGATTGCTAGTTACCACCTAGTAGTGATGAAGTCAAACAAACATTACACACTGAAAGAATAGACTCCCCCGCTTTGCCAGCAGACCCAAAAGTACTTGTGTTCCTTTCAACAGATGCCACAGAGCACGTGTACAAATGGTCGCTGGCTTCAGGTCGGTATTTTGAGTCTCCGTCCAATGCTACTTAAACAGAGGCAACGATCAATTATGAAAACAGTTTGTTGTTAGATGAAAGACACAAGATCGATACATTGGCCCAATATTAAAAAAAAAAAAAAAAAGAAACCCTGAAAACAAATTATAAGTCAACTACAACGATCTCATGTAAACAATAAGCCTCATAGAGGCGATTTATCATATCATTGTATCACATTGCTTGGAGAAGATACAGGGAAAATATCCAAATACAACCTCGCCACTATAGTCTACTTTATGTCTCATAATCACACCTCCAACATTCGTTGTTCTGTCATCTAACAAACGGTCACTGAGAGGCTTGTAACACATCATTTATGTCAAACTCTCAAGTAGGCACTCATTTATATCATCACAAAGAATTCAACTAGTTCTCCGTCAGTTATCCTCCTTGCATCATCCCTATCGCAATCACTGCGAGGAGACGTCCCCAGTGAATATAGGATGTAACATGAGGAAGAAACAAAATCCAGATCAAAGGCAGAAAAAGAAAGAGAAGAATGTGTACAACTAGTTCTTCATTGTCTTTTCCTTTCTTCTCATGCTGGAGCTCCCTTCGTCACACAAATGCTTGTGATAAATGTGGCTGTTGTTTGGAGTTTCTCTTAGCTCTTTGCTGTATTTGACTTTGAGTTGAGTCTTTGCATCATTCCTAGCTGGTCAACTAGGAAGCAATCATGTAGCATGTGTTGCACAGTTTGATTACTCAACCCACAGTGACACTGTGGTGGTATGTATCCAACAGTCGAGGAAGTCGAGGACTTCCGGTCAATATGACGGATAGGCGAGAGAAACCGTTGAGGTTCTGCTTGAAAAGTGTTCCTTGTTGCAGTTTCCTTAAATTCCAAGTACGGCTTGCTGCTGGAGTTGCTGAGTTTAGTGCACTGTGCACACCGTGAGCTGTGTTTTTCATCCGGATTGTGTTTCGATTGTTTACGATGAATGATGATATCGTATGATGAAGGACAGTTTAGTTGCGTTCACTTTCGGTGCGGTTACACCTTATGTCTTTTGGCGTGTGCTGCAGCTGCCTTTTCTTTGTTTGAATCCTTCAATGAGATGAGATGTTAATTCGGATGGTTACACTGGCACGGTCGGTTCAGCAATTATGGTTCTTAATTCTTTTGCAGCGATACCAGGGCCCTCGACTAATTACAATTACTACAAATACAACTAATCAAGATGCTTTATTCAGTTTACAATGACCCTTTAAAAGACATCGCTGAGCTACATTCAAAAACATCCAATGATTTCAGAATAGAAAACAACACATTAAATGGCGTGAAAAATACATGACAACAGTTCTGAACTACATTCTAAAACAATATATCAAGTAGTTTTATAAAAATAAGACAACCGTTGCATTCAGAAACAACATATCAAACACTTTCAAAAACATTTGACAATATAACAAATGGATTGCGAATGTCAGACAACAGTTCTGAGCTACATTCACAAACAACAGATCACATTATTTGAGAATCAAAAACAACAGATCAAAAGGTTTGAGAAATATAAAACAACAGTTACAAGTTGCGTTCAGAAACAATAGATTAAATTGTGAATATAAAACAATATACCACCAAATGAATTAGAAACATAGAACAACTTATGAGAATCACTTTCAGAAGCAGAATACCAAATGTCTAGAGCATATAATAAACAAGTTATCAGGTACATGTTGAAACAATATATCCAATAACTTAGGACTAAAACAACGCAACATTTTCCAGGAAACAAACAATGGACAACATGAGGGACAACAAGAATGGACTTTTATTGAGGCAGAGAGAGGGAGAGAAAGGAAGAGAGAGGGAGAGAAATTGATTACCGGAATATCAAACGCCGAACAAATTATAATGTGTGGAGCAGCATGCTGTCAGGTATGCTCGGTATTACCTCGACTCTTTAACGCACTAGACGACTAGATTAGAACAGGACATATAAGCGTTCAAGAAATAAAGATAACAAGGCCCATCCTTTTGTCTTATTATATTAATATGTCTACATTGAAGAATGCTCGAATCGTTTCATGTCATTACAAAAATTTCCCAACTTATTCACACAGTTGCAGTTGCACGGTAATAGGATGAGCCCAGGGCTGAGAAATAGAGGTTGAGAGGGGCTGCGAATAACGCGAGGTATTGAGCAGACAATTTCATCAACTCCTGACTGTGTACAATTCAACAAATCTACATTTGTTTCTGTCACGATTTAACCATTTCAGTTACATCCATAATCGCATTATCCCTCTTACACTACTTACCATTTATCGCTCTTCATGTGTTTTTCAATTTTCATCTCTCTCTCTCTCTCTCTCTCTCTCTCTCTCTATCTCTCTCTGTCTTTCTTATATCTACTTCCAACTATTTATGTTTTTCTCTCGATCTCTCCTGCCTCCTATATTTGTTTCCAACTATCTTTTCGTATCAATTTCCCAGGCTAGCCTACCCATATATATCTCTCTGTAATTTACGTTTATCTGGGCTTCTCTATCCACAATTTCCCCCTATCTCTTTCATGTTTCCACGTATCCTCAACATGTAATTCTTGCTATTTTCTTCTGTTCGTGTTCCCTTCAGAACAATGCACATCCTGCAAAGTTGTAAACAATCAAGCCGATTGCACAGATAAACGCTTTTTGTGCAACAGTGCCGACCTGATAGCGAACTTAACACCACACAAATAATAATGATTGTGATAGCAGCCTGTTTCCATCTTATCAGAAGCTCGAGTGTGGGCTTTGGAATAAGGGAAGGAAGGGTTGACAAATACACACAGACAGGTTACATAAACAGACAGACAATCTGGCAGACAGCTCACGTTGACATCCAATGAAATATACAAACTGATTACACAGATTTGCAGAAGCGAAACAAGCGGGTGTGCAGACACAAAAACAGGCAGACTTGTAGATGCGCAGGCAGACAGTGGAAATGATTAAAATAATGCACGGAAAGGAGAAAGATTAATAATAGATCAATACGCTTAGAGATAATCAGATAAGTAAACAGAGGGAAAAGGAAGACTGAAACACACGAGCGGTGTGCATGTGAGAGAAATAGTATGTATATGTGCGTGCAAGTAGAAAAAGACAGACATACAGACAAACTGGCAAACATTTCAAATGGACACAACAGAGGTGAATTACTTTACTTCTAAATGTTAGCAGATGACCTTATTTCTGTTATGGATCCATACCATTCACATATCTTCATCTCATGCGACCATGACTCATTCAAACTGGGACCCCGTAATCACTTATGAAAGCTGCTGTCTGTTTCAGAATTTCGGTTGAATCACTGTCCCCTGAAATATTCTATCTAGGAGGCAGTGGTTGAATCATAAATTTCTTTTCCAAGGCAGTGGGGCGTCGGACGTTTTTTTTTCTTCAAGTCTATGAAGTGGGTACAGTCTCGTAGCATGTGTTTTTCTGTCAGTCCATCATGATGACGTACCACGCACAATAACGGATGTTCCCACAACGCTCGATTCACTTCTAAGAATGGAGCCAAAACGCACGAAACACCGTAGTGATGTCGCAGAATCCTTAAAACGAAACCTTTGGTTGCCCTGGCAGAACAATCCACATTAAGGAGTTGTAAGTAATTGGTCTTTAATATGTTTCCTCAAACAACAAATAACTGGAGTCGTCAGTCGCTAGAGACTGCGAGACTTGCTGAGGACGGAATCTGAGCACTAATAGACATGTTCGGAGTGCAATGATGATGACCCGCAAATAACTCAATAATTCAATATGTATCTTTCTGCAACACACCTATTTTCCACGTCTGTCTGTGTGTCTTTTTTCCTTGATCCTTATTGTATCTTCTTTGAGCTCTGGATCAATACAGAACCAGGCTTGTGTGTGAAGATAAACACACAGTAGACTACTTTGTTCCTACGAGGAGACACAGAGGGTGACTGCATTATTAGTATGAGGGCATAATGAAAACAATTATTTCAGTGATGATATACAAATAGAGTGGTATGAGGACACACACACACATTTATTGATACCATGTATCTGCAAGAGGATACACATATGTGGAACCTTCTAGCGCATTATCGATCATTCGGTTTTATTAATGCAAAACAAACGAGAGGTTAGAGAAAAAAGAATGACAGAAAGAGAGACAGTGAGAGACTCAAAGTCTGTGATATGAAGCAAGACCACTTTATACTCTTGCTTGTATAGACTCCCCCACACGCACAGAGAGAAAGGGGGCCATTGTTTGCTTCAGCATAAATCTAACAAGAACACCGAGATCAACGTGCCCTCCACGAGTTACAACACTCTATGCGACTCATTCCTTTCTAGTAGTCTGATTGATGACGTCTACCAACGAGAGGCAGAAATCCCCAAGTGCCACCGCCGGCCCAGATACGTTGTCACACTTCTATGAGCGTTATTCCCATAAACCACCACCTCCCCCACCCCAACCCCAACACATACACACACACACACACACACACACAGCACAGCGATAAAATGTATAAGCATGCCTCCCACACAGTAACACACATTCAAACGCTCACAAAGTTTCAAGCCAACTTTGTTTTTTTTTCCAGTGCAACGTTACTGCCATTATGCAGTGTGAGCAGCATTTGAGACATTTCAATGTTAAGCATATGGCTAGACTCCACTGTTGTTGCCGTCTCAATTTAACTTGGACTTTTTCCTTGTGTTTTATACCTAACATTTATGTTGCTACACATGCATTCTCCTCAACGAGTGCGCATGCCGATGCCTTCTTTGTATATAATTGTGAGGTTTAAAAGCGGACTATTAACTCCTATCTTTTGTCTGCCTTTTGTTTATTATATGATTTTCACGAATGTCTACTGTCATCATTGTCGGTCACATCTCTTGCCTGATTAGTCATGAAGATTTCAGCACAGTGCACGAACTCCGTTACATCGCAGATGGTCTCTTGTACAAATTCCAAGAGTTAGTCAAAACAAAAAGGCAATGCAGGCCAGAATGTTGGCGTCAGATCGCTGATATGTAACAAAACATAGCCTTGTCTGTTACTGTCATTCTAGTATAACGTCCCTGCGGATGATATTGCAATTCCAACGAAAACATCGCATGTACCAGTCTTAATGCTAATACGATTTCCATTGTGATAATACTACACCTGTAACAACAAAAATAGCCACGTGTGTTAATGTAATTCTAGTAATTCTGCGCTTGTTATTGTTCTCCAACTTTTTAAAATGGTAACATAATCATTATTTTTCGCTCGTTCCAAAATGACGCAAACTGGCTTTGTGTTCCGTGAATAAAACACAAACCCAGATATGGACTTGGCCTCCCGGTTCTCTATTATGTATGTACCAGTTCATGAATAAAAATATCCTGTTGTTGCCACTGTCGCATATTTCTTCGTTAACCAAATTCCATAGTCAGAATTATTCAGCCTAAAGCGAATTGTCAGGTAATTTTTTTTTTTTCAATAATTAATCAGTGCCTGTCTTTGGAAAATAGAGAAGTCTTTCAGTGGCTGTACAGAACTTGCGTCATACACATACTATCTTGTTATACTGAAGTGAGTCAAAGACAATTAATAACAATGGAAGGGAATCACTGGAGACAATTCTTGTAAATGTGTGTGTTTTGTGTTTTGTTTTTTTCTAAAGGGATATTGAGAATACAAGGGACAGTTAAAAGAAGTAATGACACCTTTGATAAGGCAAACTTTCACATAAGGCCACAGAGACAACTTTCAATTCGCATTAGAAAGTAAGCAGTTAGCCTGCATTGCTCATGTGATAGGAGGACAACAAGAGAAAAATATTGTAACAACTGATACGGTAAAAGGTAAATAGATACACGAGACAACGAGAGAAAATATTGTAAAAACTGATACGGTAAAAGGTAAAATAGATACACGAGACAACGAGAGAAAATATTGTAAAAACTGATACGGTAAAAGGTAAATAGATACACGAGACAACGAGAGAAAATATTGTAACAACTGATACGGTAAAAGGTAAATAGATACACGAGACAACGAGAGAAAAATATTGTAACAACTGATACGGTAAAAGATAAATAGATACACGAGACAACGAGAGAAAATATTGTAAAAACTGATACGGTAAAAGGTAAATAGATACACGAGACAACGAGAGAAAATATTGTAAAAACTGATACGGTAAAAGGTAATAGATACACGAGACAACGAGAGAAAATATTGTAAAAACTGATACGGTAAAAGGATAATAGATACTCGAGACGAGAGAAAATATTGTAACAACTGATACGGTAAAAGAGGCAGGCCAAGACTAACATGGATGAGTAACATCAAACGATTAACAAGTCAGCCTATGCCAATCTGTACCATCAAAGCAAGAGACAGCTGAATGGCGCGCCATGGTAGCCAGCCAACCTCGTTGCGGAGATGGCACTCGATGATGATGTTGATGATTAGTAGGATAGAAGTGCTCTCACAAGAGAGCCCACTATGGCAACAAAGGTTGCTGCCCTGTGGAGTAATGGAAGAAAAAAAGATATGATTGCTACTTGAAGGTATTAGAAAAACACAAGATGCTTTCGGCGTTACGGATAAGAGACATTATACAGGATACAAATAGAGGAAAAAATAGAATAAACTATACGGCTGCTTAACAAATAAATCACTGAAAAATCAACAGCTAGCGAAGCACACGAACAAATATGCACTGAAATTGCGCCGCGGGACTGAAAGGTGAAAAACGCAGTCCAATGCAATCAGTTAATAAGCAAATTAATAAGTACCTATATTTATTATGAAATTTAATCATCACCGCTGGATAATTACCAATCCAGAAAACCAGCTGCATTAAAACAACATCTCCCTGTACTCAGACATAGTATGCTGGAGGTTTTTTATTTTCATTTCCATTTATTTTTATTTTTTTCTGGGGGGGGGGGGGGGGCGGCACACTTTCATTTCCCCCCCCCCCCAAAAAAAAAATAAATAAATAAGTGAGCCATATTTCATATTTCTATTCCGTGTTCAGTTGGACGACTGGAGAGCGTCACCCTGGGATAGATCCCACTTTCACTAAGCTCTGGCGCTACTACTACGCCACTGACTCCCTCGTGTTTCATTCAGACACGCCTGGACCATTGCATATTTGAAGGAATTCAGAGGAAGAGGTATGTTTACAGCACTCGGAAAAAATGACAAATAATCAACACACAGAAAAAAATATGGACCAAAGCAGGATCGAACCCGTACTCAGTGGCACAGCGCCTTGCCACGAAAAAACCAAACGCTAGGGAACACTGCCACTCAGCTAACTAAAAAATTAGCTTCGTAGGCAAGGTCCTTCGCGAAGGCTTTCCCATGACTATAGTATAAGGCTGTGACTACTATTCGTGCTATTTCGTCCTAAATGTTTGTCTGCAACGCAAGTATTCAGCCCTACCCTATCCGGTAGATACTTGTCTTAACAGGAAAAATATTTCCGAGCTGTGATCGCAGCCTTATGCTATACATTGTTACATGTTACATTGTATTTGAAATACAACAAGTCAGAATGGAGAAAGATTGATAGAATTATGTTTAATAGAAAATTTAGTTATAGGTGGGACATTATTTCCACATAAAAATATTCACAAAACAACATGGATATCTCCTGATGATAGAACATCAAATCAAATTGACCACCTATGTATTAAACAACAATTCAGATCATCATTAATAGATGTAAGAGCATACAGAGGTGCTGATGTTAATAGTGACCACAACCTGTGCATTGGGAAAATAAGATTAAAATTTAGAAACCAACAGAAGAGGTCAATTACACATAAAATTGATAGTCATAAACTGAAAGATGAAGCAATAAAGGAAAAGTTTAACATAGAGCTAAGTAATTGTTATTCAGCACTTGGTGAAATAGACTTAGATATCAATGAAATGTGGGACTCACAGAGCAAAATACTAATGACAGCAGCAGAAGCAAGTGCTGGACTGAAGAAAATGGAAAACGAGCTTGGATCTCAGACACCACATGGAAATACATCAAAGAAAGAAGAGAAGCGAAGAGAGCCATGACTAATGTAAAGACAGATCTTGGAAAGGTTCTGGCAAAAGCAACATACAAAGAATTAGACAACAAAGTGAAAAGTTCGGCAAGAAGAGATACAAGAGCTTATATAGACAACTTGGCAGAGAAAGCAGAGACAGCTGCAATTACAGGAGACAGCAGAACTCTTTATACTGTACAAAAGATGCTGACAAACACCTATACATCCAGTGGAACACCAATTCTAGACAAATCTGGATTAATGCTAACAACAAGCGCAGACATAAAAGCCCGTTGGGCGGAACACTTCAAAGAAATTCTTAACCGTCCACTACCTCACAGTTTAATAGATTTTGAAGCTGAAACACCAGCAGCAGAATTAGATGTAAATTTAGATGACTTCACCTTGAGTGAAATAGAAACCACCTTAAAGCTAATGACCAATAACAAGGCTGCTGGAGAGGATAAGTTAACAGCTGAGATCCTCAAGGCAATTGATAGCCATAATTTAATACATCTCCAAAAAATGTTCAACATCATTTGGAAAACAGAGAAGACGCCTCATAAATGGAAAAAAGGAATCATTGTTAAGATCCCAAAAAAGGGCAATCTTAGAGATTGTAACAATTGGAGAGGCCTGACACTTTTGTCAGTTGCCTCAAAATTATTCTGTAAAATCATCCTAAATAGAATAAAGGATTCAATAGATACAGTAATGCGTGAAGAACAGGCTGGGTTTAGAAAGGGAGAAGCTGTCTTGACCACTTTTTCACTCTACGACTTATATTGGAGGAACACATTGAAAAGCAAAAACCTTTTGTACTTAACTTCATCGACTTCAAAAAGCATTTGATAGTATTCATAGAGATTCTTTGTGGAAAATTCTGAAGCAATATGGCTTACCATCAAAAATCATAAATATTATCAAAGACATGTATGATGGTTACACATGTGCAGTTCGAACAGAGGAAGGACTGAGCGAATGTTTCCCAATAGAAACTGGGGTTAAACAAGGATGTATTTTATCGCCCTTGTTATTTGGAATTGTTATGGACTTCATAATGAAGAAATGCTGCACTGGTAATAAAGGCATCGAATGGATACAAGGAGACCATTTGGAGGACCTGGACTTTGCTGATGACATAGTTCTCATCAGCAATCAGATAAAAACGATGCAGGAAAACACAAATGAACTATCATCAATAGCCAGCAAAATTGGGCTTGAGGTCAATCATGAAAAGACTAAAGTCATGAAAAGTTTAATTCCAACAAGTGACAAAATATACATGGAAAACAAACCAGTAGAAGAGATCGATCACTTCATCTATCTTGGAAGTCACATTGATCGAGAAGGGGATACGAGCAAAGAAATTAGAATCAGACTGGCTAAAGCAGCAATGTCTTTCAGAAGCCTTGAAAAGTTGTGGAAATCAAAACTCATTAGCACAAACACAAAACTTAGGCTATTCAAATCAAATGTACTATCAACCCTTACGTATGCGTGTGAAAGCTGGAAAACAACAAGATATAGAAACAAAGTTGAACGCATTCGAAAATAAATGTCTAAGGAAAATACTTGGTATAGAATGGAACGAATTCAAAACAAACGAGGAAATTAGAGAAATCGCCAATCAACCACTAATATCTTCAGTAATAAAGAAAAGACGATGGTCATACGTTGGACATGTGATGAGAAGAGATAATAATCGAATAGCAAAGCAAGCCCTCATATGGGAAACAACAGGTAAAAGAAAAAGAGGAAGACCCAGGGAGACACTGAGAAGAACATTGATGAGAGAGGCAAGAGCAGCAGGAATCGGCTCCCTCAATGAGATAGAACTGCTTGCACAGAACAGAGACAGATGGCGAGATTTGATAAAATATCTTTAAAAGAAAACTGCTAGAACAAAATTCATATAGGAGAAGGTGTATCTTGGTCTACGCCCTATGGGCCGGTTACGGCTCGAAGGTCAATAGATAGATAGATTTGAAACCTGAATCAACCATGCATAAGAAGAAGTCATGTGATCATAATGTAGCTTTGTAGTTCCCAAATCGGAGCCCATGGACATCAAAACACCCATTTCACCATCTACGTTTCTCAAATACTAGTCAGCTGTTGTCACTTCAAAACTACAAACTGTCCAAACAGCGACGCTTATATCTACAAATGGTGAAAATCTGATCTCATACTGTTTTCTATCTTCGTTTGTATTTCGAGATCGAGTGAAACTTGAGAGAGTACCCTTGACTAGGCCTCACACATACTTTGTGCAGCATCAGATATTGTTCTTGTCAGTCCGTTGTGAATGGATGTTTCCCTCTACCACTTTTGTTCTAGCAGCTGCTTGTTAATTAGCCCTCACTAAATATAGAACTAAAATGAATGGCAACATTCAGGAATGGCCCGCTATCGATACCCGTCAAATCACGTATAGCAACTATAGACACCAGAAACTAGAAGACAATATTGTTGGTGCTCCGAATGATTTATCAAGTTATAAGTAAGATATTACCACCTTAATTGTTACTGCAGCGCAGACCATCCAGTGTATTAAACAGTCTAGACTCGTATATCAATCATCGCCATAGAGTGCCGTCTTCGCATCGAAGGTTGGCTACCATCAAGCGCAATTCCGTTCTGTCCTTTCCTTTGATAGTGCAGGTTGTTATACACTGACTTGTCTATCTTTTGATATTACTCGCCCATGTTAGTCTTGGTCTGCCTCTGCCTCTTTTACCTTGTATTTTCCCTTCCAATATTACTGTCAGTAAGCTGCTGTGCCTTTAACATACCTAAAAAATCTCATTTGTCTTGTTTGAATTGTGTTTAGTAGTTCTCTTTTCATTTTTAGTTGTTTTAAGACTTCATCGTTTGTTTTCTTTTCTTTCCATCCAATTCTTCCTATTCTTCTGTAAATCCATATGTCAAAGGCTTAAATTTTCTGTTCTATCTTCTTGTCTAATGTCCATGTTTCTGCACCATACAGGAATGTTGAGAAGATATAACATTTTGCTACTTTTAGTTTTAGCCCTGGTGTTATTTGTTTTGATGTTAGTATATTCTTCATGGCATTAAAATTACTTTTTGCCATTCCTATTCTTTTATTTATTTCAGTGTTACGTTTTCAATCACTGGTCCAAGGTCACTGTAGCTCTGTCACCATGTCTTTACTTCCAACTGTGATATATGTTTGTGGGTTATGAGTATTATATGTGTTTATGATCATAGTCTATCATCATATATGAATACTAATGTGTAAAAACACGCATATTTTCCCTCACATTATTTATTTACCATCTGTTTTCACAGTTCTACTAAATCATTCGGGCGAATCATTGTTTTACGTGAGTGTTATTACTGCTACGAAGGCAAAACATCAATTATAGTGTGTGCGTGTGTGCATACACGCGGACATGTATTTTGTTACATGCTCTTTTGTGTGTCGATGGCAAATGACCATATTATATGTGTATTTAAGCAAGAGAGTGAGCGCGTATGTGTGTACTTGTGTGTCTGTGTATGAGTAGAAATAATTGATGTTAGTTAGGAGCTCTCTTGGGTGTTGGTGTCATTAGAAATGTCGTCGCTGCTCTTTTTTAACTGTCCCTCGAAAACAGTGTAACAACAAAAAATACAGAAAATGAAAATATTGTTAACAGAAAAAAAAGCAGAATTGAAACAACTCGTCACAGACCTACAAGCAGTCAGGGATTGACTCTTCTTTGTTGCGCGAAGTAACAATGATATTTTTGTTTCCTTTTTACGTGCATAAACCTCTTGTTAACCCTGCCTTTAATCTGCGTCTCTTTCATCTTCCGATTCCACCGCATGACAGTTGTTCAAGTGATGATTCAATTAGAATATAGGTTATCAACAAGAGCTCTTCAACCATGTCTGTTTTGCTGTCACTTTCCGTCCTCTCTTCATCTTTATGATCTTTGCTTCAAGTTTATGCCTGTGTTTCGAGAGTTAATTTCCGTGCGTTACTAGAATTGTGTGGGTTTTTTTTTATCATTTCACTGTGATTGCCAGGTGTGTCCTTTTCTGGTAATAGTTTTGGAAGGATTCCATATTTTTCCCCACCATATTTATTTTATTCACCATTTTTTTCACTATGGAGTTATTTATTTTGTCGCAGCTTATCACTATTAATCATAAACATGTTTTATTTCTAAGATTAATATATTTACAGAACACAACACTAGTCTCTTTCACTAAATTTTCATAAACTAAAAAAATCATTGTAACGAAAATTAAATCCGAAATGATTAACAGAACAAGACAACTAAAATAGCAGTGAAAAACAGTTGTGAATTCTCGATCTCCAAGTCAGCGTGACGCCCAGAAGAGACGGGTAGCGGTTGTACGTGGGTCGATATCAGACAACCGGAGCTCAAAAATAGATATCTCCAGACGCCAGGGGACTGCGTCAATTGATATCTTGTCACGCAGTGCAGTACACAACAAGGTTACAATTTATTCATGTCCATTTCTTACAACAACCTTGTTCTACTTTCAACATCGCTCTTCTTTTTCAACATTACATTTTTGTTTCTCTTTTCCGCATTACTCCACATTTTCTACCTCTTTTACGTCGCGACATTCCAGCAACTCAGGCAGTGGTTTGTGCACACCGTGACGTCACGCACTGTGAACTCAGCCAGTGGTTTGTGCACATCGTGACGTCACGCACTGTGAACTCAGCCAGTGGTTTGTGCACACCGTGACGTCACATACCAACAACGCAGTCGGTGGTTTGTGCACACCGTGACGTCACATACCAACAACGCAGTCAGTGGTTTGTGCACACCGTGACGTCATATACCAACAACGCAGGCAGTGGTTTGTGCACATCGTGACTGCACACCGTGACGTCACATACCAACAACGCAGTCAGTAGTTTGTGCACACCGTGACGTCATATACCAACAACGCAGGCAGTGGTTTGTGCACACCGTGACGTCACGCACTGAGAACTCAGCGAGTGGTTTGTGCACACCGTGACGTCACATACCAACAACGCAGTCGGTGGTGTGTGCACACCGTGACGTCATATACCAACAACGCAGTCAGTGGTTTGTGCACACGGTGACGTCATATACCAACAACGCAGGCAGTGGTTTGTGCACACCGTGACGTCACATACCAACAACGCAGTCGGTGGTTTGTGCACACCGTGACGTCACATACCAACAACGCAGTCAGTGGTTTGTGCACACCGTGACGTCACATACCAACAACGCAGTCGGTGGTTTGTGCACACCGTGACGTCACATACCAACAACGCAGTCAGTGGTTTGTGCACACCGTGACGTCATATACCAACAACGCAGGCAGTGGTTTGTGCACACCGTGACTGCACACCGTGACGTCACATACCAACAACGCAGTCAGTAGTTTGTGCACACCGTGACGTCACATACCAACAACGCAGTCAGTGGTTTGTGCACACCGTGACGTCATATACCAACAACGCAGGCAGTGGTTTGTGCACACCGTGACGTCACGCACTGAGAACTCAGCGAGTGGTTTGTGCACACCGTGACGTCACATACCAACAACGCAGGCAGTGGTGTGTGCACACCGTGACGTCATATACCAACAACGCAGGCAGTGGTTTGTGCACACCGTGACGTCACATACCAACAACGCAGTCGGTGGTTTGTGCACACCGTGACGTCACATACCAACAACGCAGTCAGTGGTTTGTGCACACCGTGACGTCATATACCAACAACGCAGGCAGTGGTTTGTGCACACCGTGACTGCACACCGTGACGTCACATACCAACAACGCAGTCAGTAGTTTGTGCACACCGTGACGTCACATACCAACAACGCAGTCAGTGGTTTGTGCACACCGTGACGTCATATACCAACAACGCAGGCAGTGGTTTGTGCACACCGTGACGTCACGCACTGAGAACTCAGCGAGTGGTTTGTGCACACCGTGACGTCACATACCAACAACGCAGGCAGTGGTGTGTGCACACCGTGACGTCATATACCAACAACGCAGTCGGTGGTTTGTGCACACCGTGACGTCACATACCAACAACGCAGTCAGTGGTTTGTGCACACCGTGACGTCACATACCAACAATGCAGGCAGTGGTTTGTGCACACCGTGACGTCACGCACTGAAAACTCAGCGAGTGGTTTGTGCACACCGTGACGTCACATACCAACAACGCAGTCAGTGGTTTGTACAACTGGTGACGTCACGAACTGACAACGCAGTGAGTTTGTACAACCTGTGACGTCACATACCAACAACACAGTCAGTGGCCTGTACCAATCGTGACGTCACACACCGACAACACAGTCAGTGGCTTGTACGATTCGAGACGTTACGTTGAGCAACATCACAGTTCCTCCACTTACAGTGGTAGTTTCCATCCTTCGCAAGTGCCGCATGTCTGGCCCACACTGTTCAACAGTCCTCCACAAAGTGTGACAAAGTCATCCTTGGTCATTCCGCTATTGGAGTGCTGCATTATACGCCTATTTGGATTCTGTAATAAACCCCAAATGGAATCATGCAACATACACTTATTAGAACCGCACAACAAAACCATTTTATATTCAACACGACATCCATTGTTTTCCGGTTTATCTAAGCCTCTTGCTACTGTCTACTCCTTAATGTCGGCATTTCAGTAGCATGCATAGTAAAAAGTAATGTTTCATACGAATAATAAGCAAAAACTTTCAAAGAAGGCAATGTTTTTGTGAACAATATAAAATAGTACATGAACATTTAAGATAACGTTGGGATTTACTCGCTGGTCGCAAGCTACAATAAGAAGTTGACTGGGGAGGGAACTTTTCTCACTGTTATCACCTTTCCTAACTTTGTGTGATCTTGTGCCTATTTATCTACAGATAATTGAACAAAAGAATGTTCCTTACGAATCGAAGAGGCGATGACAGAAGCTGGTACATCTGACACTAAAATAATCTCACTCATTCGCATAGGCATGTGACATACAGTATTATAGAATAGTGCATGATTCCAGATAATTGAAAACAAACACTTCTTGTGTTTTCGCTTGAACAGTTTTTGGACAGAGGTAACTTTCTAACAGTTCACATATAGAGAGAAAGAATACAATCTGTACAAGACTTATCTCGCAGAGCTAAAGGTCTTCTACAAAACGATTGGAATATCTAGCTAAAACCATCCAGACCCTAAGTGAAACTAAACAAAATTACACATCTTATTCCCTGACTTTGTAAGCAGCGTCCAATTGTGTTTGCAAATTGATCAGGGTTGTCATTATTCCCCGGAAGTAATGTTCAGAATGTCTTTCCCAGCATTTCTAATTTCCATGTCTACTCGTAGCCTGTATTCAACAATAACGAGAAGTCTTTTGTTACAGCCGTTTCTCTTGTTGACCGATTCATTATCACGGATATGACACAGCACACTCTATCAGCTCTTCGTTTATTCTCTTTCCTTTTCATAGCATGATTTCACGGTAAGCGTTAAAAAGAAAGATTTATTTCTCTGGTATACGTAATGAATGTAGCAATGCACAACTACATACATTTGCTAATAATGTTCAACCACTTAGATTTTAAACTTGGCCACCTACATAGAAGCATTGGTGGCTGCGTGATTTATGCGCTCGCAACTAACCAGGAAGATCTGGATTCAATTACCTGATGTGACGTTTTTTTTTTTTCCATAGTGGTATGGTTTCAAGTAATGGCCGTATCGAAGAAACAATCATCACCATCATGCAGCATAAAATAAATAGGACAAATCTGAAACAAGTGCAACGCGTCAAATACTCGGGCACAATAATAACATCTGATGGAAGATGCACCACAGAAATAAAAAAAAAAAAAAAAAAAAACAGAATAACTGAGGAAAAAAATAGCATTTCAGAAAATGAAAAATATCTTATGCAACACATCGGTGTCAATAGATGTGAGAAAGAGAGTTCATCGGTGCTATATAGAACCAATTCTGACCTATGGAAGCCGATCATGGACAGTAGACAAACAATTGAGATGGAATTTCTCAGGAAAGGTATACCATAACAAGACTGCCGATAAGAAATACTAGGTTGAAATAAAAGCCTTAGATGTGTTGCTTTGTGCTTTACAGCAATCTGCTAGATTTTAATCCAACACATCCGACTTAAGCATCATCCCCTCTGCTCTTCTCATTATCGTTCACCCGTTAAGAGCGTCAAAGTAATCTTGGAGGGGAAAATACAGGGTAAAAGAGGCAGAGGCAAACCAGGACTAACATGGACGAGTAACATCAAAAGATGGACAAATCAGCCTATCACAACCTGCACCATCAAAGCAAGAGACAGAGTAAAATGGCGCTCCATGGTAGCCAACCTTCGTTGCAGAGATGGCACTTGATGATGATCATGTTAAGGGCGTGAATGCGTTGTGTCGCTAGTTTAAGGCAAGTCTGCGATATCTGCACCTTTCGGTCCGCCACATTCGTCTACGACATGAGTAGGTTAGCTTCATACTTGCTCGGCAGCGCGGATTCAAAGTGACAAATTCGCACCGCCTGTGACAAGCGTCCAAACCTTCCTGTCCAGAGACCGACGTCTCAGCTCTAGATCACGCAGTCCCCAGCATGTTCTAGTCTGATATCATATCTTCTTGCCTTCTCTATTAGTCTCAGCTCTAGATCACGCAGTCCCCAGAATGATCTAGTCTGATATCTTCTTGCCTTCCCTATTAGTCTCAGCTCTAGATCACGCAGTCCCCAGCATGTTCTAGTCTGATATCATATCTTCTTGCCTTCCCTATTAGTCTCAGCTCTAGATCACGCAGTCCCCAGCATGTTCTAGTCTGATATCATATCTTCTTGCCTTCCCTATTAGTCTCAGCTCTAGATCACGCAGTCCCCAGCATGTTCTAGTCTGATATCATATCTTCTTGCCTTCTCTGTTAGTCTCAGCTCTAGATCACGCAGTCCCCAGAATGATCTAGTCTGATATCTTCTTGCCTTCCCTATTAGTCTCAGCTCTAGATCACGCAGTCCCCAGCATGTTCTAGTCTGATATCTTCTTGCATTCCCTACTAGTCTCAGCTCTAGATCACGCAGTCCCCAGCATGATCTAGTCTGATATCTTCTTGCCTTCCCTACTAGTCTCAGCTCTAGATCACGCAGTCCCCAGCATGTTCTAGCCTGATATCTTCTTGCCTTCCCTATTAGTCTCAGCTCTAGATCACGCAGTCCCCAGCATGTTCTAGCCTGATATCTTCTTGCCTTCCCTATTAGTCTCAGCTCTAGATCACGCAGTCCCCAGCATGATCCAGTCTGCTATCTTCTTGCCTTCCCTATTCAAGCCATAACGATTGACCAGTCTGAATAGTTCCACTTATAGGTCCATAGCAGGGAGGTAGAGCTGGTTCTTGGTCAGATCTGGTTCACTGATTCTGCCGATGAGCCGCTTTCAGGCCAGGCACTACTAGATATCTTGGGCCATGTTTGATTTCTGATTGATGAAATGTTCATCATTGCAACGGTATTCAATTGTGAAGTCTACATCATTGAAATTGTTGAGTTTGTCTGTTTCTTACAGCGTATTGAGCTAACTTAAATGGAATGTGTATGTGCATACATAATGTAGACTTATGAACAAATAAGGAAAAATAAATAGACACAATCGTTTGTTAAATGTTTCAAATGCCATAACAAGTGTCTACGTATCTCAACATAACAAAGCCACAGAAATCATGGCCACTTGACTTTTCTATATAAAATGAACAGGTCACGTTTCTAATGTATAGACTACACCTAGTACTTAATATTAATAAACACTTTCATTGTAAAATTATGAATAAGCGGTTCACCTCGCCTTGTTTTCACAAGTGCTCTATTCCATTCTAAAGTTGAATGCTGAAAAAGCGGATGTGGCGGACGAAAAGGCGCAGATATCGCAGCTTGCTGCACATTAGCGACACGAAGCATCCACTCACTTAACGGAAGAACGCTGAAAACACACAAAAATTGTATACGAACGAACGTTTCTCTCAGCGATCCCTGTTTGGGAGATAGTTGAGATCGAGCGCCTACGCCTATCGGACATAATTTAAGTTCTATGTTTAAACTGAGCTCGTACATGGATCTTTGGCAGATGAAACTCGAAAAACAGGATACATTTTGCTGTTCAGAAAGAGCAAAATGTAACATTTCTACCATCATTGAAAACATCAATCAATTTTCTAAAATTGCATTATGGATAGTCGCCGGTACCACGGATTTCATAAACTGTGCCGATAATTTCAGGACAGATATTGAGGTGCAAATTAATAAAGCATAAATATAATGACGATGATGTAACAATAACAAAGAAGACTAAGAAGAACACTGACTGCTATATAAGTGCAAGAAGAACACTGACTGCTATATAAGTACAAAAGGAACACTGACTGCTATATATGTGCAAGAAGAACACTGACTGCTACATAAGTGCAAGAAGAACACTGACTGCTATATAAGTGCAAGAAGAACACTGACTGCTATATAAGTACAAAAGGAACACTGACTGCTATATATGTGCAAGAAGAACACTGACTGCTATATAAGTACAAAAGGAACACTGACTGCTATATATGTGCAAGAAGAACACTGACTGCTATATAAGTACAAAAGGAACACTGACTGCTATATATGTGCAAGAAGAACACTGACTGCTATATAAGTACAAAAGGAACACTGACTGCTATATATGTGCAAGAAGAACACTGACTGCTATATAAGTACAAAAGGAACACTGACTGCTATATATGTGCAAGAAGAACACTGACTGCTATATAAGTACAAGAAGAACACTGACTGCTATATAAGTGCAAGAAGAACACTGACTGCTATATAAGTGCAAGAAGAACACTGACTGTTATATATTTAAGTGCAAGAAGAACACTGACTGCTATATAAATGCAAGAAGAACACTGACTGCTATATAAGTACAAAAGGAACACTGACTGCTATATATGTGCAAGAAGAACACTGACTGCTATATAAGTGCAAGAAGAACACTGACTGCTATATAAGTGCAAAAAGAACACTGACTGCTATATAAGTACAAAAAGAACACTGACTGCTATATATGTAAGTGCAAGAAGAACACTGACTGCTATATAAGTACAAGAAGAACACTGACTGCTATATATGTAAGTGCAAGAAGAACACTGACTGCTATATAAGTGCAAGAAGAACACTGACTGCTATATAAGTGCAAAAAGAACACTGACTGCTATATAAGTACAAAAAGAACACTGACTGCTATATATGTAAGTGCAAGAAGAACACTGACTGCTATATAAGTACAAAAAGAACACTGACTGCTATATATGTAAGTGCAAGAAGAACACTGACTGCTATATAAGTGCAAGAAGAACACTGACTGTTATATATTTAAGTGCAAGAAGAACACTGACTGCTATATAAATGCAAGAAGAACACTGACTGCTATATAAGTACAAAAGGAACACTGACTGCTATATATGTGCAAGAAGAACACTGACTGCTATATAAGTGCAAGAAGAACACTGACTGCTATATAAGTGCAAAAAAGAACACTGACTGCTATATAAGTACAAAAAGAACACTGACTGCTATATATGTAAGTGCAAGAAGAACACTGACTGCTATATAAGTACAAAAAGAACACTGACTGCTATATATGTAAGTGCAAGAAGAACACTGACTGCTATATAAGTACAAAAAGAACACTGACTGCTATATATGTAAGTGCAAGAAAAACACTGACTGCTATATAAGCGCAAGAAGAACACTGACTGCTATATAAATGCAAGAAGAACACTGACAATTATTTTCGTAATAAAAAGAAGAGGAAGAGGAGTAGGAAGAAGAAGAGGGGAAAGAGGAGAGGGAGAAAAAGAAAAAGAAGAAGAAAGCGAAACTCCATACTAAATAGGAATGTAATATGAACAGCCACAAATCGCCGACTCTTTCATAAAGTGTGTGCAGCCATCACTAACAAAGCCTCTTATAAGTCGTCATCAAGCTATCTCGACACGGACCTGGCCTCAACGTTTAGTTACATATAATAAATGTTATTCCATCTCCGTCACGACCACAGACAGTTATTCCCATCTCCGTCACGACGACAGACAGACACATAAGTAAGACAAAGAAACACACCCCTATATAATATCTCCTGCAAACGAATCCTGACATAACGGTAATGATTGGCGTCACACTAAATGAAATTCATCAAGCTTGAAAGAAGGTAAAAAAAAAACACAACATTTTACCTTTTAACGACAGTGGAATGAGAAAGAAGAAAGGGAATGGTTTTCATTACACAGGATGTAATCTTGTCTTCTACCTTTTTAGCTCCCAGTGGAGCATAGGTCTTCAACAAACACTTTCCAAGCCGTTCTGTTTTTTGCAATTCTTTTAAGATCATTCCATGTCTTCCCCATCATCTTCATCTCTGCTTCTATCTGTCTTCTCCGAGAATTCCTTGGTCTTCCTCTTTGTCTTTTCCCCTGGGGATTCCAAAAAAGGGCCTGTTGTGTAATACTCTCAGTTGGCTTCCGTAGTGTGTGTCCTATCCAGCGCCATCGTCTTCGCTATACCTCTTTATCCACTGTGTTTGACTGGTACATTTCCATAATTCTATGTTAGTGATTTTGTCCTGCCATTTCCATACTTTTATTCTGCGTAAGCATCCATTAATGAAAGTCTGTATCTTCGTGATTGTCAATTTTGTTGTTCTCCATGTTTCACAGCCATATAATAGGACCGCCTTAACATTTGAGTTTAAAATTTTTATTTTTGTATATAACCTAATTTCTTTAGATTTCCATATGCTTCCCAGTGCAATGAAAGCTCCTCTTGCTTTTGATATCTCCCTCTTTATCTATATTACTGCCCAGATATATGTAAGATTTACATCTAATAGAGGTATTTTACAGGATGTGATACGCTATATTAAATATGCGATATTGTAATGACAACCGAAACAAGAAAAAGAATTCTTAAATTTTATGAAGAGCCAGCCTTAACATATGGATGTGAATCATGGACAATAGGACAACAGACAAGAAAATCACTGAAGTCTGTAGAAATGTGGTTTCACAGAAGAATGTTGAGAATACCATGGACAGCTAAGAAGAGTAATGAAAACGTTCTGAAATAGGCCAAAGCAAAAAGTGAGCTAATTTTCAATATTAGGATGAAACAATCATCATTTTTTGGCCATGTAATGAGAAGGGATCAGCTGAAATATATTGTAACAATGGGGAAAATTGAGGGACGAAGAGATAGAGGGAAGCAAAGAGAAAAAATACCAGACAGCTTAAGAGAAAGGCTTGGCAGAAGTCAACTACAGAAATGATAAATAACTGTCGCGATCGAAAGTTGTGGAGAGACATGATCACCTACGCCAGCAGGCCCGTACTTGATGGTGATGAATACGACATGTGTTTATATCACATATAGGAATATGTTTAGTAGACAGAGTATATTATTATTATCAATTTTGACTCGATATGAGTACAAATTTCCCTGACTAACAATTTGTATCTCCTTAATCTCCGAATGGGTACGAAAGAAAGAAAGAAAGAAAGAAAGAAAGAAAGAAGAAAGAAAGAAAGAAAGAAAGAAAGAAAGAAAGAAAGAAAGAAAAAAGAAAGAAGAAAGAAAGAAAGAGAAGCATCTGTGAACGGAAAATGCTTTGAGAGAAAATTTGAACGTCCCCGCGGGCCTAGCAACATTTGTGACAATTCTATCAGACATCGTAGCCCTTAGATGATCAAATAATTGAGCTCTGAAATATAAATGTAACCATAATTATTGTTTTCATGACATTTATGTAGGCTGCTCTTGAGCTGTTTGATCAGGGGTGATTTAATTGCAGATAACATGGATTTGGAATACTCAAGTCCTGTAGCGTTTCACGAGTATAACGTTACTTTATATAAAGTCACCATCTTGTTGCAGGAGCTACTGAGTTAAGTGCTCTGTGCACACCGTGAGCTGTGTGTCTCACCCGTTTTGATCATGTTTCGATATTCCAGTTGTTTACGACGAATGATGATATCGTATGACAGGGAACAGTTGGCTGTGTTCACTTTCTACGTGGTTTCGCCTTATGTCTTTTGGCGTGTGCTGAGACTGCTACGATGGGGACTACAGTTACCTTTCTTTGTTTGGGAGATGATATATTAATTCGGATGATTACGCTGGCACGGGCGGTTGACCAATTGTGTATTTTAATGTGTTTGCAGTGATACCGGGGCCTTCAATAACCAAATAACCAAATAAAGTCATCATCATTCCATTCTGACAGGGCCCTTATATAGACGCTCGTTTGCCTGATCATAGAGGAACCCCTATCGGAAGGAAGTTCATTGAACGAGTTCTTTGGCTTTAACTAGCTGGAGACAATAAAATTAACAGCTTCAGCAAGTGCTTTTTGAATTCATATCATTCCTTTGAGCGTTGCATTTCCTCAACTCTTTCATTAGTTCTGTTTGTTTGGTTCACTCCCTGGGCTGTTTATCATTAGTTTACCTATTACAAGAGGCTCATGGAAAGAAAAGAAGATAACACAATTAGAGAAATGAAGTAATTATGTGTTTCTTAGTATTGTGGTTATCGTTGTAGCTCCAGCCTTCACAATAGGACTCACGTTCAGGAAGCGCCCGGTTCTTTCATCCACCTACAATCTTAGCGTATCAAATGCCTAGACGTATCACAGATGGTGGTACAACGTAGGTATGGTGTTCAAGTTAAGATCACCAAAATATGTTTTTGGACACGAAACTTTCATATTAGCAGGATGTATGCCGCAGCATGTACTAAATGTGTGCATATATATATTATCTTCTTTCCTTCCTTATTTGCCTTTCAGCGTCGAGGGGAGATATAATTTGCAGTCTTTAGCTCTTCTGTTCGCCTCTACTGCTGTTGTTTCCTAGTGTTACTAATATTTTGTCAATCCATCTTTTTCGTGGTCGACCCTTGGGTCTGATGTTCTCGCAACGTTTATTGATAGCTCGTTGTGTTTTAATCACTCTGCCTCGTCACGTGGCCAAACCATTTTATGGTGTTTCTCTATATATTCTATGGCTATATATATATAAATAGTAATAATAAACACTTGTGGAAGGACATGATCGCCTACGTCTACCGGTATGGCATATGATGATGAACGATACATGAGTTATTATTAGCTTGGTTTAATATTTTATTTTTATTTCCAGCAGTTCAGAAACAAAAGGAACAAATCAGGCGTAAGACAGAGCAGCAATTGATACATTAGTTGTCTACACAATTTTCGACTAGAACACACAAGAAATCTAAAGATTATCAGACTCATTAAACGTTACACGAGTGGCTTGAGCAGCAACGTAGGCAAGAATGTCGCTCAGCTTCATGCCAGAATTGTATTTTGTAATTATCTTTCCATTTGAAAGTCACGTTTGAAACATGGCGGTACTTGCTGATCTCCGGGTACTTCTTTCATTGTCTGGTTTGAAACTACTTATCAATAATCACTCTGTTGACATGATTAGTCTAGAAGCGAGCTTTATTCTTTATATATCAGACAATACTGCCAGGGGTGGGAATAACTATGAAAAGAAATATAATCCAGAGTGACAGCACATAGCTGGTGCAGATAATGTAAATAACAACAAATTGGAATCTATATAGCGATTTGCAAATAGGACAAAACTAATCAACTGATGTAAAACTGAATGATTTGTAGGGAACAGGCAACTAATTGCAGTGCTGCAGTAAAGCCTGTCCCTGTCTTCTAAAGAAGGCCGCCGGCCGAAACGTCAGTATTTTGTTGTGTTCCTTTTTTTAAAGCTGTCACCATACCTTAGAGTGTTTATCACACCCCCCTACTGGCTGAATGATTTGTAATTTGTTTTTTTATGTATCACTCATTGAAGATTTTTCAGTCGAAACCTTGGTTTCTCTCGTCCTATATTACACGCAAAGCTGTGATATACAAAACTTGGTTATGCTATTGCCTTTGTGTGTCTGGGTCACCATGTCGGGGGAGGAGTATTTTACTTTTACGTGTAGTGTGCCAGAACATGCATTTGGGAAGTGAGGGATGGGCTACAGGTCGGCCGTCTCTCATTCGGCCACGCGTGAGCGAGCTCCGTATATTACACGACAGCGCTCGTTGATGAGTTATTGTTGCGGCGGATGAGGCTCGGTGTCTTACGCAAGAATACCAGGGGCGGGCTTGTTTAGTGTTGCATCTGTGAGAGAGAGAGAGGGATAGAGAGAGAGGGATAGAGAGAGAGAGGGATAGAGAGAGAGGGATAGAGAGAGGGGGATAGAGAGAGAGAGAGAGGGATAGAGAGAGAGGGATAGAGAGAGAGTGATAGAGATAGAGAGGGATAGAGAGAGAGAGGGAGGGAAGGAGAGAGAGAGGGAGGGAAGGAGAGAGAGAGGGAGGGAAGGAAAGAGAAAGAGGGGGAGAGAGAGGGAGGGAGAGAGAGGGATAGAGATAGGGAGGGATAGAGAGAGAGGGAGAGGGAGGGAGGGAGAGGGATAGAGAGAGAGTAATAGAGAGAGAGGGATAGAAAGGGATAGAGAGAGAGAGGGAGGGAAGGAGAGAGAAAGAGGGGGAGAGAGAGGGAGAGAGAGGGAGGGAGAGAGTGATAGAGAGAGGGAGAGGGAGGGAGGGAGGGGGAGAGAGAGAGAAAGAGAGAGGGGGAGGGAGAGAGAGGGATAGAGAGAGAGAGGGAGGGAAGGAGAGAGAAAGAGGGGAGAGAGAGGGAGAGAGAGGGAGGGAGAGAGTGATAGAGAGAGGGAGAGGGAGGGAGGGAGGGGAGAGAGAGAGAAAGAGAGAGGGGGAGGGAGAGAGAGGGAGGAAGGGAGAGAGAGAGAGAGGGAGAGAGAGGGAGGGGGAGAGGGGGAGGGAGGGAGGGAGAGAGAAAGAAAGAGAGAGAGGAGGGGGAGAGGGAGGGAGGGAGAGAGAGAGATGGAGGGAGGGAGGGAGAGAGAGAGGGAGGGAGGGAGGGAGAGAGAGAGATGGAGGGAGGGAGGGAGGGAGAGAGAGAGAGAGAGGAAGGGAGAGAGAGAGAGAGAGAGAGAGAAAGCATGAGGAGATGAGTCAAAGGTTACACTTCTGGGTCAAACAATTATAGCCATGTTACGAACGATAGTATGATCAGTGCGTATGAATTATTAACCGCAATCTTAACGATGCAGGAAAACACAAATGAACTATCATCAATAGCCAGCAAAATTGGGCTTGAGATCAATCATGAAAAGACTAAAGTCAATGAAAAGCTTAATTCCAACAGACGACAAAATATACATGGAAAACAAACCAGTGGAAGAGATCGATCATTTTATCTATCTTGGAAGTCACATTGATCGAGAAGGGGATACAGGCAAAGAAATTAGAATCAGAATTGCTAAAGCAACAAATTCTTTCAGAAGCCTTGAAAAGTTGTAAAAATCAAAACTCATCAGCACAAACACAAAACTTTGACTATTCAAAACAAATATACTATCAACCCTTACGTAAGCGTGTGAAAGCTGGAAAACAACAAGAGATATAGAAACAAAGTTGAACGCATTCGAAAATAAATGTCTAAGGAAAATACTTGGTATAGAGCGTAGAACGAATTCAAAACAAACGAGGAAATTAGAGAAATCGCCAATCAACCACTAATATCTTCAGTAATAAAGAAAAGATGATGGTCATAAGTTGGACATGTGATGAGAAGAGATAATAACCGAATAGCAAAGCAAGCCCTCATGTGGGAAACAACAGGTAAGAGAAAAAGAGGAAGACCCGGAGAGACACAGAGAAGAACATTGATGAGAGAGGCAAGAACAGCAGAAATCGGCTCCCTCAATGAAATAGAGCTGCTTGCAGGGAACAGCGACAAATGGCGAGATTTGATAAAATATCTTTAAAAGATTTGAAAACTGCTAGAACAAAAATTCAGATGAAGGAGTATCTTGGTCTACGCCCTATGGGCCGGCTAAGGCTCGAAAGGTCAATAGATTAGATAGATAAGATAGATAAGATGGATGGATGGATGCATGGATGCATGGATGGATGGATAGCATCTTAACTTATTTTTCGTCATTTGTTGGTGGCTTATAATTAGTTAAGGAGCCGCGATAGCTCAGCGGTTAGTTACTGGCACCCAGCCTTAAATGGGTACCGGATTTTTTTTCTGGGAAAGTAAAGCGGCACGGGCGTAATACCGATCACATTACCCCAAAATCATGTGCTGAAGGTCTGTAAAATTTATGGTCACTAACACTATATTCCCTATACGCCACTTGGCGTGACGGGGGTACTTTAGTTTTTTTTTAAAATAATGAGTTATAATTATATTAAAGGTGAGGGACTTATGTATTTTGTTAGTTGGTTCACAACCATCTACAGTATTAATAAGGCACGCCAGTTGAATAGAATCACCACAAACTTGAGATTTGTTTCAGCTTTGCCAGTAGTGGCGGTAGTGGGTACAATGAGGTCATCTATAGCTCGCATAAAACACGTCACAAGCTTTTGCTGATTTCCGGGAAACCGCCTCAGCCCGCAGGCCTTGGTAACACTAAAGATGGCTGTTGTTGGTTGGTTGTTACGTCTATTACTGTTCATTGTTAACAGTGTCGGTGAATGGGCGGTAGCCGAAAAACATGATGTTTGACAATTAAAAGGCGCGGGTTTGATTCTCCAGAGGTTTAGTGGTATTTATATTTCTCTCGGAAGTGAGATCAATAACGCTATCCTGTACACCAATGATATCTGCGTTTGCCATGAGGCCTTTTCTCCTCAGCGCCATCTCATAAACCCTCGAGCCAACCTCGGGAATAGAAAAATGAGGTAATAAATAGTTTTTCGCTTTCATTTTTAGCTGAAAAGTGTCTATTAAAAGAAAAAAGTTCTTGTTAGTTCCCGAGACGATGTCATGAAGTTCTCCAATCCTTCTAAGAGGTCAGGCACCGATTTGAAGTTATGACAATGTATTAAAAAAAAAACGGGTTGGATAGTCATCAATGTATGCAACATATACCATATTAGAGGGTAACCAAAATACGATGGTCAGGCGGCATTGCTTACAGAAACTTCAAAAGCTATCAACGGTTAAGCAATTACTTGCTTCGGCTCATACAATTTATTTCTGCTCACTCCCAAAGGCCTCCGTATTTCTGAAGTTAGCTAAATCGTTTTAACCCGCGAACAGAAAACTCAAAACGCAGCACCAAATTTTGACGCGCCTTATGATGGAGTTGAGATAAGTTATCTCCACATTGGAGAAGAAATGGTCGCCTGTGTTAGGAGCTTTGTTTACAGTTTCCATCGGGCGCCATCTTGACGCCGTTTTGGAGAGATAATTCTAAAAGGCTGGGATCTGGCGGCAGATTATAACGCAGACGACATTGAGGAGCCGACATCCGCCCGCGTCTACTGCCGTGGTGACAGATACTAGAGTCGGGAAGAGGAAAGAGAAACAAAGATGGCCAAGAGAAAATTGCACAACCCTTTACTCCATACACTCTCTCTCTCTCTCTCTTTCTCCCTCTATCTCTCTCTCTTCTAAAACACTGTCAGAATAGAGAATTCTTTCTACTTTAAAAACTCATTTAAAAAATATGTTCTGGTACAAACACTGGATAAGCGAATACAATTTTGTCTTTAATTCGTTTTTCTCCGTTAATTTCACCCGTCAAGATGTTTGAGTGCAAAACACAGCTGCTAGCTTTAATATCAAAGTAGCATTTTAGCATAAATCCTAGAAACTTGCCAGTATTTATGGACAAAGATGATCTAAATCTGCTATATTCCACTCGTTATTAAAACTGATATTTTAATTAACAAGGTTTCAGTCTCTGATACTACACACAAATATATATAAAAGAGTAAAGTACCCCCGTCACGCCGAGTGGCGTATAGGGAAATATGGTGTTAGTGACCCTATATTTTACAGATTTTTGGGGTAATGTGGTCGGTATTACGCCCGTGCTGCTTTTACTTTCCCAGAAAAATCTGGTACCCATTTAAGGCTGGGTGAACCCGGAGCCGTCGGTTGGGATCGAACCCTACCCCTTGTCCGTAGTAGTCCAGTTCACTAACCACTGAGCTATCGCGGCTCCTACTAATTTTTAGGGAATTAGTAAAACCCAGGTGTCCTCGCCAGGGTACGAACCCCGGCTGTTGCCGTGGTAAGCCAACCGCCTATCGATTGCGCTAACCGGACACCTACAAATATATATATATATATAAGTAAAAAAAAAATAAGTAAAGAGCCCCGTCACGGCAAGTGCCTTTATAGGGAATATGGTGTTAGTGACCATACATTTTACAGACCTTCGACACATGATTTTTGGGGTAATGTGGTCGGTATTACGCCCGGCCGCTTTACTTTCTCAGATAAATATCCGGTACCCATTAAAGGCTGGGTGAACCCAGAAGCCATCTGTTGGGATCGAACCCTACCTCTTGCCCTTTGTAGTCCAGTTCACTAACCACTGAGCTGAGCTATCACCGCCCCCAAAAATATATAAATATATATATATATATATATATATATATATATATATATATATATATATATATATAAACTTGCAGCAGAGCTACAGTAGAAAAACACAAGCTATTGAGATTAAATGGTTTTGGACATCTCTTCTGAGATCGTTTCAATAAGTTAGCAAAGAGATACTACATCTAATCCGGATACATGATGATGTTTTTAACTATTGTGAAGAAACTATGCAATGGTTTAGCCATACATCATCAGGCAAAGACAATTCCATTCTGCAATGAACTGTTAAAGACAAAAGGTTGGTAGACAGAAAGGGATGGATAGAAAACATCAAAGGTTACAACATCAGGAGTCGTAAAAGAAGTTGTAAAGAGTAACCAGAGAAACACTGACTGAAGATTAGCAAAGTCTGTCAGTGTGGAACCAACGACCACCGGAGTTTTAGTGTAGGATGAGGGTGGATAAGAAAAGGGTATTTGATTTAAATCAAGCCAAAACTCTGCTTTATTTGTTGTTTTCTTTCTTTATTATTTTGTTGGGCTAAGAAAATTGGACTTGAGATCAACTAAGAAAAGATAAAATTAAAGAAAAAATCAAATTCGCCCAGAGTACAAAAAATATACCTCGAAAGAAAAGCAGTGAAAGAAGTAGATGGCTTTGTATATCGTGGAAGCTGCATTGATCAAGGAGAAGACGCAAAGAAATAAATTATAATCATAGTAGCGAAGGTACCAATGACTTTCAGAAACCTTGATAAGATATGGAAATCAAAATTACTAAGAACAAACACAAAGCTCTGGATTTTCAAACCAAATGTATTATCCACCCTTACTTACGCACGCAATAGCTGGAAAACAACTAAAGATATAGACAATAAATTAGATGCATTTGAAAGCAAATGTTTGAGGACAATACTTCGTTTAACATGGAATGAGTTCAAGACTAGTTCAGAAATATGAGAAATGACAAAGCATCTAAAAATGTCATCTATAATCATGGGGAGAAGGTGGTTATAGGGTGTACATGTTTCAGAAACACAAGAATCGCAGACCCTTAAATGGGAACCTCGGGTTATATAAAAAAAAAGAGGCCGACCTAGAGAAACACTAAAAAGAACATTAAAACGAGAGGCAATAACAGCAGACATCAGTTACCTTGCCGAGATTGAACAACTCGCCCAGAATATGGCCATGTGGCGAGACACAATGCAGATCCTGTGCAAGGTCTGACAGTTGAAAGACCGTTAGACACAAGAGTCTAGAATTTCTCCCCTATGTTCCATCTTCGGCTAGAATGAACAATAGATAAGATTATATTATTTTTCTAATCCCTAGATATTTATCAAGATTTCTGCTTTCTGTATCTAAAGTCAAGATCCATTTTAGTCTCCGGTATACGTGGCTTATTGTGTTCTGAGTGTGTATCAGACTTGCCACACCCACCTTTCTCCTTTACACATTTATGTGGTTGTCTTTTTATTGTGTAATGCATGTATTTATACTGAAATTGTCGTGCCTGTTTGAAAAATTGAAATTAATTTTCATTGTACACCGACCACTTAATCTAGAGACTTGCCGATTCTAATATATATGATATAGGAATATAACAGAGGTATATAGTATATAATAGGTATAGGGAGCCGCGACAGCTCAGTGGTTAGTGAACTGGACTACAAAGGACAAGGGGTAGGGTTCGATCCCAACCGACGGCTTTCGGGTTCACCCAGCCTTTAATGGTTACCGGATTTTTTGATAGGTATAGAAGATATTGGTACCAATGCCAGTCCTGAACCCTAGATGCAAAAACAATTAGAAAATAACCTCTACTGAGATTATATGTGTTACATGAATGACAGGAAACTGAGAGACAAGATCAGAAATGAAGAACTGAGGGAAAAAAAAACTAAGAATAATCCCCGCCATAGAATATATAAAGAAACAACATTAGTGGTTTGACCATGTGACATGGCAGAAATATCTGAACACAACACAAAAAGCCTTCAATAAATGTTATGAGAACACCAGACCCCCAAGGGTCGGTCACGAAAAAGATGGATTGACGGAATATTAGAAGCACCAGGAAACATAGCAGCAGAGGCGAACAGAAGAGCAAAAGACCGCAAATTATATCTCCCCTCGACGCTGAAAGGTAAATGAGGAAGGAAAAAAGAAGAAGAAAATAGAATATATGATATATGAATATAAGATATGTATAGAATGTATCATATATGTGATAGGTATAAAATAGATGCAGAAATTATTGTTGGACTAGGCAACTACTGAAACCACAACCGTCATGTCCGGCATGGGACACAGGTAAAACGACACAAAATGTACGGAATTGAAAATAACTAATGTACCTAGACAGCACGCTACTGGAGCTAGCAACATGCTCTCATTTCACTATATTCTGAATAGTACTAAATACAATTTACAAAGAACAGAAAAAAAAGATTAATTGCATGTTTTTATTTCCTTTTTCTCTCCTTAATCTAAAACAAAATGGAAGCAAATTAACACGAGTTGGAAACATTATGGGCATATGAATATAGCTAGCAATGGTTATCAAAGTTAGGAAACAGATATTTACGAATTCACGAACCCGCTCCATTTTTTTTTTTAAACTGCTCCCACATTAAGAATCTGTGGAAAATACCCACATAAACAATAATTCACCTCACAAGAAAATGACGTTTTTGTAGATATCAGATATACTTATATTTGTTAGGAAAAAAGATGACACAAAAAGTAAACAAAACCATTAGATTATTCTATAATAAAACATTTGTGTGTATACCTCATTTTTGAGAAAAAACGAACGCCCATCATCTTAAATTTGACCAACTAATCTTGAGCTAGAAATACAAATTTACATCATATGATAAGCTGATGATATTGTATTAATTTATTTTTTTTAATTAGCTACAACTATGTCCAGAAATTAAAAACAAAAGCAGATTATGCTCTAGAAATAAATATCACCACTATATATATATATATATATATATATATATAGAGAGAGAGAGAGAGAGAGAGAGAGAGAGAGATATGGAGAGAGACAGAGAGAGAGATATGGAGAGAGACAGAGAGAGCGAGAGGGAGGGAGAGATATACACAAATATACGATTATACAAATATGATATGGTAATAAACAGAAATAACCAATAGAAATTGCTTGTCGTATTTTTCTTTAAAAATAAAAAAAAAGTAAATTTACTGGGACACCTAATAAGGAGTGACGAAGAATGCCTGTCGACACCTAATAACGAATGACGAAAAATGCCAGTCTAAAAATTGGCGCTCTCAAGTCGACCCATATTTTGTTAACAGAATGAAAATAGGTACTTGACACATTCAGCTGAAGATAAATAATGACAGCAAGGAAGCTCACTGGTACCCTTACCTCCAAAAGCTATGATCTAGTGTGGTCAAATATTATTTCATACTCACGACAATGTCATGTGACATTACTTAATATCTAAACAATGTCACAAAAGATGTCATGTGACATTACTTAATATCTAAACAATGTCACAAAAGTGAAACTGTCCCATTCATTAATTCTGTATGCAGCATTAAATAAATGAGACAACAGAAGAGACAACAAACGCCCATAAAAACTAGATTCATATATTATAATCGAATGTCTTAAAGGTGACAAATAATTACGTTTAGAAACAGTCGGAATTATTAACACAACTGAAACAACACAATTGGAAATTAGTCGAAAAAGAGACTTAAAGACACACTGAATGAAAGTCATCGTGGATGAAGAATTACATGGTCAAAGTGAAAGAGAGGCAAATGTCGAAGTGATTGATAACATTGATATGTGAACTGTGGGCTCACATTGTCTTGCGCTCCACCATAGTCGACCTTTGACGCGGAGTCAGGAAAAACGTGATACAGAGTTGTATTGTTTCCTTAAGATTGCAGCGGTTTTCTCTTAATCTTACATTATTACAGACGCCACAATTATATAACCGATAGCCTGCATCTAAACATATTAGTGACATTATATATATATATATATATATATATATATATATATATATATATATATATACAGCATTTTGTTTTGTAATGTCTTTCAATGTAAAAAATATTTGTCCATTATTTTTCTAGGTCTATGCGATCTGTTTAAAATACTAAAATTATAAATAAAACAGGTTTTACTTTAATGTATAACATTATATAACAGTGCAGTATATTTACCATGTTACAGCATGTTATATTGGTTTATGAAATATTTAGTTGTATAAACATCAACAGTGTTAAATCACGCGAATTAAAATGACAAAAGACATGCTTTATAAGTTGTATTGTTTCAGGTGTGAAATAAATGAAATAATATTAATTTGACTATATATATTGGCAATACATTGCAACAAATTTCACCATTATCGGAAGCCTGAAAGGATAACACAATGTTTGACTAGTCCACATAGCATGTTTTGAGCATTGGTGACTTTGTGGTGCTCACTTCCTGATTACGAAGATGGGGCACACTTTCAAGAAATGGCGAAATTCTCGAACCGAATAGGTTCCAGGGTATACCGATCCTTAAAAATGGGTACTGGAGATGTTTTTCAGAGAGGTAGCGACGGCATGGCGTGATACCGATCACATCAACAAAAAAATAGTGCCGTCAGCTATGAAAAAACATGGTCAGCAACTCACTATTACCCAATACGTTGGCAAGACGTGGATGGGACATTAACAATACAATTTACTTTACATTTAACTCATTGTTTAAATGATTCATCGACTCATGAGGGGGAAATGAGGGGGAAATGAAAGACAAAGAAGAAAAGTAGGATATATCATCATTAATTACAATACAAAAAGTAGAGTCGATAATGTTGATAAGCCTGACATAAGGACTGATATGACTGCTGACACTAGCCGGTAAGCACAAAAATAAGCACAATAGGATTACAAGTCTGAGCGACCTTGCTAATAATCCACAGCAAGAATTTACCTTTCTCCTTTAATCTTCCCACTCCTCAAGTGTTCATTTTTTATATATAAAACAAACAAAAATGTATTTCAGATCTCAAAGATGGAATATCTCAGAGGAATGTTGAGAGCTCCCTGGCCTGATTAAAAAAACCAGCCAGGAAATTCTCAGAGACCAACAAAAAAAAGGGAGCTTCTAAAAAACACCAGAGAAAAATAATAGACATTTTCCCGACAATTGAGAAGAAAAAAGTTGGAATATTTGGTTACATCTGTCGAAATACAGGGAAAGAGATATCGCGGACGACAAAGAGAGAAGATAATAGATAGCTTGGTGTCGTGGCACGGTAAAAAGGTCAGCAACAGAACTGATACGTTGCACTGCGGACAGACACTTGTGGAAGGACATGTTCGCCTACGCCAACTATTTTGGCACATGTTGATGATGGTGATTGATTACACAAACAGGCAACAGATATAATTATTCATCCGCATGATAAGAACTAAGTGTGATCTGGCGAATTATTAACAAAGAGAATACGAAAATACTAAATCAAAGAACGAAAAAGCAATGGACTGTTGCCTTTATGAGACACTAGGAAACATTAGCAGGAGATCTCATATCGATGATAAAAGACAAATGATGAAAGAGGTAGAAGAAAACGTTTCTGACGGAATATTTGTGTATTGCTTCTGTACTGTACTGCTGGTTGGAGTGTTATTGTACATTATGCAATATTCCCTCGCAATGGAAAGGCTGCTGGACAGTGGTCTTGGCCCACGGCCTGTGGTGTTTTTGACAGATGCGGGATCAGTACTCCAGGCACTACAATCCAGAAAGTTACCACATCTGCAGACCTTATTGACTGAACTCTGCGGGCACCACAGGGTTGCCCTGCAGTGGATCCCGTCTCGCTGTGGAGTGCCGGGAAATGAGAGGGCAGATCAGTTGGCAAAGGAAGGTTCAACAGGCACACAACTAGATACACCAGTCACATACCATCATAAGAAACAGATAATCAAATCAATCAGAGGACCACAAGCCCCATATCAGGATGCCTTTCATAATATGAATAGATATGAACAAGTTATCATTATACGCCTAAGAACAGGACACAATCGACTCCATAGTCACATGTATACAAAATTCAAGATCGGCACATCAACTACTTGTACATGTGGACAGGCACCCTAGACTGCTGAACACATACTTCAAGACTGCGCTGGGTATAGTAGACTGAGGAAAATCAATTGGCCCATAGATACAACACTACAGACAAAACTATATGGGCCACTGCAAGAATTACAAAAGACAGTAAAATTCATACAGAAAACGACATTGCTGATATAGACAATACTTCGAGCGAACGAAAGATAGATAGATAGATAGATAGATAGATAGATAGAGAACTAAGTGTGATCTGGCGAATTATTAACAAAGAGAATACGAAAATACTAAATCAAAGAACGAAAAAGCAATGGACTGTTGCCTTTATGAGACACTAGGAAACATTAGCAGGAGATCTCATATCGATGATAAAAGACAAATGATGAAAGAGGTAGAAGAAAACGTTTCTGACGGAATATTTGTGTATTGCTTCTGTACTGTACTGCTGGTTGGAGTGTTATTGTACATTATGCAATATTCCCTCGCATGTGTTTTCAATGACGTGTTCCAAATATTATAACCTTTGAATACAATTTGAAGTAAAAATATTGAATCTTTTCTTATGTCTCACATGACATTTTATAATGGTGAGCTTTTACAGAATGTCTAACTTGACATTTGCAACTTTGGAGTTTCAATAGCCTCTACTCTACCTTGACGCTATAAGCATGGTGTTTCATGTAAACCTAACATATCTACAAGCATGAGTGAGATTTCATGTAAACCTAACATATCTACAAGCATGAGATTTCATGTAAACCTAACATACTACAAGCATGAGATTTCATGTAAACCTAACATACTACAAGCATGAGATTTCATGTAAACCTAACATATCTACAAGCATGAGATTTCATGTAAACCTAACATACTACAAGCATGAGATTTCATGTAAACCTAACATACTACAAGCATGAGATTTCATGTAAACCTAACATACTACAGGCATGGGATTTCATGTAAACCTAACATACTACAGGCATGGGATTTCATGTAAACCTAACATACTACAGGCATGGGATTTCATGTAAACCTAACATACTACAGGCAATGGGATTTCATGTAAACCTAACATACTACAGGCATGGGATTTCATGTAAACCTAACATACTACAGGCATGGGATTTCATGTAAACCTAACATACTACAGGCATGGGATTTCATGTAAACCTAACATACTACAAGCAGGGATTTCATGTAAACCTAACATACTACAGGCATGGGATTTCATGTAAACCTAACAAAATTGCAAACATGGGTTTTCATGTCAGCGTAACGTGACATTTATAACGTAGCATCTATCTATAACATAACGACTGATTATCAATAAAGGTGCAGATGAGTTGACAGTAAAAATCCAACGTGGTAATTATGAAGAAATAAATAAACTTGAAATTTTACCAGGGCAGGTCTGAAATAGAAGTAAAAAAACACGACAATTCTAATTCATCATCATCATAGTGTGCCGTCTCCACATCGAAGGATGGCTACCATGGAACATTATTCCGCTGTCTTTTGCTTTGATGGTGCAGTTTGTCATAGGCTGACTTGTCCATCTTTACATGTTACTCGCACATGTTAGTCTTGGTCTGCTTCTTTTACCTTGTGTTTTCCCTTCCAAGATTACTTTTAGTAGGCTGCTGTGCCTTTTATTTTAACATGCCCCAACAATCTTATTTATTTGTTTGAATTGTGTTTAGTACTTCTCTTTTCATTTTTAGTTGTTTTAATACTTCACCATTTGTTTTCTTTTCTTTCCATCCAATTCTACCTATTCTTCTATATACCCACATTTCAAAGGCTTCAATTCTCTGTTCTGTTTTCCTGTCTAATGTCCATGTTTCTATACCATACAAGAATGTTGAGAAGTTATAATATTTTTGCTATTCTTATTTTGGCCCTGGTGTTACTTGTTTTGATGTTAGTATATTTTTTATGACATTAAAATTACTTTTTTGCCATTCATATTCTTTTGTTTATTTCAGTTTTATATTTTCTATAACTGGTTATAGTATGTCCAAGGTAGTTGTAGCTCTCAACTGTCTTCAGGTCTTTTCCTTCAACTTTGATATCTGCTTCTAGGTTTCAGTATTTTCATTGTTTATGATAATAGTTTTAGTCTTTTTGATATCCATATCTAATCTATTTTTTTTTTGGTCACGGTTATTTCATTAAGTAATCGTTGTAGATCTTCACGTTTTTTTCTGCTAGTGGTACAGTATCATCAACATATCTTAGGTTGTTGATTATCTTTTCATTAATGTTTTGGTCTGACATCTATGTGAATAATAATTACTTCGCATAACTAATAAGCGAAAACACTCTCAGCTTTTCAATATTTTACAACAATGTATAATTTTATTTAATAAAAACTAAATTCTAGATATGCAACAGGAAGAATGGGAGTCCTGGTTTCACAGGGCGACAAGTGGCAAGAAATGCACCCTTGTTATAGTTACATTGACCACCAAACAACGCTTATACATACCTAACTTAATTTTATTTAATAAAAACTAAATTCTAGATAAGCACCAGGAAGAATGGGAGTCCTGGTTTCACAGGGCGACAAGTGGCAAGAAATGCACCCTTGTTATAGTTACATTGACCACCAAACAACGCTTATACATACCTAACTTAATTTTATTTAATAAAAACTAAATTCTAGATATGCACCAGGAAGAATGGGAGTCCTGGTTTCACAGGGCGACAAGTGGCAAGAAATGCACCCTTGTTATAGTTACATTGACCACCAAACAACGCTTATACATACCTAACTTAATTTTATTTAATAAAAACTAAATTCTAGATATGCACCAGGAAGAATGGGAGTCCTGGTTTCACAGGGCGACAAGTGGCAAGAAATGCACCCTTGTTATAGTTACATTGACCACCAAACAACGCTTATACATACCTAACTTAATTTTATTTAATAAAAACTAAATTCTAGATATGCACCAGGAAGAATGGGAGTCCTGGTTTCACAGGGCGACAAGTGGCAAGAAATGCACCCTTGTTATAGTTACATTGACCACCAAACAACGCTTATACATACAGACGGAACGAGTGAATCTGGATAATTAGGAATAACAAGATAAAACAGCCTCCCGGGCACTGCGCGACATCGCAAAACAAATATTTGCCGCACCTTCCCCCCCCCCTTTTTCACTAATTTTTTTTATTTCTTTTTGCTGATTGTGAAAAGAAAGTCTTACAATGTAGATATGGTAAAAAAGGTGTTCCGCAGTGTATACCATTTGGGAGGGGAAGGAACTTCAACGTTCTATATCACATGACATTAGGGGCTCCAGTGCTTCTCTGGCAGATATTACCTTCAACATTCATGTCCTAATCTCTTCCTCAGGTGGGCCGACCGGAAAGCGTCAGGATGACTTTGAACCTTCGTACTACGAAGCTACAGCATTAACCACTACTCTAATGTGCCTCCCTACAGTGCTACATGCAACCGAAAATAATTTAGTTGCAAAACTCATGAACAACAAAACACTTCTAAAAATCACTAGCAACAACATATATCCGGTTTCTAAGAAAAATAGTCACGCATTAAAAAATGTAGCTGAAGTATCAAATTAAAGAGGATTAAAAACAGCATCCAAAGAATAATTAATTAAAGAACAAAAATATAAATATAAAAAGATCTATTATCACAGTGTCGTATTTCTCTGGGTTTGCAAAGGGATGGGTGGGGGTGGACTAAGGACTGGAAATAAAGGTCATATGTCAGTGCAGTTACGGGTGTTTTTTTCTATGAAAACAAAAGAAAGACATTGAAAGTTCGTCGGACATAAACCCTTTGTCATCTTGTCCTCAGTCACGGAGCTTTAAATGCAATAAGCTGCCTACATGCTAAAGTGGTGTCCTACATGGGGCAACAACAAACTCTTCTATTGAGCGCTCCCTGCGACAACCTTTCGCAGGGTGACGAAAGTCTGCTTTAAACTATTCAGTCGTTTTCATAGTTCACCCTCAGGTTGTCCGTGGGCTGCCTCTCGTTTGCCTTCCATCTGAAGTAAGTAAAAGTAACGAGCCTTGTCACGCCAAGTGGCGTATAGGGAATATTGTGTTAGTGACCATAAATGTTACAGACCTTCGGCACATGATTTTTGGGGTAATGTGGTCGGTATTACGCCAGTGCCGCTTTACTTTCCCAGAAAAAAAATCCGGTACCCATTAAAGGCTGGGTGAATCGGAAGCCTTCGGTTGGAATCGAACCCAGTCTAGTCTTTTGTAGTCCAGTTCACTAACCACTGAGCTATCGTGGCTCCCCTTCCATCGGAAGCTCACAGCAAAATAATTCTTTTGATTCTTTCTGGATTCCTTCTGAGCACCAAGTCTGTTCAGCTTCAACATCTCTGCTCCTTTCATGTTAGTTATCACTGTCAGCATTTACCCTTGACGGCACTTATTGAGATCTTTGCTGTTTTTATTTTGTTTTGTACAAATATCAGAGCCATAAACAAACGCTACGAAAACGCCAGAGTAAGAGGAAGACCGAGACAGAGATGGATAAAGGGAATACTAGAGTCACTAGGAGGGATATCACCAGAAGAGGCCAACCGAAGAGCAAAGAATCGCAGATTGCATCTCCCCTCGACGCCAACATAAGGGTAGAAGAAGAAGAACAAAATATGAAGAGAATATTTCTCATGCAGGTTCCCTTGGTGTTGATTCTATACAGCGTTCTTTCTTTTCCTTCATAGATGACTAAGTTTAAAAAAAAAAATAAAAAACAGAGGTCGAAAGGCGGAGAGGAATGATATAGAATGAAATTAAAAACAAATGCCAAAGAGACAAAATGATAAATAGGTGTTGCTTTAAGTGATGGTAGACGTCATATGACAGTCCTTCCTAACTTGTATTTACCTGAGCGCACTCTGACATCCCATCTCAATACATTGTACCATTTATTTTCCATAATGTTTGTAATCTTTATCTTTCTTACAGTGGCTTTACGACGATCGGGTATCACCTGTAGGACATGATGTCCCCTACCGAACGAGGGTATTGCACTGAAATTCCTATTAAAATCAATGGAGCCTGTAGAAATGTGGTTTTACAGAAGAATTTTGAGAATACCATGGAAAGTAAAGAAAAGTAATGAAAAAGTTCTGAAAGATGCAAAAGCAAAAAGAGAGCTAATTTCCAAAATTAGGAAACAACAATCATCATTTTGTTGGTCAAGGAATATGAAAGGAACAGCTGGAATATATTGTGACAACTGGGAAAATTGAGGGACGAAAAGATATAGGGAAGCAAAGAGAACGATACCAGACAGCTTAAGAGAATGGCTTGGCATAACATCAACAACAGAAATGATCAATAACTGTCGAGATCTAAAGTTGTGGAGAGACATGATCACTTACGCCAGCAGGCATGCTACTTGATAATGATGTGTGTAATTTTAAAAGTTGTTCTTTCAAGTGTCTACATTGCAACTGTAAGCAAATACCGGTTGGACATAGAGTTTAGTTTAGTCGACAGGTCAACTTCACTGTGCCTTGGACAAGTCCATAAGTGCTCACATCTCTTCTGAAAGATATCCATCTAACGACACCGGTGTTGCGTTTGTTGACAAGGCTTCCGTGGATTCATGCATCGCGCTTTCGTCTAGCATCTCTCACACTGACATGACATTCGTGAAGTCTCTTCATGGCTGCGGATTCGGCACAATTTTTTTAATCGTTTTTTTTTTACGCCTAGCGACCCTGAGGGCATTCAGAATGTCGTCGCGGTTCATTACACTTCAGCACTCAACACCAGCCAAACTGACAAATACATCGAACTCATTACCCAGAGATCAGGGGAAGGTAAAGCCATGAACAAAACAAAGACTCTTGAAAAATCCCCACCGTTTGTGACGAGATTAGAACCAATCTCGTTCGATTGCAGAAGAAGTAACGCAATCTGACTTGATTGATAGCAAGAAAATTATTGCCCAGTAGCTGACATCTTATCTCAAGACCATACTGATAAAGGTACTAGATGCAATGTAACAGTAAAATGTGCACACGTATACACATTTAAAATTCGAAAAATCATGAAATGAATACTTCACCAATTACATTTAACAAAGAGAGAGAATGAAACTCTACTCCGGGTTAAATAACAGTTGTAACCAGTCCTGCCCTACTCATGATAACTTTCAATTAGTTTCACAAACCGCGGCTTGTATCTATTCTTAATATCGCTAACGTATGGTATATGCCATTTCCCGCCATTTTTATTTCTCGCATACCTAATTCTAGATATCCTTGCACAAACAGCTATTGCTATGCCAGCCACAGGATAGAAATCAATACTACATGACGTAACACTTAATATATTAATTACCTTGTTTGTAAACTGAAACCTTTGACTTGTTCCTCTCGTCAGCCATCCATAGGGTATAACAATGGTAAGGACACAAGGCACTGTTGTTGTTAGGGAAGACAACTCCGACCAAGCCATCACTGTTTCCGACTGTCTTGCTGTCTGTCTCTGGGGTCCGTTTAGAAACGTCGATGCTAGGTAACGGCGCATCGTCGAGGTAGGCACAAAGACTGTATTTATTCAGACCAGACGAGGCTAAGAGATCATTGCTGCCACCGTTGTTACTGCTGTAAACACCTTGCTCTGATGTTGTAGTCAGGGCTAAGGAGGTTGGTTGGTTGTGGGCCTTGCCACCACGAGCCGGCATATTGTTAGATAAATATGTGTCATCGCCGGATACTGCTGAAAGGTCAAGAAAAAAAAATAATTGACTTGTCACTGACAACCAAACAGCCAAGAACAAATCATGGCAGAGCCTGTTACAACAAACAAACGTGTAGCCAGTTACAATAAATAGAAATAGAGGTGTAGCCAGTTGCAACAAACAGAAACAGAGGTGTAGCCAGCTGCAACAAATAGGAACAGAGGTGTAGCCAGTTGCAACAAACAGAAACAGAGGTGTAGTCAACTGCAACAAATAGGAACAGAGGTGTAGCCAGTTGCAACAAACAGAAACAGAGGTGTAGCCAAATGCAACAAATAGGAACAGAGGTGTAGCCAGCTGCAACAAACAGAAACAGAGGTGTAGCCAGTTGCAACAAACAGAAACAGAGGAATCGCTAGTTGCGAGAAATACAAATCAGATGTATAGCGAGTTACAACAAATGCGATCAGGGGTGTAGGGAGTTATAGCTCCTATATATTACTGGGATATAGCTAGTACAGCAAATACAAACTGGGATATAGCTAGTACAGCGAATACAAACTGAGGTATAGCTTGAACAACAAATACAAACTGGGATACAGCTAGTACAGCAAATACAAACTGGGATATAGCTAGTGCAGCAAATACAAACTGGGACATAGCTAGTAACGTAAATACAAACTGAGATATAGCTAGTAACGTAAATACAAACTGGGATATAGCTAGTAACGTATATACAAACTGAGATATAGCTAGTAACGTATATACAAACTGAGATATAGCTAGTATAGTAAATACAAACTGGGAAATAGCTAGTACAGCAAATACAAACTGGGAAATAGCTAGTACAGCAAATACAAACTGAGATATAGCTAGTACAGCAAATACAAACTGGGATAAAGCTAGTATCGCAAAAACAAACTGAGATATAGCTAGTACAGCAAATACAAACTGGGAAATAGCTAGTACAGCAAATACAACCTGAGATATATCTAGTACAGCAAATACAAACTGGGAAATAGCTAGTACAGCAAATACAAACTGGGATATAGCTAGTACAGCAAATACAAACTGGGATAAAGCTAGTACAGCAAATACAAACTGAGATATAGCTAGTACAGCAAATACAAACTGGGATATAGCTAGTACAGCAAATACAAACTGGGATAAAGCTAGTACAGCAAATACAAACTGGGATATAGCTAGTACAGCAAATACAAACTGGGATATAGCTAGTACAGCAAATACAAACTGGGATATATCTAGTACAGCAAATACAAACTGGGATAAAGCTAGTACAGCAAATACACACTGGGATAAAGCTAGTACAGCAAATACACACTGGGATAAAGCTAGTACAGCAAATACAAACTGAGATAAAGCTAGTACAGCAAATACAAACTGAGATATAGCTAGTACAGCAAATACAAACTGGGATATAGCTAGTACAGCAAATACAAACTGAGATATATCTAGTACAGCAAATACAAACTGGGATAAAGCTAGTACAGCAAATACAAACTGAGATATAGCTAGTACAGTAAATACAAACTGGGAAATAGCTAGTAACGTGAATACAAACTGAGATATAGCTAGTATAGCAAATACAAACTGGGATATAGCTAGTACAGTAAATACAAACTGGGATATAGCTAGTACAGTAAATACAAACTGGGATATAGCTAGTACAGTAAATACAAACTGGCGTGTATCTAGCTACAACAACTACAAATACGGTCTTTAACTATGTGTTTTAGCTTACACATGGGGATGGCCAGAGCCATGTTCAAATCTTATTTAACGACATAATTGGACTCATTTTACTGTGTCGCTTCCTCCTCGTTATTTCAAGCAACAGATACAACGAATAAACTATTCGCCTACCAAATTGTTTCACAACGTTGATCAGGCACAAATTTCCTGATTCTAATGTGGATCAGACACGCAAAAAATTAAACATAATCAAGATGTAGTAAACGATATCGCAATACTGGTCGAATTGTATTATTATTGGCCAACAAAGAAAGTAGAAAATAAGCCACAAAGAACGCTCTCCAACACAATTCTGATCCCAGCGTTGTATAAATAGTGTCCAGCTTCCATGATGAATAAGAAAACAATCAATACAACAGATTATCATCATGTGCCAAACCGGATGGCGTAGGCAATCATGTCCTTCCACAATCTTCTATCTACAGTGCATCGTAATAGTGCTGTTGTTGACTGTTTTCCATGCCACGACACCAAGCTATCCAGTGCTTTCTCTCATTATCATCCGCGATATCTCTTTCCTTTTATTTTGCCAGTTGTAACCAAGTATTCCAATTTTCCTCTTCTCATGATGTGCCCAAAAAATGTTGATTGTTTCTTTCTGATGTTTTTTCGGAGTTCCCTTTTTGTTCTCTTTGAAAATATGTGTGCTGTGTTATATATGTCATTGAGTAAATACAATAGATACTACGGAGATAAAATATATCAAATAATGAAGGGTGTCAACTTGTGAAATAATATTAGTGGTTAAGAACTAAGAAGGATATATATATATATATATATATATATATATATATATATATATATATATATATATGGGAGCCGCGATAGCTCAGTGGTTAGTGAACTGGACTACCACGAACAAGGGGTAGGGTTTGATCCTAACCGACGGCTTCCGGGTTCATCCAGCCTTAAATGGGTACCGGATTTTTTCTGGGAAAGTAAAGCAGCACGGGCGTAATACTGACCACATTACCCCAAAAATCATGTGCTGAAGGTCTGCAAAAATATAGGGTCACTAACACCATATTTCCCTATACGCTACTTGGCGTGACGGGGGTACTTTACTTTTTACTAAGAAACATAACAGCAGAGGCGAACAGAAGAGCAAAAGACCGCAAATTATATCTCCCTCAATCAACGATAACACCATTTTTCGTTTTTAACGAACACCTCCCTCCTCATCAGGCAAATACCATTATTATTATTTTTAACTAGACCGCAAATTATATCTCCCCCCTCGACGCTGAAAGACAGACGTGGAAAGAATTATATATATATATATATATATATATATATATATATATATATATATATATATATATAGGGGATTTCAATACAAAGGTAGAAACAGCTAAAGTGCAAAATGTAACTGGGGGACATGACTTTGGAGAGATGAATCACAGAGGGGATAGATTGATAGATTGCGCAAAGATACATGAAACAATTATAGGTAACACCTGGTTCAAACCTAGGCGACCATGGCCATGGCAAAGCCCAGACAAAAACGTACACAATCAAAATGATTTGATACTGGTACAGAGACGATTCAGGAATGGGCTAGCATCTGTTAAAACAAAGCCAGGAGCAGATTGCAATTGTGAGCGTGTGCCGGTAGTTGGAAAGATAAAAATAAAACTGCGGAAGACACAGTAATCCCCAAGAAATATAAAATTAGAACTAGATATGCTTAGAGTAGATAGACAGATGAGTGATGATAAGTACCGTAATATATATATATATATATATATATATATATATATATATATATATATATATATATATCGCGGACGACAAAGAGAGAAGATAGTTTGGTGTCGTGGCATGGTAAACGGTCAACAACAGAATTTCCACGATGAACTAAGGACAGACATTTCTAAAAGGATATGATTACCTACGCCAAATGGTATGGCACATGATGATGATGAAAACGAACTATGTTTCTAAGTAGATAATCTACTTTAAAAAAACGCAATACATTTTGTTCAAATCGAGAAGTGAATAAACCTCTGGGAGTTAAAAACTTTGCGTCATTAATACATATAATTAACATTAATAGATATCATGATATGATGTGATCCCTTTCAGATATGCGTAAGGGGGACTAGTTGGTCTCGAGGCAAGACGCCGGCCTCGAGACAGCGAGATTGTCGGTTCAAATCCCGGCTGCATCAGTTGGTATTTTTTATCTGTGATTTCTCCCTGCGGCAACCACCCCTGGTCTCTGCAACGAGGCCCGGCCTGAAACGTCAACTTCAAATTGACGGGAAAAAAATATGAGTACCTTCGAAGACGGAGTTATCTGCCTGTGCGGCGAGGGGCCCATGTGCACACGGCTGCCAGGGAAAAACGGATTAACACGCAAAATTCAGTTCCTAGCCTCTGGGGACTTCGTCAGAGGTAAAAGCTGGCGAACGCAAAAAAAATCAAATTTAAAAAAAAGATATGTGTAAGAGCTATCTTTGCTATTATATTTTCAGGAACTGTATAATTATGTAAAGATCTTCCATTTGGTGTCCACGTTACACAAGCAAACAGGTGCCACTGCTGTTACTCTCATCTTTCCTATTAAAGACTTTTTTTCATTTAGCTTTTCCACTTGTTACAATCTTCTCATGGCTTCCCGTTATTGTATGTGCAGTTTTAATTAAACCTACTGGCCTTGTCAGTGACATTGGAGCCCATAATTTGGAATGTATGTGTTTCAAGTGCCCTAACATTTACTGTGACAAATCGTTTAATTCCCATTGTTTTGTCTGTCATTAGCGTAGTTTGGTTAGTGCCTATTACAGAACTGTTCATGGATCGCAAAACGCGTCTACCATTTATGAGAACAACCTAACCTAAAAAGAAACGAAAGTCTTGACAATTTCAACGTAAAAAATAAAGGTGAAGATTTCATAACATTAAATGCAGCTGTTTATTCTCTCAACTTAAAAATGCAGTTGTTTATTCTCTCAACTTAAAAATACAGCTGTTTATTTGCTCAAACTAAAAATGAAGCTGTTTATTGTCTCAACCTAAAAATGCAGCTGTTTATTTGCTCAACCTAAAAATGCAGCTGTTTATTTGCTCAACCTAAAAATGCAGCTGTTTATTTGCTCAAACTAAAAATGAAGCTGTTTATTGTCTCAACCTAAAAATGAAGCTGTTTATTGTCTCAACCTAAAAATGCAGCTGTTTATTTGCTCAACCTAAAAATGAAGCTGTTTATTGTCTCAACCTAAAAATGCAGCTGTTTATTTGCTCAACCTAAAAATGCAGCTGTTTATTTGCTCAACCTAAAAATGCAGCTGTTTATTGTCTCAACCTAAAAATGCAGCTGTTTATTTGCTCAACCTAAAAATGAAGCTGTTTATTGTCTCAACCTAAAATGCAGCTGTTTATTTGCTCAACCTAAAAATAAAATGAAATTTTTGACAATTTCAGCCTAAAAAATAATAGTCTTGATTTCATAAAATATAAAAATGAATACGTTGATTGTCTACTTCAAACTATAAAAAAATGAATGCGCTGGCTTCTTCAACTATACCCATTAAAGATGGCTAGGTCTTCACATCACTTATGTTCAACAAGCTTTTCTGTAATATAATATTCTTCTTTATAACATAGCTTTCAGTTAAGCTGAAATCTGGCTACTCTATTCAGCTTAAACAATGATTTAGCCTCCAAAACCCAACATGCCTTCGCATATTATAGCAGCGTATACATGACCAAATTAAAAGACAGCCGAAGGAGGTGTATTATAATGTTGGTTACGCTGCTAGTTGCCATGAAGACTTGTTTCACCAAGAAATATAGCTGACTGACAAGTCTCTAGCACACCGTGACTTTCCTAGCAGGCTACCGATACTGCAACGGAGCAACAAAGGAAGATTCAACTGAAAGTGTCGACGAAAAAGGAACATGACTAAAATAATAACGAATATTAATGAATAATAAGATGATAAGAAGAACATAAGTAATAGCATTTACGAAAAATGCAAAGATAGATAAATATCGGAGCTATCAAATATGAGGAACGAAAGGACATAAGTAAAGGTGATTCATTGGAAACTATATTTTATATGGAATGGTGAAGATATGAAAGATTGAGCAGAACCTGGTTAGTGAGTAACAGTACATTCAGAGAAGGCAAAACACGACCTTCATACAAAAAGTGTAGTCGTATACAGTAGGTCATGGGGCACATTTAATCACAGAAATAGAGCAAACATCTGAAAGACAAATACTATTACAGTTCATCATCATCACCATCATGTGGTTGGCGTAGGCGATCATGTCCTTCCAACAATCTTCTATCTACAGTGCATCCTATCAGTTCTGTTGTTGACTGTTTTCCATGCCATGACAACAAGCTATCAAGTATTTTCTCTCTTTGTCGTTCGCGATATCTTTCCTTTTATTTTGCCAGTTGTAATCAAGTATTCCAACTTTCCTCTTCTTATGATGTGCCCGAAAAATGTTCATTGTTTCTTTCTGATGTTTTTTATGAGTTCCTTTTTTGTGTTGGCCTCTTTGAGAATTTCCTCATTGGTCTTTTTAGCAGTCCAGGGAACTTTCAACATTCTTCTGAGAAATCCCATCTCTGTGGCCTCTAATCGTCTTTTCATGTGTTTGTCTCTGCTATTAAGACTTTGTCATCCGCATATCGAAAATTATTTATGTTTTGACAGTTGACTTCAATTCCTTTTTTGTCTACTATTGGTCTCATACTTTCGCTGTAAAGTTAAAACAAATCCGGCGACAGTACACAGCTTTGTCTGACTCCTTGTTTTATAAGTTGAAATTGTCCTGTTTGGTTGCAGTTCACAGAACAAGAAATTGCAATATCGTTAATTCAGGTCTATGCTCTTTGTGACGACTGCTTTAGCAAGGGAAACAGACAAGCCTTTTGTGTGCACCTGTCTGGTAAGATGATTAAGGTACGGTCAATCAGATGAACGATCTAATTGTTACGGGGAATTACAATGGTAAAGTAGAAAATAAAAGAAGAGAAATGACAGCCGTCTAAGAGCATTTAACAACATATAATATATATAAGAGCAACGGTGAAGAACTAGACTAACACATGTATGTAGTGAACAGTGGGTAATCGAGTCTAACACACTGTTAACATAACATGAATGTCACACTCAGTACACATGCAACAATAAAGATACTTATCCCAAATGATTGTAAAATCAACCATAATTACAACTACAACAAAATAAATGAATATCATAGACATCCTTAACATCGGTGTGGACATAGGTTTATTAAACTAATTCCATTAACTGTATACGAACCAACCAGGGAGCACAAAGACATATATATATATATATCTCACATAAGAGAAAGTTTTGAGGTGAAAACATCATCATTGAGAATGATGGAATGACAAATATCTGTGTCACAATTACATTAAAAGAAAGAATAATTGTATGTGGAGACTTTAACAGCCACTCACAGAGCTGGGGCTATGAACATATGGATAAATGAGGTGAAGAGCTTGAAAATTGGCAGGATGACAATGGGCTTATACTATTAAACCAGGCAACAGATCCACCAACATTCTACTCCAGATCATGGCATACCACATCTACACCAGACCTTGCTTTCCATTCACCAGAACTGGATTGGAATATCACACGAATTGTTGGGAAACAACTTGGAGGCAGCGACCACCGACCAGTCTTTTTAGTGGTACAAAATAAGGCCATCAGGGAGAGCAGCACTCTCTCCAGATGGAATTGCAAAAAGGCAGACTGGAAAATGTATCAACACTACACCAGTGTACTGACTAAAGATATAAATACAGATAGAGACATCAACAAAATAGTTGATGAATTCAGTAGACTAATAATACAAGCTGCCAGTGAAACAATACCTAAAGGGGCACGGAAACACTACAAACCATACTGGAGTAGTGAGCTAGAGCAACTGCACAATGACATGGAAACATCTCGAAAGCAAGCAGAAAATAACCCTTGCCAAGAACACCACAACAACTACCAGCATGCTAAAGCTAAACTTCAACGGGCTAAACTACAAGCCAGACGGAGAAGCTGGAAAGAGAAAACAGAGTCCTTGAATCTTGAACGAGACACAAGAAAAGTGTGGAAGCTTGTAAAACAGTTGAATGATGAGGGTACAGAAAGGAACACCAAAATTATTACACTGAAGAAGGATGGAAACATTCTAACAGGTAAACATGCAGCAAATTACTTTGCAGACTCCTTTGCAAATGACAATAATATTGAAATTAGCCTAGAAAAACGACAAGAGGCCCGTTTAAAACAACAAAATGCAAGACAAGAAGAGACCACACATGAAGTAATGGAAACACCCATTACACAAAGAGAGCTAGAGCTGGCAATATCCAAATTAAAAATGAAAAAGTCACCAGGCAATGATGGAGTGTCCAATGAAATGATTAAGAACTTGGGAACTGCAGCTAAAGCAAAACTACTGCAGATCTACAACATTTGCTGGATCACAGGTAGAGTGTCACAGGCATGGAGAGAAGCAATTATGATACCATTACTAAAGCCAGGAAAGATGGTTCAATGACATCCAGCTATAGACCAATCAGCCTTACAAGCTGTTTGTGTAAAACAATGGAACGTATAATCAATCTCAGACTGCAGTGGTACCTGGAAAGTGAAAATCTCCTTGTCCCACAACAAGCAGGCTTTAGACAGTGTTACTCTACCGAAGATCAAGCAACCTATCTTTCCCAGGAAATTGAAGATGCGTTTCAAGAAAAGAAACTGGTACTAGCAGCATGGATAGACCTAAAGAAAGCATTTGATAAGGTATGGAAGGAAGGGCTTTTGAAGAAACTGAGAAATTATGGAGTAAATGGCAGGATGTACAAATGGGTCAAAGCATACCTGCATAACAGGAGAGCCAGAGTGCAACTGGATGGCCTTAAGAGTAAGAAGGTCTAATTGCGCCAGGGCGTTCCACAAGGAGGGGTACTATCTCCAACGCTTTTTCTGATCTACATCAATGACCTAGTTACTGAACTACCACATGGCATCAAAGTTTCAATGTATGCAGATGACTTGGTAATGTGGTGCACAGAGGAGTATGCAACAGTGGCCTCCAAATTGCTACAAAGAGCTATGAATGCACTGAATTCATGGACAAATAGATGGTGTATCAGCATCAATACAGACAAATGCAGTACTACACTTTTCACACTCTCCCCAAAACAAAAAGCAGGAGCCATCTACATAAACAATGAGCCTGTGAAAGAAGACATACAAGCTACATATCTCGGAGTTACATTTGATAACAAACTATCTTGGAAACAGCAGATAAATAAGGCAACCCAAAAAGCAAGGAGGAAATTGGCTATTCTAAGAAAGTTGTGTGGAACCACATGGGGTGCGAGTGGGAAAATACTCAGTAAAGTTTACCAACAGAGTATACGCCCACATTTAGAATATGGATCATCCGCATGGTGCTCAGCATCAAACACCACATTGCAAGAATTGGATAAAGTACAAAACCAGGCACTTAGGGTCATCACAGGAGCAATGAAATCAACACCAATATTGGAGATGGAGAAATTGTGGAGGATACCAGCACTGAGAGAACGGAGAGACATAAAGGTGCTGATACAGGCAGAAAAATTGGTATGCATGCCGAGACATCCAATGAAGGACAGATTCCATAATCTTGCATTGGGACGACTTAAGAGAAGCAGCTTTATCCACCAAGCCAAGCGTATTAGTAGACAAACACCAGACATGCCAAGAGTTGTTAAACCCCTTCTGCCCATACCAGAACAGACTCCCTGGACAGATGAATCAGGATTATCAGTTCAAATACGGACAGAAGTGAAAGGAATAGTTGACAAAGAGGAACAAAATAGTCTACAGCGAAAAACAATAACTCTCAGTTTCCTGGATGAAGAATACCCACAAGACCTATGGATCCGTGTGTACACAGATGGATCAGCACAGAATGCAGTAAAGAATGGGGGAGCAGGTGCATATATAGAGTACCCAAATAACACTAGGGATATGAATAAAATAGCAACAGGGAAATATTGTCACAATTATGATGCAGAAATACAAGCAATAAAGTTGGCAATAGAAAAACTGCTGAACAGTAATCTTAGCCCACAGCCTGTAGTGTTTTTGACAGATGCAAGATCAGTACTCCAGGCACTACAGTCCAGAAAATTACCACATCTGCAGACCTTATTGACTGAACTCTGCAAGCACCACAGGGTTGCCCTGCAGTGGATCCCGTCTCACTGTGGAATACCAGGAAATGAGAAAGCAGATCAGTTGGCAAAGGAAGGTTCAACAGGCACACAACTAGATACACCAGTTACATACCATCATAAGAAACAGATAATCAAATCAATCAGAGGACCACAAGCCCCAAATCAGGATGCCTTTCATGATATGAATAGATATGAACAAGTTATTATACGCCTAAGAACAGGACACAACCGACTCCATAGTCACATGTATACAAAATTCAAGATCGGCACATCAACTACTTGTACATGTGGACAGGCACCCCAGACTGCTGAACACATACTTCAAGACTGCACTGAATATAGTAGACTGAGGAAAATCCATTGGCCCATAGATACAACACTACAGACAAAACTATATGGGCCACTGCAAGAATTACAAAAGACAGTAACATTTATACAGGAAACGACATTGCAGATATAGACAATACTTCAGGCGAACGAAAGATAGATAGATATCTGTGTGGCTGAGAGCTATCACAAAATGTTGACACGAATAAACAAAAAATGTGTTTAAAACAGCAAAGAATACAAAGTACTTATTTTAAGACAGAAAAAAATAATGAAATTATATCAGACAAAACGACTTTGTGGTATAGAATTCAAGGAGAATTCTCAAAGACAAAGTCAAGGAGAGAACATCAGAATGGAAATAAATAAAGAAACTAACTCTGTAAGGCCTAAATAAAATAATACATGATGCCTGTACAGCATAGTGTGTTGCAAAACAGGTAAAGTAGGTTATCTGGACAAAGAAAAGAAGGCTCATGAAGAACACAGAGAGAGCAACTATCTGGTGCAAAATGGGACATCCAAGAACACAGAGAGAGCAACCATCTGGTGCAAAATGGGACATCCAAGAGAATGGTTCTTCTCTTTCTTTTACCCCCGCCACGCCAAGTGGCGTATAGGGAATATGGTGTTGGTGACCATACTTTTTACAGACCTTCAGCACATGATGTTTGGGGTAATGTGGTCGGTATTATGCCCATGCCGCTTTACTTTCCCAGAAAAAAATCTGGTAGCCATAAAAGGCTGGGTGAACCGGAAGCCGTCGATTGGGACGAACCCTACCTCTTGTCCTTTGTAGTCCAGTTCACTAACCACTTAGCTATCGCGGCTCCCTAGAGAATGTTTTATAAGCATCAAATCCGTGAAATAAAATAAGAAGGCTTTAATCCCACACAATTATTAACTGAGCCTTAATATGCAAATCCAAACAGGAGAAATAAATATGAGTACATTCAAAACTTGTCAACTTATCAGGAGCTCACAAAAAACCTACATACACTCATAATGTACAAGGAGTAGGAAGGACCTGGAATATGTATTCAAGGGGCAAAAAAGTTATTGAAAACAGCCCAAATCCATAGGCATGAATTGAATAACAAGCACAGCAAACAACTCGTGCTGTGATACACAAGCGTGTGGAGTAACAAACACATGTATAAAATCATGTTGTGATGAACAATAACACAGACAATAAGAAGCATCCCCGAAGACTAGAAGAGTCACAAAATGTCATAACACTGTTAATTGTTAAAATGAGGGGCAATAAAAGAGTCTTCAATTTGACATTTCCCGTGACACTAGACGTCGCACAGGGCTAGGAGTGTTTTCGCCACCCGTTTCTATTCTTAGAGAGATATTAGATCTTATCTAATAAGTCTACGCCTGCCAGCTTTGCTTATTAAGTGTTCTGTTTAGTGTCTCTCTATGTCTTCCTCTTTTCTGCACCCTGATGTTTCCCATAGAAGAGCCTGTTTTGGAATTCTCTTGCTGTATCTTCTCAAAACATGTTCGACATATATTCATCTTCTCTTCCTAGAGGTAGATGAGATCGTTGGTTGCACGGCCATGGGGTGACTCCTGGAGTTTCATGTTAGTCAGGAGGAATGCTGTCTAGATTCAAGAGGGCTACTGTGAGATAGAGGGTAGACATGTAAACTGGTTTATAATTTCACAAATTCACATTACAGGAAGATTGTACGATCAGTTGTTTGATGTGCGATGGGGATAATCCGATGGCTGTGTTTCATATGTTCGGATTTGGAGTCAAAAACGATATCCTAATACCATCTTCTTCTTCTTTTTATATCCTATCGCCATTGCCGTTGGCGTCGAGGGGAGATACAATCTGCGATTCTTTGCTAATATCATCAAGCGCTATAATTTTTTTTTTTTAATGATCATCATTTTCAGGAGGACATGAACTTCCGGTCAATATGGTGGATATGCGGCAGGAACCATTAAATGCTATGTCGGAAAAGTGTTCCTTTTTGCAGTTTCCTCATATTCCAAGTCCAGCTTGTTGTAGGAGCTACTGAGTTAAGTGCTCTGTGCACACCGTGAGCTGTGCGTTTCATCCGTTTTAATCGTGTTTCAAAATTCCGATTGTTTACGATGAATGATGATATCGTACGACATGGAACAGACGATTGTGTTCACTTTCTGTGAGGTTTCGCCTTATGTCTTTTGGCATGTGTTGAGACTGCTATGGTGGTGACTACAGCTACATTTCCTTGTTTGGGAGATATATATCCAAAAAGCAATGGTGATAGTAGGCATCCCTGTTTAACTCCTGTTTCAATCCGAAACCAATCACTCATTCCCTCCTCTGTGCTAACTGTGCCGCCATATATATCTTTTATAATATTGGTAATTTTTGGTGGTATTCCGTAATGTTTCAAGATATTCCACAAGGACATTTATGTATGCTGTCAAACACTTTTTTTTAATTAATGAAATTGTAGATTAATGGTTGTTTTTCTGTATGTTCTTCTAGTATTATCCTTTGAGTGAATATTTAGTCAAAACAGCTTCTTTTCTTTATGAGCCCTGCGTGTTCCTCGCGCATATTATTTAAAGCATCTTATAAAATAGAGTGCTGAGACTGCTACAATAGGGACTACAGTTACCGTTCTTTGTTTGGGAGATGAGATATTAATTCGGATGATTACGCTGGCACGGGCGGTTGAGCAAGTATAGATTGTAATTCGTTTGCAGTGATACCGGGGCCTTCCATAACCAAATAAAAAAGAGTGCAACAGTTTATCTTAATAGTACATTGCAGTATACCACTACTACGCCATCTGATGCAGAAAAGATAAACAGACAAGACTGAAGCAAATATTAAATATCCACACCGATTGCAGACTGCCTACTGAATAAAGCTAAAAGTTTGAATTCGGAAGAGGAACAAGCTGTAATCTGTATGTAATCATATCCTGCTTATTTTATATTAAACAATGTGAAATACAACAGAATATGATACATGACAAACAGTTATATCTCATAAATAATTAGTAGGAGGACAAGGCCTCTAGGTTGTCTACTATCACCACTGCTCTATTATTAGGAAAATGTATGTAATCACATACACAAGAATAGTGCTATACCATTTTGCTGTTTACTGCCATTTCTCCATTTTGCCAATTTTACTGCATATCTTCTCGTCCACACAGGTACGCCTATTCAAATCCAGAATTAAACATAATCAACCGCCCACACTGTGCTGCACTAGCAATGTTCTGGTATTATGACATCAGAAAGATCAAAAGCTAGATAGACGGGGAATGTCAAAACAAAGTCTTGCAATGACCTGGTTAATAACAGGCAGTGACACATTGAGCTGACTCAATGTAGAAAACAACAGCTGTCCACATCTCTTAAAGATATATGGTACAGCCGAACAAGACAAGACAATCTTCTTCTTTCCTTCCTTACTTGCATTGCCAACAGGAGATATGTTCAGCCATATGCATATTTCGTTAGCTTCTTCTAACCAAATCGCCCTTTAGACTCCTTTATGGCGCATAGGCTACGGACAAGGTATCTCCATCCATCCGAACGTATTCTTAGACATTTTCTCTACTTCCTTCAGTCTAGAGTCTAATGCTCTTAAGGAGTTCCATGATTTCTCCATGTATTCCTGGGTCTTCTCTGCTTTCTTTTTCAATGTGGCCCATCTTAATATGTTGGCATCAGCATTTCTTAGTGTTTGTGTCAAATTCATCTCCAGCTCATATTCATAATTTGCGGTTAAACTGGCCTTTGTTTTTTTTTTTATCTTTTCCATATGTCCTCATTTCTAATCTTGTCAAGCCGATGTTGAAAACTGTCCTCGAATAATTATTTACAAATATGTATTTCTTTTGCTTTGTTGTTTTATTCAACATCCTTATCTCTCAACCATATAATATAACTGTTTTAACATCTGTAGTAGATGTATATAACATAATAAAAAGCAGAATAGCTCAGGCCAAAATATCATCAGAAAATGAAAAACGTCTAATGTAACAAAAATATGTTAATAAAAGTGAGTTCATCGGTGCTATATAGAGACAATTCTGACTTATGGAAACGAATCATGTACAGTAAATAAAGAAATGAAAAGACGACTAGATGTCACAGAGATAGGATTTCTCAGAAGAATGTTGAAAGTTCCTTGGACAGCTAAAAAGACCAACAAGGAAATTCTCAAAGTGGCCAACCCAAAAATGGAGTTCCTACAAAACATCAGACATCATCAATGAACATGTTTCGGGCACATCATGAGAACAGGAAAGTTATAATATTTGGTAACAACTGTCAAACTACAAGGAAAGAGAGATTGCAGGCGACAGAGAGAGAAAATACTGGATAACTTGGAATCATGGCATGGAAAACAGTCAATAACATAATCGATACGATGCATTGTGGATAGAAAATTGTGGAAGGAGATGATCATACGCCAACCGGAATGGCACATGATGATAATTAGTTTTATCTTGGTGTTTACTTTTTTTCTTTTTTTGCTACCCACTTTTTTTTTATTAAATTGAAAGAAAGCTGTTCTTGTTCGTTTTTTTCCCTTCTCCTTGACGTTTCTCTCCACTCCTCCTCCATTGCCGATAGCGCTACCTAAAGTCTGTAAAGTGATTCACTTCTTCATTGACGCTCCTTCAGTTTCTACTGCGTTGTGGCATGCCTTGTTACATTTCATTATTTTTATGTTATCAATCTGTAGTCGTATTTTGACAGATGTTATTCTTAATGTATGCATCTTGTCTTTCATTTGGTTGTGGGTGTATGCAAGGAGTGCAACATCATCGCCAGAATCCAAGTCCTTCAATTGGTTCCAGAGTGTCCAACTAAATTCTATTTCTTATTCCCGCGTGGCGGGTCTTGAGAACCCAATCTATTCCCCCCCCCCCTTTCCCAAAAAAAAAATAGGAATGGTGACAATAAATATCCTTGACACACTCCTGTACTTTCTTTAAAACATTCTATCTGCTATCCGCCATGTAAAGTAAAGAGCCCCCTCACGCCAAGTGGCGTATAGGGGAATATGGTGTTAGTGACCATATTTTTATAGACCTTCGGCACGTGATTTTTGGCGTAATGTGGTCGGTATTACGCCCGTACGGATTTACTTTCCCAGAAAAAAAAGTCCGGTACCCATTAAAGGCTGGGTGAACCCGGGCCGCCTTTGTGTCCTTTTTGATTGTTTCTGTATTTGCCAATAGCACCTCTGGAGCCTTATCATTCTGAACCCTTGAAAGTTGTCTTTGATTTCTGCCTTGCTTTGGGAGTTCTGTGTTGATTTAAAATGTATCATCTGGCTCTTATATATCCGCTATGGCTATATCTGTATGTGGCGATCTACTGAGGATATTCCTGAAATGTACTATTTCATCTGCTCTTTTTCTGACGTTAACACTTTGTCCTCTTTACTTATAATGGGCGTATCTATCTTACATGCTCTTTTTGATAACTTTCTGGTGATATTGTACAGGCCATTCATATTGTTCTTACTAACCGCATTTTCTGCTTCTCTTGTCATTTTATCAAAGTAAGCCTATTTGTCTTCCTTGATGGTCCTTTTCACTTCCTTTTGTACCAAATTAACGTGTATATATGCTGTGTCTTTTGCTATTCTTCTTTTAATGTAATTTATTTTCACTTTTATTTCTATAATTTATAATTTCTTCAGTGTCTCAGATGTGACCCACGCACTGAGCTTCTGTTTTCTAAATCATAACTGTCTTTACATACATTTTACTTCTGATGTCGCTAACATGTGTCCAGATAATGTTTACACTGGGTGTATCTCCTTTATGTTTCTTGCAAGGCTTGACATTTTCTAATTAATCTTATTTGAAAGTCTTATTAGGTTTCTGGATCTTTCAGTAACTGAGTGTTTCTAGCTTTATGTCATCTATCCATCCTTTTCAAGGATGCCCTCTTGATCTTGTATTTTTAACATCTGTTGAATGCAACCTGGAAGGTAATTAGTTTATCTTATGTCCTGTTATATATAATTTGTTGTTTCTTAACAAACATGTATTTCTATATATTCTACAATAAGGTAAATACATGTTGTTAGACATATTACTGGAACTGTTTCAGGCCAAATCTGACGAGCTAAGAAGAAAATTAGGGACACCCTAAAAAACACTGATAGAGATTAAGCTGAAAATCAAATTAACCAAACTGGGCATATGTAAGAAGTCATTTCATGTGAACAATAACAAAATACAAGACCTACTATGTAACTAAACAACCATATTCAGAAGCAGTGTTCAACACATAGAAGAGTGGATAACTTAAACTATCTATCTATCTATTGACCTTTCAAGCCGTAGCCGGCCCATAGGGTGTAGACCCAGATACTCCTTCTCTTATCTAAATTTTTATTCTAACAGTTTTCAATCCTTGTAAAGATATTTTATCAAACCTCACCATTTGTCTCTGCTCTGTGCAAGCAGCTCTATCTCATTGAGGGAGCCGATTCCTGCTGCTCTTGCCTCTCTCATCAATGTTCTTCTTAGTGTCTCTCTGGGTCTTCCTCTTTTCCTCTTACCTGTTGTTTCCCACATGAGGGCTTGCTTTTCTATTCGGTTATTATCTCTTCTCATCACATGTTCAACATATGACCATCGTCTTTTCTTGATTACTGAAGATATTAGTGGTCGATTGGCAGTTTCTCTAATTTCCTCGTTTGTTAACTTAAACTAGGATATAGAAAACATAAAGAGAATTTTCAAAAATGTTATGCTTCTGCTTTAAGAAAAATCTATTTAAGAAAATACCAAGAATAAGGTGTTTCTGGATGTTACACCAATTTTACCACTGCTTCCCCCATTTATATTTGTTGTCAAGTCTATTTGAAACATACAAAAGATTTTTTTTTAAATCAAGAATTCCTTCTAACAGGATGAGCTTTCATGAGCCATGTTGCTGTAATGCAGGATCAACCATATGACCTGCTTATCTAATCTGTCCTTCCCAAATTTGCTAAAATTTCATATTAAATATAAATCTGTAAAATGTGTGTTCTCATTAAGGTTATGTTACTCCATTACCATGCAGTTATAAATATATTTGACAACAGCATCATCTAGAAATAATAATATGGGAAAAGCTATACAATTACATCAAATTGATTACAATGATTTCAAAGAAATAAAAAATATAAATGGAACAAATTTTTTTTTTAAATTCATCCAGTGTGTACAAACACCAGAATGTGAACACGAAAAGAGTACCGAGAATAGAACAGAATTTGTTAGACCAAGGGAGTGACAATACTGATGAGAAGTGCATTCAAAAGTTGGAAACAACAATACAAAGATTTGGTGGTTTAGATCACTAATTAGTAATTGTACTCCTATTTGTCTTGTGCTATACAAAATTGTAAAAAACAAGAATGAGCAATTTCAGATAATATATGCAATGCTTAAACAGCAGGTGAAATACTGTCAATACTTTAAAATTATTTTAATAAAATATGTTTCAGTGAAATGTGCAGTCAACCAACAACCCCATATTCCAAATAATCTAGGAAAAAAAAAAGAAACTCACTGAAAAATCCTCCCAACATATTTCTAAACAAACTAGTTCTAAAACTAATTTTAAACTACATAATTTTTTTTTATTTAAAAAGAAAAAAAACAGGAGAGGGGGTCTTAAGGCATATAAATTACATTAATGTAGCCCATATTTTTGAAATGACAAATGGCATATTTTATTGGTAAAGTGGTTAGTATGCTGCTAGTCCACCTGACTTTTCACAGAAAAATTAGACCCCAGTTTTAGTCTGGTGAATCTGGGAGACACCAATAAAGACCAGAACTCAACCTCTTGTCCTCGGTAATCAGTGAGATTAATTACTGAGATATAGTGATTCCCTTAAAACTACATAAAATTAGGTTCACTCCAACATAATTCCATTAGCACTTCATTGCTCCAAGTGAAAAGATACCTATCATCTGTTGTATGTAACATGTAAATAATTCTGTAGTTATTCTATGTAATGTAAGATAAATACAAGACTGTCCCAAATAAGAGAAGGGAATACCCTCATTCTTGTTTCATGTGACAATGAGATGTATACACAAAATGTGACAAAATTATAGTAATAAAAATTTCTTTATTTGTTACTCTTGTTTAAAACTACTCTTTATGTTGTAATGGTCCTTTGCTGTGTAATGCAAGTATTATGGTCTATATATGTATGTCAAGAATAAAACATAAAGAACTCAGTCTTAATAATAAAATGACAGAAGTAATGGCATCAACAAAGAAAAAACTTAACCGTAATGCACAATAAAGATAAGTGGACAATATTAAAACAGGTAAATGAATTTTAATATCTGGGAACAATGTTTACCTCAGATGGTAGATGTACAACAGAGGTGAGATACAAAACAGCTCAGGCAAAAGCAGCTTTCCAAAAAAAAAAAGTAGGATACTGTACAATTCATTTTTGACAAGAGATACAAGTAAAAGAGTTCTTAAATGTAGACCCAGTCTTAACATATGGATGTGAATCATGGACAATAGGACAACAGACAAGAAAATCACTGGAGGCTGTAGAAATGTGGTATTACAGAAGAATGTTGAGAATACCATGGACAGCTAAGAAGAGTAATGAAAACGTTCTGAAAGAGACCAAAGCAAAAAGAGAGCTAATATAAAATATTAGGAAGAAACAATCATCATTTTTTGGCTATGTAATGAGATGGGAACAGCTGGAATACATTGTAACTATTGGGAAAATTGATGGACGAAGAGATAGAGGGAAGCAAAGAGAAAAGATACCAGACAGCATAAAAGAATGGCTTGGCAGAGGCTCAACAACAGAAATAAAAAATAGTTGTCGAGATCGAAAGTTGTGTGGAGAGACATGATCACCAATGCCAGCATGTTTGGTACTTGATGATGATGTATGTCATCTGGATTTAGTAAAAGTGAGTAGAGTAAAAAAAACTGTGCATATATGTATGTAATTACTGAAATGGAGTTGTCCCTATTGTGAAGTCATGGTGGACCTGCTTGTATGATCTAGTTGTCCCTATTGTGAAGTCATGGTGGACCTGCTTGTATGATCTAGTTGTCCCTATTGTGAAGTCATGGTGGACCTGCTTGTATGATCTAGTTGTCCCTATTGTGAAGTCATGGTGGACCTGCTTGTATGATCTAGTTGTCCCTATTGTGAAGTCATGGTGGACCTGCCTGTATGATCTAGTTGTCCCTATTGTGAAGTCATGGTGGACCTGCCTGTATGATCTAGTTGTCCCTATTGTGAAGTCATGGTGGACCTGCTTGTATGATCTAGTTGTCCTATTGTGAAGTCATGGTGGACCTGCTTGTATGATCTAGTTGTCCCTATTGTGAAGTCATGGTGGACCTGCTTGTATGATCTAGTTGTCCCTATTGTGAAGTCATGGTGGACCTGCTTGTATGATCTAGTTGTCCCTATTGTGAAGTCATGGTGGACCTGCTTGTATGATCTAGTTGTCCCTATTGTGAAGTCATGGTGGACCTGCTTGTATGATCTAGTTGTCCCTATTGTGAAGTCATGGTGGACCTGCTTGTATGATCTATCAGCAAATTACTTTTCTAAGAGGTAATAAGTTGGCAGAGTTAATAATGCAGGTATCTCTAGTGGCAAGGCGCTGTGTCGCAAAGCATGGGTTCAAATCCTTTCCAGACAGCCTATTATTTTCTTTCTTTCCTTCAGCTCTGTCTGCAATTACCAGGGTGCTGATAACTAATGCTCTGTTGTAATTTATGTAGATATCTACACCCTTGTTCTGTGTTACAAGAAAGCATTTCCATCATTGTTGCACACTGCAAGTAGGTATCTTCATCATTGTTTCATGTTGCAAACAAAATATATTCTTAGCACTGGCTGTTCTACCTATCAGGTAAATAGCACAATGCTTTTGTGTGACAGGTGGTACATCCATCATTGTTTTATGTTGCACAAAGTACATCTTTGTGATATAATGATATTTAGATCATGCTTCTATAAAAGAAGTGGATATCTTCATCATTGTTCTGAATCACAAGAAAATGTATATACTGTCTCATATTACAAGCATCCGCATCATGCTTCTATATGAGCAGTGGATACTGGATAACTGCATCAGTGCTCTCTTTTATGTCCACATTAACAGGATGTGTCATATTGTGTTTTGCTGCTGAGTGCATTCATCATCAGAACTCATTTGTTAAAAACTACATCCACAGCATTTAGTTTTCTATGATCCTTCTGTAGACAAGAGCTCTGGTATAGTAGTGGTTTGTGAAATGGACTACTGAGGAGAAGAGCCCAATTGATGCCTTCTCTGTTCATCAATCTTGACCGCGTACAGTATTTTTCTTGAAGATAAAGATAATGATAAAAAAAAATATGGGCATTACCTTTAAATATCCTATATGGCACTGTTCATGACAAGGTTATTTCTGCATCTGTCTCTCTTCTTCCAATCATCATCATCATTACCATCAAGTACCATGCCTGTTGGCGTAGGTGATCATGTCTCTCCACAACTTTTGATCTCGACAGTTATTTATCATTTCTGTTGTTGACCTTCTGCCAAGCTATTTTCTTAAGCTGCCTGGTACCTTTTCTCTTTGCTTCTCGATTTTCACAGTTGTCACAATATATTCCAGCTGTTCCCTTCTCATTGCATGGCCAAAAAAATGATGATTTCCAATAGGAAGCATTTTTATGTAGTCCAAGTTGTCTCTTCTAGACTTTCCTGCATGGATTTTTTATTGAGTTTTCTCCACTACCTTTGCTTTACCAGGTCATGTTTTCTGGGTATAGTCTTAATGTGTCACTTGATCTGATATTTGCTGCTGATGTTTTTAAAGTTAAGGTGGCAGAAATTGATTTAGAATATTCTATTTTGTATAGAACTGCATTACTTGGAGTTGGATTGGATAACTGGATTAGAACAAACTACAGTAACAATCTCTATTGTACCCATGGGCTTGAAGTCCAGCTGATTGATGGACTAATTAATCAGATTGATTCATGATTAAGGGTTTCTAAGAACAGTTTATTTATTTGTAACATTTTTACACAGATATTAGTGTAGGAAAATTGTTCATATATATATATATTTAAGTATATCCTACTGATCTGATTTGTGTTTATAAAAACATACTGAAAAGCCTGTTATTTATGCATTATTATTTGAATATAATTAATCACTGTACTTATGTAAGAAAACATACACAATGTTCCATATAGAAAACATTTGCATGTTTCTACATTCTACTGAGAAATGTATATGGATAATTCCATTTATTATTGCCCTCCTATGTTGCAAGAAAAAATATGTCTAAAGTAGCAAACGTTTGTTTTGTAGTAAAATGTTTTCAGTTAAGAAGTGCAAAGTGATAGTGTATAATTTATACTGTATATCATTGTTTCATGATGCAACAAAAGATATATAATATATATAGATAATAAGGTAAATTCATGGTGAAAAAGTAAATGTTAAATAAAATTGTTAATATGTAAATTCTATGTTATCATATCTGATGTTATTTGTTATTAAATTCTAAATACGTGAATAAATCTTCATCATCTGTTGAGTTGTATACTGACTCTGACATTTTTCTACGAAAAAAAAAAAGATTGTGTTCCTACTTGTGAACTGTGCAATATTCAATATTAATATTGGTCCACCGACTTTGGTAATTATAATTATTTGCCTGCATGTGTGTGTGTGTTTTTTTTTTAATGTATCAATATAATATATACAATATACATCAAGTATGGTGACGTATCACTACTACGGACAAGGGGTAGGGTTCGATCCCAACCGACGGCTCCGGGTTCACCCAGCCTTAAATGGGTACCGGATTTTTTCTGGGAAAGTAAAGCAGCACGGGCGTAATACCGACCACATTACCCCAAAAATCATGTGCTGAAGGTCTGTAAAATATAGGGTCACTAACACCATATTTCCCTATACGCCACTTGGCGTGACGGGGGTACTTTACTAATTTTACTTTTTTTTTATGGTGACGTATCCGAATCAGTCGGCAGAAGATAATAAATAATTAAATTCATCCATCGCACAGTCAACCGGTATATAAATTACAATATTACATTATGGTTGCATAGTAATAGTCATAGTATGATAATGAGTATCATAATGAATGAAAATGAATGATAATGTATATTACAATTACAACAATATATGGTATACAATATATATGAACGTAATAAAATATTAATATTAATTACATTAACAAATCGGACACTCTTATCTTAGAGCAAGCTAAACTATAAATAAAAAAGTGTAAAGTTAAAAGTTGATTACCTTGTTTGTAAGAAGATAAAAGAAACAGCAGAATGAGCTGGCACACGATAATCGACGTCATTATCATGTCCGGCAGAATCAAATCACAAAACCGTTCTTTTCTCAGCGATAATGAATCTGTAGTCCAAATATGAATGCATGATTTCTCCACAAAAATTTGGAAAAATCAACACAAATAAAAACAAATGGCTGGCGATGAAGTACTTGAAGTTGAAGTAGTTAAACAACAGAGAAATCCAACCACATTTTCGGCCATCGTCGTGTCCGTGTTGTGTTGTAGTAGTAGTCACTACAAGAACCTTGTTGTTCTTGCTTTCACTAAATTAGCTTCAAACGTTGTTTCAAAATGTTCGTCTAGAATTAAAAGAATATTGAGAAGTATGTGAAGAGAATGTCTGAAACGATTTGTTGTTGTTATTGTGGCAGTAGTGGCTGCTGACAGAAGCAGCAAGCAGATCTGATGGCTCTCGTCTGCTTCAAGCAGACACACTGACCCAGACGGTTCATGGACTCGCCCGATGACACGGAGCACAGGGGGGGGGCTGCTTGCTGTGGGCTCGTCCCATGACACGGAAAAAGGGGGAGGGGAAGGGAATGTCATGTTATTATTAATTCGCTCGTTGACACGGAAAAAAAGGGGGGGGGAGGAGTTAATATTTAATTGGGGGGGGGGGGGGGAAACTCACTCCTGATACTGAGGATGAGGAAAAGGAAAGTGAAAAGTAAGCATTGGAGGAGGGGGGGGGGGGTTTGACTAACTAGATGACATAGGAGGAAAGCGGTGGGGAGGGGGAGCAGGTAGGAAAAAGAAATAACGGTATTTGCCTGACGAGAAGGGAGAAGTTCGTTAAAAACGAAAGATGGTGTTATCGTTGACTCGCGTGATAACACTGACGGAGGGGGGATTATAATATCGACATATGGAGGGGGAAAGGTGGTGGGGTAGAGAGGGTGGATAATTGTGACGAACTCACCCGATGACACCGGGTGGGAAGGAAATTGTTCTCTGTGGGGGGAGTGGGACAAGGAAGGCTATCACTATCACCTTGGACTTGTCCAATTACTTCTTCCTCTTTCCTTCCTATTTTGCCTTTCAGCGTTGTGGGGAGATGTAATTTGCGGTCTTTTGCTCTTCTGTACACCTCTGCTGCTATTATGTTTCCTAGTGCTAATATTCCGTCAATTCATCTTTTTTTGTGGTCGACCCTTGGTCTGGTATTCTCGTAATGTTTATTGGGGGCTCGTTGTGATGCGTTTTGATCTTTCTGCCGTGTCACGTGGCCAAACCATTTTATCTGTTGTTTCTTTATATATTCTATGGCGGGGGCTATTCCTAGCTTTTTTCTCAGTTCCTCATTTCTGATCTTATCTCTCAGACTGTTTCCTGTCATTCGTCTGACACATTACGTACAAGTGTCCAATTACGTGGTACACAATATCACACATCACTAAACACTAACAGCCAATCATCGTATCATTATGGGCAAGTAAATGTAGCAAGAGCGACTGTCAGTCATGTAGAAAAGTTATTCGCAAAAATAGTAAGGAAAAGGCTAGTATCCATAATGGTACTACAGTTAAGGGATTCTCAAATGAGATTCGGAGAGGAAAAAAAGAGGCGTCATGCCTCGAGACTAACCAGTTCCCTAAGGTGTGAGATATTAAGTATACCTTTGTTCTTAAATAAGAGAACAGTTTTTGACTAAAGTATACCTTTGTTCTTAAATAAGAGAACAGTTTTTGACTAAAGTATACCTTTGTTCTTAAATAAGAGAACAGTTTTTGACTAAAGTATACCTTTGTTCTTAAATAAGAGAACAGTTTTTGACTAAAGTATACCTTTGTTCTTAAATAAGAGAACAGTTTTTGACTAAAGTATATCTTTGTTCTTAAATAAGAGAACAGTTTTTGACTAAAGTATACTTTTGTTCTTAAATAAGAGAACAGTTTTTGACTAAAGTATACCTTTGTTCTTAAATAAGAGAACAGTTTTTGACTAAAGTATACCATTGTTCTTAAAAAAGAGAACAGTTTTTGACTAAAGTATACCTTTGTTCTTAAATAAGAGAACAGTTTTTGACTAAAGTATACCTTTGTTCTTAAATAAGAGAACAGTTTTTGACTAAAGTATACCTTTGTTCTTAAATAGAGAACAGTTTTTGACTAAAGTATACTTTTGTTTCTAAATAAGAGAACAGTTTTTGACTAAAGTATACCTTTGTTCTTAAATAAGAGAACAGTTTTTGACTAAAGTATACCTTTGTTCTTAAATAAGAGAACAGTTTTTGACTAAAGTATACCTTTGTTCTTAAATAAGAGAACAGTTTTTGACTAAAGTATACCTTTGTTCTGAAATAAGAGAACAGTTTTTGACTAAAGTATACCTTTGTTCTGAAATAAGAGAACAGTTTTTGACTAAAGTATTTCAGTTTTCTTAAATAAGAGAACAGTTTTTGACTAAAGTATTCCAGTTTCTTAAATAAGAGAATAGTTTTTGACTAAAGTATTCCAGTTTTCTGAAATAAGAGAACAGTTTTTGACTACAGTATTCCAGTTTTCTTGAATAAGAGAACGATGAATCGTCTCCAAGATGGCGGATCTAGTCCACGTCCTCTCGATCGCTGTAGAAAGTGCACCCAGGGTCTGATTAATTTCGGATCTCCTTAGCATTTTTCTGCGTTAAAGTCAAAATGGTGATATACTCAATACATCTGTGTCGTTAAAGCGAGGTCGTAGGCCGACAATAGTCCGTTTTTGACAAATCAAGTGTTGTGAATGAGACCTTCCATCGTCTAGACTTGATCTGCGCTTTACGTCACATTGGTGCTATTCATGACTGTTGTTGGAATTCTTTGACGCAAGTTATTTCCATTTTACACATTAATGTAAACTACTTCGTCAGCCGCAGTTTTGTCTCTTTGGGGAAGTTGCTTCGTGTTTTGTTCGTCTTGGGCTGCTTACACTAGAGTAATCAGACAGAAATCTAAAGGGAGCGAGATTATGTGTTCAGCGACATTGTTGTGTGCTACGTCATCGTAATGGTTCCCTAAACCGGCCGTGCGCAAATCTTAAGGTCTGCTGTTTGATGTGCGACGGGGATAAGTTGACGACTAACTGTGTGTCTATATGTTCGGAATTGGAGTCAACAACGATGGCCTAACATCATCAAGTGCTACGACGATCATCATTTTCAAGAGGACGTGACTTACCGGTATATGGGGATAGGCGGCGGAAACAATTGAAGGCTATGCATGACAAGTGTTCCTTGTTGCAGTTTCCTCATATTGCAAGTCGCATGTCTGTATTAGTCACCTCTAGTGACTCGGGCAGAAGGTGCTCGTAAACCTGGAAGGGCCGACCATCTAAGGGCAGAATCCCCGTACAGAAAAGATCATCTGCTGCCTTGCAGGAAGATTGGGGACAATCAAAGGCTAAAGAATGCAAACCTGAATAAAATGCTGGCTAAAATTGGAGGCACTGGGCCACTGGCGCAGAACACAGTGCAACGTTTTAACAGGTATTCAAGCGGAGTGGATCTAAAAGGTTTAAACAGACAGTTGTCTTCATGTGAGAGCCTGGAGTCCTACTCTGATTGAGTCCTGATCACAGAGAGAGAGAAATAAGAGAACAGTTTTTTGACTAAAGTATTCCAGTTTTCTGAAATAAGAGAATAGTTTCTGACTAAAGTATTCCAGTTTTCTGAAATAAGAGAACAGTTTCTGACTAAAGTATTCCAGTTTTCTTAAATAAGAGAACAGTTTCTGACTAAAGTATTCCAGTTTTCTGAAATAAGAGAACAGTTTCTGACTAAAGTATTCCAGTTTTCTTAAATAAGAGAACAGTCATTGCGTTATTGAGTTATTAGCGGGTCGTCATCATTGCACTCCGAACATGTCCATAGGTGCTCAGATCCCCTCCTCAGCAAGTCTCAAAGTGTCCAGCGACTGACGACTCCAGTTCTGTTAATTAGTCTTCTTACACGCCCATTAAGCCTTCTTACACGCCCATTAAGCCTTCTTACACGCCCATTAAGCCTTCTTACACGCCCATTAAGCCTTCTTACACGCCCATTAAGCCTTCTTACACGCCCATTAAGCCTTCTTACACGCCCATTAAGTTTCTCGTTTCTGACTGTGCCCATCTTAATTCTCATCTCTTTCATCCGAAGGAGTGACGTAGACTTATGGTTGTCGAAGTCCTGTGTCCTTCCCACATCTCGGAGGGTATTGGTGATGTCCGCCCGATCCATTGGTTGCCCGTCCTCAACGACAGCGCGGCTAGCCAACCTGTCCGCTCTTTCATTTCTCCCTACTCCAGCATGTCCAGGGACATAGACAAAGGTGACCTTACGTATTTTGGATTTCTGCAACGACTCTACCCATTGCATGCGTACAAAGCCCGCCTCCACCTTTATACCATGCTCACCGAATCACTCAGTATACATGCGTGGGTGTAGTCTTGTGACTCTATCCAGTTGAATGACTTGCTCACTGCCATCACCTCCATTGTCATGCTGCTCGTGGTCATAACGTATGCACCACAGTCTTCCTTGACTACCCTGCCTGCCGAGCGTGCTCTAATAACCCATGTAATTCTTTGGTGTCGTCTTACAGATCCGTCTGTATAGATGACTGCATCTTTCTCATCGGTGTTATCCCAGATGAGACCATTGATCCCCGCATTGACCACGACTGAGTTCTGTCCCCTACATTTCCTGTCGAGTGTGACAATACACGAGAATATCCCACCTGAATGATGTAGGCACCGGTATCCACTCCTCGCCAGCGTTGATATCGGTAAGCACACAGGCCTGTTTGATGACATTTTCTGCTCGGCCCACCCATGATTTGCCTCTGTTTAGCCTGACTCTTTTTCTCTGTGTTGAGCTCGTGGTGCAATGGCACCAAGTCATAAGTGCTCGATATCTGCACTTATCTCCAGGAATGCTCGCGCCCTCCAGATCTTGATCCTGTCATCCATGGTTAGAAAGTAAAGAAGATACCTCATTGCTACACAGAGAGTGACTAAAGTAATCTAATTTTCTTAAATAAGAGAGAAAGTTTCCGACTAAAATAATCCAATTTTCTTAAATAAGAGAGAAAGTTTCTGACTAAAATAATCCAATTTTCTTAAATAAGAGAGAAAGTTTCCGACTAAAATAATCCAATTTTCTTAAATAAGAGAGAAAGTCTCTGACTAAAATAATCCAATTTTCTTAAATAAGAGAGAAAGTCTCTGACTAAAATAATCCAATTTTCTTAAATAAGAGAGAAAGTCTCTGACTAAAATAATCCAATTTTCTTAAATAAGAGAGAAAGTCTCTGACTAAAATAATCCAATTTTCTTAAATAAGAGAGAAAGTCTCTGACTAAAATAATCCAATTTTCTTAAATAAGAGAGTAAGTTTCTTACTAAAGTAATCCAGTTTTCTTTTTTTTTAATAAGTATGAGAGCATCACACCGAGTAAACAAAGAACAACTATGAAGGATACTAACAACATGCGGAGTAAGCCAACATCTAACCAACCTAACTGAAGGGCTACTAACAACATGCGGAGTAAGCCAACATCTAACCAACCTAACTGAAGGGCTACTAACAACATGCGGAGTAAGCCAACATCTAACCAACCTAACTGAAGGGCTACTAACAACATGCGGAGTAAGCCAACATCTAACCAACCTAACTGAAGGGCTACTAACAACATGCGGAGTAAGCCAACATCTAACCAACCTAACTGAAGGGCTACTAACAACATGCGGAGTAAACCAACATCTAACCAACCTAACTGAAGGGTTACTAACAACATGCGGAGTAAGTCAACATCTAACCAACCTAACTGAAGGGCTACTAACAACATGCGGAGTAAACCAACATCTAACCAACCTAACTGAAGGGTTACTAACAATATGCGGAGTAAGCCAACATCTAACCAACCTAACTGAAGGGCTCTACATCAACATCAGCTGCACAGTCAGACCAGCAGCAGGCTACACAGACCACATCGACGTTAGATCAGGTGTAAGGCAGGGGTGCATACTAAATCACCTACTGTTTATTACATACATGGACTATATATGCAAGTTAGACAACCCATCAGAGACAGAGGAGATCAACGAGCTTTTATTTGCAGACGATCAGGTACTAATACATGTAAAATAGAAGACCTACAAGAAAACTCAAATAGACTCACTAGTATAGGCACAAAATACAGCATGAAAATCAACACCAACAAAACAGAAGTTATGAATGGCACAAAAGAGAAACAGAACATCGACATAACTATAGAAGGCAGGCAACTAAAACACGCAGAGGTGTTCAAATACCTAAGAAGTGTGGTAACAAACAACAATTCACAAACAGCAGAAATAGACTCAAGATGCAGCAAAGCTTGGCAAATCATTGGACAGCTATCGCCACTATTGTCCAACAACGAAATAACTCTAGAGGCAAAACGGGCATTCTACAATACAATCTTCATCCCAACGTTGTGCTACCAATGCCAGACCTGGACCCTAGATGCAAGAACAATAAGAAAAATAACCTCTACAGAGATGAAATGTGTTAGACGAATGACAGGAAACAATCTGAGAGATAAGATCAGAAATGAAGAACTGAGAAAAAAAAAGCTAGAAATAGCCCCCGCCTTAGAATATATAAGGAAACAACAGATAAAATGGTTTGGCCACGTGACAAGGCAGAAAGAACAAAACACAACACAACTAACCTTCAACAAACGTTGTGAGAACACCAGACCCCAAGGGTCGACCACGAAAAAGATGGGTCGATGGAATATTAGAGGCACTAGGAAACATAACAGCAGCAGAGTTGAACAGAAGAGCAAAAGACCGCAAATTACATCTCCACTCAACGCTGAAAGGCAGATGAGGAAGGAAAGAAGAAGAAGAAGTTCATCATCATAAAGGTCGTTAATGTATTCTGTCCATCGTTCACTTATGCTTTCTTGTTCAATTAATAGTTCTCCTTTCATTGATCTTAAACATCTAGTTTTTTATTGCGTTTTTCTTCCTGTTAATTCTCCAATTTGTTTGTCTAGAGATCTGACATCTCATTTTTTGTTGCATCTCAATCTCTTTGCATCTCTGTTTTAGCCATGCTTCTTTTTCTTCATTGAATTTTATTACAATTTCTTTATTTAATCTCTTATACTCATCTTTGTTACCCTTATTTCTTCTTCTTGTATCCATTAGCTGTTAAATGGCATCTGTCTTCCATTTCTTTCTTGAATTTGTTCTCACTTTTGGTATGAACTCTTTTGATGTTTGTTGCATTGATTCTTTTAGCATTTCCCACTGTTCAATAATGCTTTGTATCATCTCCATGACATTGTACCTGTTCTGAATTATGATGTTATGTTTGTCTTGTAACCTCTTGTATGATTTGAGTAAAGCTAAATTTAACTTGATGTTAATTGAGGCTCGTTTTGTTGTTTTAATTTTACCCTCAGCTTTCCCACAACTGGTACATGATCACTTTTGCAATCTGACCCTGGTCTAGTTTTAATAAATACCAAACTGTTTCTAAATTTGTTGTTTATCATTATGTAGTTGATTTGATTAGCGTGTTGTCTCCTGGGCTTTTCCATTTCCACAGACGTCTTGGATGTTGCTTAAACCAGGTGTTTCCTATCATCATGTTGTATTCTTGCCCAGTCAATAAGTTTGCCACTTCTTTCATTTCTCTCTCCTAAGCCATAACAACCAACCACTTCTTCAGCTCTTTTATTCCTACTTTTGTTTTGAGATCCCCTAGAACTATAGTGTTTTCATGTACGTTGCATTTACGAAGTGCCATGATAAACTCATAGTAAAATTAATCAACTGTTTCCTCTAGACTGTCTTATGTTGGTGCATAAACTTGTATGAGACTAATATATATTGGCTTTCCATTCAGTTTCACTAAAAGGACTCCGTCAGATATTGCCCAAAATCCTTTCACTGTTCTTGCTTTTTCTGCATCAAAGATGATACCTACTCCTCTTCGGTGTTCACTACCTCCAGAATAGATTTTATGTTCATCACAATATATCTTCCCTGATCCAGTGTATCTCATTTCACACAGTTCCAATAAATGTAAACCTATCCTTTTCATTTCCTGTTTGATGTTTTCCACTTTTCCCTTTTGCATGAGTGTTCTTACGTTCCAATTTCCTATTTTCAGTGTCTGTTGTGTCTTTATTTTGCTTACAGTAGCTTGATGACGACCGGGTATCAGCTGTAGCACATGATGTCCCCTACCGAAAGAGGGTAATCCAATGGAATCCCCATTAACATTGTTGTCGTGAATTCTCTTGTTTTGGCGACTCATGATTATAGAAAGAAGTTACGACGGTAATTTTCTGTTGCCTTCCGTCGGTTTGTTTACGGTTGGCTCCGCTAGCCTTTGACTAAAAAGTATCATCCACAAGGCAGTGGGTTTGTTTTACTTCAAAGTGCCCTCCCTTTGCCTTTTACTCTCCTGAGTATACTTACAGGGCAGCCGCAGGTTGTACTGTCTACTGCATACAGTTGCAGGTTGTGCTACTGCATACAGTTGCAGGTTGTGCTGTCTACTGCATACAGTTGCAGGTTGTGCTGTCTACTGCATACAGTTGCAGGTTGTGCTGTCTACTGCATACAGTTGCACCTGACCTGAAAAAAAAAACTATAGAGAGCAAAAACAAGAATCAATGTAAGTGTGTTTGTCACGTGACAAGATGTAAACAATAAATCAGAGCCCTTACATCAAACCCTGTGAGAACAAGAAACTAAGAACTCGAAAAATATGAATAGATGAAGCACAATCGACCAATAAGGGAACATTATCTTTCCCTCCTACTTGAGATTGGTATTAGATTTTTCTGAAAAATCTTATTGCCGCTGATCATTGGAACATATGGTCCATACACTGTAAGCGTGTGTAGAGGACAACCCCTGCCTCCTCCATCTTACCCTTGGAAGGAAGAACAATAAATGATGGCTGGATATAACGCTACATGATCATCACGAGACCTTAGCTTTTCGACCCAGCCTGGTCTTATTCCAACTGTTGTTCTGAACCATTCCCTTCGGTTTCCATTAGAAAGCATCTCTCTTGTAGTTTTATCGTACACATGTTTTAAACTACAAACTCTGTTAGCCCCAAATTTGTACATCCTCATCGTCGCCCATAGGCTAATAATATAATCGATGTACAATGATATAATCGATGTTATTTGGTTATTTGGTTATGGAAGGCCCCGGTATCACTGCAAACGAATTAAAATCCATAATTGCTCAACCGCCCGTGCCAGCGTAATCATCCGAATTAATATCTCATCTCCCAAACAAAGAAAGGTAACTGTAGTTCCCATCGTAGCAGTCTCAACACACGCCAAAAGACATAAGGCGAAACCGCGAAGAAAGTGAACACAGCCAACTGTTCCCTGTCATACGATATCATCATTCATCGTAAGTAATTGGAATATCGAAACATGATCAAAACGGATGAGACACACAGCTCACGGTGTGCACAGAGCACTTAACTCAGTAGCTCCTGAACATACCATCGATGTACAATAATATCATCAATGTACAATAATATCATCGATTTACAATAATATCATCGATGTACAATAATATCATCGATGTACAATGATATCATCGATGAAAAAAACACGTCAGCTCTATTTGACAGATTCTGGCTCATGAAATTAGTTAATTTTCGTGCCGGGGCACGAGGGTGTAAGAGGTAATGAAGTACTGACAGACTTGCCAGCTTGGCTTATTTTGAGTGCGGGGTAAGCCAATAGACCGTGTTGACATTCTGAATATCCAGGGGACGCTAGACGGTAAAAACGACTCCAAAAAAATTAACCAGGAATCCGCAAACGTGAACAGACTGCAAGAATATCAAGTCAAGGCGGAAAGAGCCACAGAGGAATGAGTCCGAAGAAGATTTGTCAGACAACAGAACACCGGTGTAGTTAGTCGCTACATAGTAAACAAAGAGTAAAGAGCCCCATCACGCCAAGTGCCCTATAGGGAATATGGTGTTAGTTAAATTTTACAGACCTTCGGCACATGATTTATGGGGTAATGTAGTCGGTATTACGCTCGTGCTGCTTTACTTTCCCAGAAAAAAATCCGGTACCCATTTAAGGCTGGATGAACCCGGAAGCCGTCGGTTGGGATCGAACCCTACCCCTTGTCCTTTGTAGTCCAGTTCACTAACCACTGAGCTATCGCGGCTCCCTAGTCTCTACATGTTGAGGGATACAATTCGGATGAGATCTGAGCACTTATTGACTCTGTCCGATGTACATTGAGGATGACTTCTCAACTAAAACAGTCCAGCCTTTTAATTCTTCCTCTTCTTCATCTTTCCTTCCTCATTTGCCTATCAGCGTCGAGGGGAGATATAATTTGCGGTCTTTTGCTCTTCTGTTCACCTCTGCTGCTGTTATCTTTCCTAGGACCTCTAATATTCCATCGACCCATCTTTTTCGTGGTCGACCCTTGGGTCTGGTGTTCTCACAACGGTTGTTGAAGGCTCGTTGTGTTGTGTTTTGATCTTTCTGCCTTGTCACGTGGCCAAACTATTTTATCTGTTGTTTCATTATATATTCTATGGCAGGGGCTATTCCTAGCTTTTTTCTCAGTTCTTCATTTGTGATCTTATCTCTCAGACTGTTTCCTGTCATTCGTCTAACACATTTCATCTCTGTAGAGGTTATTTTTCTTATTGTTCTTGCATCTAGAGTCCAGGTCTGGCATTGGTAGCAGAACGTTGGGATGAAGATTGTATTGTGTAGTGCTCGTTTTGCCTCCAGAGTTATTTCCTTGTTGGACAATAGTGGTGATAACTGTCCGATGATTTGACAAGCTTTGTTGCATCTTGATTCTATCTCTGCTGTTTGTGAATTGTCGTTTGTCATTGAACTTCCTAGGTATTTGAATTCATCTAGTTGTTTTAGTTGCCTGCCTTCTATAGTTATGTTGATGTTCTGTTTATTTTTGGCGACATTAATGACTTCTGTTTTGTTGATGTTGATTTTCACGCTGTATTTTGTGCCTGAGCTGTTGCGTTTTAACTGAAGGGACTAAACAACCCGGCGTTTTGGATGAAATAACCAATCAAACGTTAGCTTGTCATATCTATTTTTTAAAAGTCACACAACACTGCTCCTGGTCCAGATGGTATTCGGTACGATGACATAGACGATTTAGCTGACAACGACTTGAAAAAACTGGCCAATGAGTTTAACTCCAGTATTCGGAGTGGCCAGATTAAGGAGGAGTGGCTACACAGGCTACTTACTACCGCTACCGAAGCCAAACAAGGACCATTCTCAGATCAGTGCCTACAGAATCATCACAATGCAGAACACTGCGGGCAAGCTGCTGGAGAAAATAGTTGCCCGTGTCCTCACCTGTCACCTTGAACAGAAACGCGCATTCCCACCCACACTCGGAGGTTGTAGATATAACAAAGAGACATGGCTCAATGCGGTAGTCTTTGCCTATGACGTCTTCGAAGGCTTCCACAGACGAGAGGAGACATGTGCTGCTGCTATAGATCTGGAGGATGCATACAACAGGGTACCATTTGAATATCTCATGCATATTCTCCTCAAGCTGGCGGTGCACCCCTTCCTCATTAGATGGATCGCCGCTGTTTCAGGGGAAGGTGATACTCAGATGTGGAAGTTGGTCTACCGAGCCAACATTCATTTGTCCAGGGCTGCCACAAGGTTCACCATTGTCACCAGTTCTATTTAACGTGTACACAATAACGATCAAGGAACAACAGCTGGATGGGAGGGGAAGAACTATGACTTTTGCTGATAATATTCTGGTATATCGACAGGGAAGAGACAAACGGGGAATCGCCTCCACAATGCAAGACGAACTCGATCGCATTTCTTCCTGGTGTGGGGTTTCAGGTGCCTTGGTTAATCCTCATAAAACATCAGTTTCATGGTTCTCCCTTAACAATCATATCGTTAATACGACCACACCGGTAGTACGAATGGGAGCTGATGAGGTGACCAGGGACAAGTTGATGATATACCTTGGAGTTAAGTTTGATCGCAGCCTGTGTTTTCGGGACCACGTCGACCATGTGATAACAAAATCCCGCAAAGGATTAGCCGCCTTGAAGGTCATGGCAGCTGCCAACATCGAGCAGAGCTACTTACCCTTCTGCTCCAGGGATTAGTCCACGCACCAATCGAGTATGCCCTGACAATTCTTACTGTCAGTACGACTCAAATTGATAGGCTGGAGAAAATACAAAATGAAGCCATGCGCATTATCCTGGGATGTACGAGGGACAGACACTCCCTGTGTAGCAATTAGGTATCTTCTTGACTTTAAAACCATGGATGACAGAATCAAGATCTGGAGAGCACGAGCATACCTGAAGATTAGTACAGATAAAGAGCATCCATTGCACCACGTGCTCAACACAGTGAAAGGTGCCAGGCTAAAAAGAGGCAAATCATGGGTGGGTCATGCAGAAGATGTCATCAAACAGGTCTGTGGGCTTACCAATATCAGCGTTGGTGAGGAATGGATACCGGTGCCTACGCCATTCAAGGGGACTTTCTGGTGTATTGTCACACTCAACAGGAAAAGTAGGGAACAGAACCTGGTCGTGGTTAATGCCGAGGTCAACGGTCTCATCTGCGATAACACCGATGAGAAAGATGCAGTCATCTATACAGACGGATCTGTAATACGACACCAAAGAAGTGCATGGGCATTTACAGCACGCTCCACAGGCAGAATAGTCAAGGAAGACAGTGGTGCATACGTCATGACCACGAGCAGCATGACGATGGAGGTGATGGCAGTGACCAAGGCATTCAAATGGTTAGAGTCACAAGACTACACCCACGCATGTATACTGAGTGATTCGATGAGCATGATAAAAAAAGTGGAGGCGGGTTCTGTACGCATGCAATGGGTAGAGTCGTTGCAGAAATCCAAAATACGTAAGGTCACCTTTGTCTATGTCCCTGGACATGCGGGAGCACGGGGAAATGAAAGAGTGGACAGGTTGGCTAGCCGCGCTGTCGTTGAGGACGGGCAACCAATGGATCGGGCGGACATCATCAATGCCCTCCGAGATGTTGGAAGGGGACATTTCCTCGGCAGCTATAAGTCTACGTCACTCCTTCGGATGAAAGTGATGAGAATTAAGATGGGCTCAGCCAGAAACGAGAAACTTAATGGGCGTGTAAGAATTAACAGAACTGGAGTCGTCAGTCGCTGGACACTTTGAGACTTGCTGAGGAGGGGATCTGAGCACCTATGGACATGTTCGGAGTGCAATGATGATGACCCGCTAATAATTCAAGAACTCAATCTATTTTATTTTCTTGTTTACGTTTGTCATCAGCTATTGCACAATTGATAATTATCGTCTTAGCTCTAAGGGCAACCCCAGGTGTTTCCCAGGTCTGGGTGTTTCCCAGCGCCAACTCGGACTCGATGAATTTCAAATTATAATCTCCCCCCCCCCCCATATAATGACGTTTTAAAACTATTTTTGGATACCAGATGCGGTCTAATATTACCTAGAAGATAATGGATATTCGATTAGAGATTAATTCGAATGATTTCACTGACACGGGCGGTTGAGCTATAATGGATTTTCATTCGTTTGCAGTGATACCGGGGCCTTCGACTAACTACAACTACCACCTAGAAGACAGAATGGAGTGCCTCGCCAACATGCAGGCCTACCACCTAGAAGACAGAACGGAGTGCCTCGCCAACAAGCAGGCCTACCACCTAGAAGACAACGGATTGCCTCGCCAACAAGCAGGCCTACCACCTAGAAGAAAGAAAGGAGTGCCTCGCCAACAAACAGGCCTACCACCTACAAGACAGAACGGATTGCCTCGCCAACAAGCAGGCCTACCACCTACAAGACAGAACGGATTGCCTCGCCAACAAGCAGGCCTACCACCTACAAGACAGAACGGAGTGCCTCGCCAACAAGCAGGCCTACCACCTACAAGACAGAATGGATTGCCTCGCCAACAAGCAGGCCTACCACATAGAAGACAGAATGGATTGCCTCGCCAACAAGCAGGCCTACCACCTAGAAGACAGAACGGATTGCCTCGCCAACAAGCAGGCCTACCACCTACAAGACAGAATGGATTGCCTCGCCAACAAGCAGGCCTACCGCCTAGAAGACAGAACGGATTGCCTCGCCAACAAGCAGGCCTACCACCTACAAGACAGAACGGATTGCCTTGCCAACAAGCAGACCTACCACCTACAAGACAGAACGGATTGCCTTGCCAACAAGCAGAGGCCTACCACCTAGAAGACAGAACGGATTGCCTTGCCAACAAGCAGGCCTACCACCTAGAAGACAGAATGGATTGCCTTGCCAACAAGCAGACCTACCACCTACAAGACAGAACGGATTGCCTCGCCAACAAGCAGGCCTACCACCTAGAAGACAGAACGGAGTGCCTCGCCAACAAGCAGGCCTACCACCTAGAAGACAGAACGGAGTGCCTCGCCAACAAGCAGGCCTACCACCTACAAGACAGAACGGATTGCCTCGCCAACAAGCAGGCCTACCACCTACAAGACAGAACGGATTGCCTCGCCAACAAGCAGGCCTACCACCTAGAAGACAGAACGGAGTGCCTTGCCAACAAGCAAGCAGCACCCCAAAGTGAACTAAACTTCAATGACGCAGATTCACATCCGTACCTTTATTTCAGAGATAAATGATTGATGTGTGAGACTGCTATTGAACTACGGGAACCTGCTAATGACAACACTTTGACACTATCTGATGGGCACATCATTCACACTTTTCTTCGTTTTATTCTGCGCTCACACAATTAGATTGGGGTCACGTGTTCTCTGACGAAATCTGCTGCCTGTTTCCAAGTTTTAGCTCAAACAGTTTGATTTCGAGAATGGTGGGTGCATGTACTGGAAGCATGTGTGCTGAAGACAGTTTTGTCTGAAATGATTTATTGCGATTTGCTTGTTCACCTAGCACAGGCTGGGCTTTCTGGAACCATCGCCGCCGATATCTCAGAGCCTGTCCACTGAGGGGGGACCGACCAATAGTTGTGACGTTTTCAGCATTGCGAGCAGGGGTGGTTGTGGGTAAAATGCGGTCAGCCATCTACAGCTCGCATAGCTCGAGACGTCACAAGTATTGGGCTATTTTGGGGATAATCCCCTCAGCGAGCAGGCTTGGAGATACCGGTGGCGTGGAATGTAGACTTGGAAGAGACATTAAGTGGAGTGGTTAATAAATGTTGTAAATTATTGTATTTTTTTGCTGTTGTTGCCAATATTAAGTGGAGTGGTTAATAATTTTTGTAAATTATTGTATTTTTTTGCTGTTGTTGCCAATATTAAGTGGAGTGGTTAATAATTTTTGTAAATTATTGTATTTTTTTACTGTTGTTGCCAATAGTAAGTGGAGTGGTTGATAATTTTTGTAAATTATTGTATTTGTTTGCTGTTGTTGCCAATATTAAGTGGAGTGGTTAATGATTTTTGTAAATTATTGTATTTTTTTGCTGTTGTTGCCAATATTAAGTGGTGTGGTTAATAATTTTTGTAACTTATTTTAGTTTTTTGCTGTTGTTGCCAATAGTAAGTGGAGTGGTTAATAATTTTTGTAAATTATTGTATTTTGTTGTTGTTGTTGCCAATATTAAGTGGAGTGGTTAATAATTTTTGTAAATTATTGTACTTTTTGTTGTTGTTGTTGCCAATATTAAGTGGAGTGGTTAATAATTTTTGTAAATTATTGTACTTTTTGTTGTTGCCAATATTACGTTGGAGTGGTTAATAATTTATGTTAATTATTTTATCTTTTTTTTTTTAACTTAGATTCAGACAAGTCATACTCGGAATATAAGTTGTTTGGCATAATATAAACTACCTGGTATATCTTGATGATGAGTCTAATACACAATTAAAGTAAAAGGGACAGTATTAACATATGTCATTAAATTCAAATATCTAAGAACGATGATGATTTCTGATGGTAGATGTACGACATATAGGTCAGGTAAGAAGTGCATTTTGAAACACATGAGAAAGGTAAGTAGTTAATTTTCATCGACGAGAATAAGAAAAAAGAAGAGTTCTTCGGTGTTATCTGGAGCCAGTCTTGACATGTGGTCGTGAATCATAGACAATAAAACAACAGATAAGAAATCATTGGAAACTACATAAAGGTGCTTTTTATTGAAGAATATTGATAATACAATAGACCAGAGGTTGGCATTCAGGGGAGTCAATGAAAATCGTGACTCCTCTAATATTTGATCAGAATATATAAGACAATCACATTCCGGCTCAATGGGTTAAATGTCAGTGTACAACCAGCCACCGTAGTGTAGCCGTGATACAGCACAAGTAATTAGAGCTGTTACTAGTAAATTGGGAGCCACGATAGCTCAGTGGTTAGTGAACTGGACTGCCATAGGACAAGAGGTAGGGTTCGATCCCAACCGACGGTTTCCGGTTCACCGTGCCTTTAATGGGTACCGGATTTTTTTATGGGAAAGTAAAGCGACTTGGGCCACTGACCACATTACCCCAAAAATCATGTGCTAAAGGTATGTAAAATTTATGGTCACTAACACCATATTACATATCCGCCACTTGACGTGACTGGGGTACTTTACTTTTTTTTCTTTATTTTCTTTTTTTTTTACAAGTAAATTGGTCTGAATGTCTATGGAGATCAAACCTACTACAAGGATATCTATCGACCTTGCTTTGTGTATGAGAACTAGGTAGGTCAGTTCAGCAATCACTTCCCTTGTTGCTATGACAACAGTGGTTCAACTAATCAGAAAGTTTTTCCTTCTCTTTACCGTAACGTATAGAACTGCATAGACCGACATGAGGCCAATTTTACCATAACTATTTAAATCACTGCATCTTTATATTTAAAAAAAAAGAAAAGAACAAAACTAAGAGATGTTACTCAGCAGCAAAACGATATTTTCTCCATAACTTGCAACGCAAATAACTAAGATATTAATTATGATGTAATTATAATAATTTAGTACAATAATCGATTGAACTAATTTATATAGCGCACTTTTCTTTATTCCAGGTTATAAGGTTACGGGTCAACCTAAAGTGTCTGTGTCACGTCCTGGCTTCCTCAAGTTTAGACCCACCCCTGCAAAGGGCTGGTGAAAGGGATAGCGAGGGTGTTCAAAACGAGGCCCAAGAAAATAGTACATTTATTTCTAGCCACAGAAGGAAACTGTCACTATTTGTGGCCGTGTAATGAGAAGAGAGCATCTAGAATAGAAAAAAACCGTTGAGGAAACTAGAGATAGAGGGAAAACTAAAACTAAAACGACACATAGTACCATTGCTGGTGCATGTCGGGGGGGGGGGGGGGGGGACGATAGAACCAGAGGGCACCACATAAAGGCCGCTTGGTCAAGCAGTCGTGTGAGACTCAGGATTTTTATTTCACCCCCGATAGAAAAAATCCTTTCTGTCTACCGCGGGCTTCGAACACCGTACGTCAGCTTTTCAGCCAGCGGAACAGTGGTTTTAGCCGCACGGCCACGCGCACCTCGATAGAGGGGAAACAAAGTGAAAAACATAAGGCAAGTTAAGAGAATAGTTTAGTAAAAGGTGAAGAACATAATGGAAATGTAGAGATAGAGATTTGTGTAGAGACATGATCATCTACGCCAGCAGGCATGGTACTTGTTAAAGATAATGATGTTTTTTTTTTTTAAATCCTCAATTCACTTAAGAGGGGTGGGGGCATACTTAATGCAAACTTAGAAATGAGAGTTCGGTTAGTCTGGTGGCGAGACTATTTACATCGAAGATGCAACTTTGGCTACAAATAACTGCTGCTTTACAGAAAGGAAAATCTAAAGGTTAGGGAAACAGTCTCATGTAAACGAGAGTTGAATAAGACTGTATACACAGTCTGCACGATGAAAAACACGGTCCATGAACCGCTAAAACCAGAAGGAAGAAATTGTTGTATTTTTAAAGGAATCAATGTAACGTTTGTTTATTGTTGATTGTTGTATAAGTAGCAGTACTGTTGTATAGTTACTATAAATAGCAACCTGAATAAATGCAGCACATTTGTTGGTCTCATTCTTGCGTTCATTCAACGAATATTCATGAACGCTTCTCTTCATTGCCGACCATGAAAGGGTGTTAAGTGGGCGTTAATGCGCCGTGTTGTATTTTACAGCAAAATTGTACTTGCGCCATTAGGTTCAACATATCCGACTTAAGTATGAAATATTTAGGAACCGGTTGCCTTTCCTCTCGATCCTTATTCACTTGACCATACTTGTTTGTCTGTTACTAGAAGTGGTGTCGGTATAGTTTCGGTTCACTAATCCGGACTCAAGCAGACAGCTTTGAGTCGCTGAACGTTTTTAGTCCTGATGCTTGCATACAGCACATGAAATCACAACTTACATGGATGGGGTTTTTATCTTGTAAACAACATCATCGTGTTCGGACAGTGCCTGGGCTGTTAGCACCTGCATGAAGACACATGAAGGTCTGTAGTGCGCTCACAAATGTTTGCCGCTGTTTACATGTTTGTATCTTAGCATTGGCGAAGTAAACAATATATTTATATTTACATCATGGTCAACTTGATGTCACAATGTGCTGTGCTACGGATGGCCGGCTACATATGTTTTAACAACAACTGCCTTTTGGGGGGCAGCCATCATCGTACGTAACGTCATTGTGGTGTCTGAGGTGAACAGGTCTCGCTGGGATTGCGGCAAGATACGGTCCAAGACCAGTAAGATCCAGTCGGAGCGACCTTTTGTTTTAGTCAACAGTGCAAAAATGGACTCCAAATTGTTTGGGTGAATTGACATCTGAAAAAAAAATGACATTTGAAGAAAGAAATGCATTTCTCTGTGGTGACTTCAATACAAAGGGTAAGTCCTGGGGTGACGTCTCTTCCAACAAACAGTGTGAGGAACTTGGACACGAACTTGAAAGTATGGACCTAGTCTACATCAACAGCAGTTGTGCCACCATATACCGAGCCAGTATGTGAGTGAAGACAATGATCTATTTCTGGTATCCCCACCTCTCACTAGAGTATACAATCGGAGTTTCCTAGGACATCATGGAAGTGATCATAGCTCTAGCGGCATTCTTTTGGACAAGGGTAGATCCAGGAAACACAGGCCACCCACACATCACAGATGTTTGCAAGACAGGGTGCAATAAGCGCGGTATTCAAAACTGTAGAATGAAAAGTTGGGAGCAACTCCCAGGTGGAGAAGAACTTTTGGATAAGCGACGGGCAGTTGGGAAATGGCAATGAACCGAGAAGAGAACCAACATGAGCCAACCTGACATCATCGTTTTGTAACAAGACGTGGACTTGAAAGTCGATTTTTAAAGACTTCGGCAAAGCAGGTCAAAGGTGAGGACAGAGTTCTGTGAGCAAAGTTAAATCACTAGAATTATTCCAGCGGCTTCACGTGAGTATGAAGGATGATTGAGTGTGTGACGTCCAGAGCTTAGATCTTACCTGGCAGAGATCTGACGAAAACAAGGGTCATCATCAAGTACCGGGCCTGCTGGCGTAGGTGATCATGTCTCTCCACAACTTGCGATCACGACAGTTATTTATCATTTCTGCTGTTGACCTTCTGCCAAGCCATTCTTTTAAACTGTCTGCTATTTTTTCTCTTTGCTTGCTTCTATCTCTTCGTCCCTCAAAACACGGGTAGAGCGCTATAATGTAACTACCTTGAGAAGAACGTTGAAACGGATGTTGTGGATCGTGGCGATGCCAGAGTGACAGGTGTAGGGCCAGAAGAAAGGAGTAGAATGTGATGTTACAGTGGATGAGATCACTTGTTGAAGCGTCCAAGTAGCAGTGCCCCAGGTCTTGATGACATTTGGTATGAGCATATTGGTTTGATGAGGTTTGGAGGAACTAGCAAGTATCTATAACGGTAGTATGAGCACATTGGTGAGTTGTATGATGAGGTTTGGAGGAACTAGCAAGTATCTATAACGGTAGTATGAGCACATTGGTGAGTTGTATGATGAGGTTTGGAGGAACTAGCAAGTATCTATAACGGTAGTATGAGCACATTGATGAGTTGTATGATGAGGTTTGGAGCAACTAGCAAGTATCTATAACGGTAGTATGAGCACATTGATGAGTTGTATGATGAGGTTTGGAGGAACTAGCAAGTATCTATAACGGTAGTATGAGCACATTGATGAGTTGTATGATGAGGTTTGGAGGAACTAGCAAGTATCTATAACGGTAGTATGAGCACATTGTCGAGTTGTTTGATGAGGTTTGGAGGAACTAGCAAGTATCTATAACGGTAGAATGAACACATTGGTGAGTTGTGTGATGAGGTTTGGAGGAACTAGCAAGTATCTATAACGGTAGTATGAACACATTGGTGAGTTGTATGATGAGGTTTGGAGGAACTAGCAAGTATCTATAACGGTAGTATGAACACATTGGTGAGTTGTATGATGAGGTTTGGAGGAACTAGCAAGTATCTATAACGGTAGTATGAGCACATTGGTGAGTTGTATGATGAGGTTTGGAGGAACTAGCAAGTATCTATAACGGTAGTGTGAGCACATTGATGAGTTGTATGATGAGGTTTGGAGGAACTAGCAAGTATCTATAACGGTAGTATGAGCACATTGATGAGTTGTATGATGAGGTTTGGAGGAACTAGCAAGTATCTATAACGGTAGTATGAGCACATTGATGAGTTGTATAATGAGGTTTGGAGGAACTAGCAAGTATCTATAACGGTAGTATGAGCACATTGTCGAGTTGTTTGATGAGGTTTGGAGGAACTAGCAAGTATCTATAACGGTAGAATGAACACATTGGTGAGTTGTGTGATGAGGTTTGGAGGAACTAGCAAGTATCTATAACGGTAGTATGAACACATTGGTGAGTTGTATGATGAGGTTTGGAGGAACTAGCAAGTATCTATAACGGTAGTATGAACACATTGGTGAGTTGTATGATGAGGTTTGGAGGAGCTAGCAAGTATCTATAACGGTAGTATGAACACATTGGTGAGTTGTTTGATGAGGTTTGGAGGAACTAGCAAGTATCTATAACGGTAGAATAAACACATTGGTGAGTTGTGAGATGAGCTTTGGAGGAACTAGCAAGTATCTATAACGGTAGTGTGAGCACATTGTCGAGTTGTTTGATGAGGTTTGGTGGAGCTAGCAAGTATCTATAACGGTAGTATGAGCACATTGATGAGTTGTATGATGAGGTTTGGAGGAACTAGCAAGTATCTATAACGGTAGTATGAGCACATGGATGAGTTGTCTGATGAGGTTTGGAGGAACTAGCAAGTATCTATAACGGTAGTATGAGCACATTGATGAGTTGTCTGATGAGGTTTGGAGGAACAAGCAAGTATCTATAACGGTAGTATGAGCACATTGGTGAGTTGTCTGATGAGGTTTGGAGGAACTAGCAAGTATTCATTAACGGTAGTATGAGCACATTGGTGAGTTGTTTGATGAGGTTTGGTGGAGCTAGCAAGTATCTATAACGGTAGTGTGAGCACATTGTCGAGTTGTTTGATGAGGTTTGGAGGAACTAGCAAGTATCTATAACGGTAGTATGAGCACATTGGTGAGTTTTCCGATGAGGTTTGGAGGAGCTAGCAAGTATTTATAACGGTAGTATGAGCACATTGTCGAGTTGTTTGATGAGGTTTGGTGGAGCTAGCAAGTATCTATAACGGTAGTGTGAGCACATTGTCGAGTTGTTTGATGAGGTTTGGAGGAACTAGCAAGTATCTATAACGGCAGTGTGAGCACATTGTCGAGTTGTTTGATGTGGTTTGGAGGAACTAGCAAGTATCTATAACGGCAGTGTGAGCACATTGTCGAGTTGTTTGATGAGGTTTGGAGGAACTAGCAAGTATCTATAACGGTAGAATGAACACATTGGTGAGTTGTGTGATGAGGTTTGGAGGAACTAGCAAGTATCTATAACGGTAGTATGAACACATTGGTGAGTTGTATGATGAGGTTTGGAGGAACTAGCAAGTATCTATAACGGTAGTATGAACACATTGGTGAGTTGTATGATGAGGTTTGGAGGAACTAGCAAGTATCTATAACGGTAGTATGAACACATTGGTGAGTTGTTTGATGAGGTTTGGAGGAACTAGCAAGTATCTATAACGGTAGTATGAACACATTGGTGAGTTGTATGATGAGGTTTGGAGGAACTAGCAAGTATCTATAACGGTAGTATGAACACATTGGTGAGTTGTATGATGAGGTTTGGAGGAACTAGCAAGTATCTATAACGGTAGTATGAGCACATTGTCGAGTTGTTTGATGAGGTTTGGAGGAACTAGCAAGTATCTATAACGGTAGTATGAACACATTGGTGAGTTGTCTGATGAGGTTTGGAGGAACTAGCAAGTATCTATAACGGTAGTATGAGCACATTGTCGAGTTGTTTGATGAGGTTTGGTGGAGCTAACAAGTATCTATAACGGTAGAATGAACACATTGGTGAGTTGTGAGATGAGCTTTGGAGGAACTAGCAAGTATCTATAACGGTAGTGTGAGCACATTGTCGAGTTGTTTGATGAGGTTTGGTGGAGCTAGCAAGTATCTATAACGGTAGTATGAGCACATTGATGAGTTGTATGATGAGGTTTGGAGGAACTAGCAAGTATCTATAACGGTAGTATGAGCACATGGATGAGTTGTCTGATTAGGTTTGGAGGAACTAGCAAGTATCTATAACGGTAGTATGAGCACATTGATGAGTTGTCTGATGAGGTTTGGCGGAACAAGCAAGTATCTATAACGGTAGTATGAGCACATTGTCGAGTTGTCTGATGAGGTTTGGAGGAACTAGCAAGTATTCATTAACGGTAGTATGAGCACATTGGTGAGTTGTTTGATGAGGTTTGGTGGAGCTAGCAAGTATCTATAACGGTAGTGTGAGCACATTGTCGAGTTGTTTGATGAGGTTTGGAGTAACTAGCAAGTATCTATAACGGTAGTATGAGCACATTGGTGAGTTTTCTGATGAGGTTTGGAGGAACTAGCAAGTATTTATAACGGTAGTATGAGCACATTGTCGAGTTGTTTGATGAGGTTTGGTGGAGCTAGCAAGTATCTATAACGGTAGTGTGAGCACATTGTCGAGTTGTTTGATGAGGTTTGGAGGAACTAGCAAGTATCTATAACGGCAGTGTGAGCACATTGTCGAGTTGTTTGATGTGGTTTGGAGGAACTAGCAAGTATCTATAACGGCAGTGTGAGCACATTGTCGAGTTGTTTGATGAGGTTTGGAGGAACTAGCAAGTATCTATAACGGCAGTGTGAGCACATTGTCGAGTTGTTTGAAGAGGTTTGGAGGAACTAGCAAGTATCTATAACGGCAGTGTGAGCACATTGTCGAGTTGTTTGATGTGGTTTGGAGGAACTAGCAAGTATCTATAACGGCAGTGTGAGCACGTTGTCGAGTTGTTTGATGTGGTTTGGAGGAACTAGCAAGTATCTATAACGGTAGTATGAGCACATTGTCGAGTTGTTTGATGAGGTTTGGTAGAACTAGCAAGTATCTATAACGGCAGTGTGAGCACATTGTCGAGTGGTTTGATGAGGTTTGGTAGAACTAGCAAGTATTCATTAACGGTAGTATGAGCACATTGGTGAGTTGTTTGATGAGGTTTGGCGGAGCTAGCAAGTATCTATAACGGTAGTGTGAGCACATTGTCGAGTTGTTTGATGAGGTTTGGAGGAACTAGCAAGTATCTATAACGGTAGTATGAGCACATTGGTGAGTTGTCTGATGAGGTTTGGAGGAACTAGCAAGTATTTATAACGGTAGTATGAGCACATTGGTGAGTTGTTTGATGAGGTTTGGTGGAGCTAGCAAGTATCTATAACGGTAGTGTGAGCACATTGTCGAGTTGTTTGATGAGGTTTTGAGGAACTAGCAAGTATCTATAACGGCAGTGTGAGCACATTGTCGAGTTGTTTGATGTGGTTTGGAGGAACTAGCAAGTATCTATAACGGCAGTGTGAGCACATTGTCGAGTTGTTTGATGAGGTTTGGAGGAACTAGCAAGTATCTATAACGGCAGTGTGAGCACATTGTCGAGTTGTTTGATGAGGTTTGGAGGAACTAGCAAGTATCTATAACGGCAGTGTGAGCACATTGTCGAGTTGTTTGATGTGGTTTGGAGGAACTAGCAAGTATCTATAACGGCAGTGTGAGCACATTGTCGAGTTGTTTGATGTGGTTTGGAGGAACTAGCAAGTATCTATAACGGTAGTATGAGCACTTTGTCGAGTTGTTTGATGAGGTTTGGTAGAACTAGCAAGTATCTATAACGGCAGTGTGAGCACATTGTCGAGTTGTTTGATGAGGTTTGGTAGAACTAGCAAGTATCTATAACGGTAGTATGAGCACATTGTCGAGTTGTTTGATGTGGTTTGGAGGAACTAGCAAGTATCTATAACGGTAGTGTGAGCACATTGTCGAGTTGTGTGATAAGGTTTGGTAAAACTAGCAAGTATCTATAACGGCAGTATGAGCACATTGTCGAGTTGTTTGATGTGGTTTGGAGGAACTAGCAAGTATCTATAACGGCAGTATGAGCACATTGTCGTGTTGTTTGATGTGGTTTGGAGGAACTAGCAAGTATCTATAACGGTAGTATGAGCACATTGTCGAGTTGTTTGATGAGGTTTGGTAGAACTAGCAAGTATCTATAACGGTAGTATGAGCACATTGTCGAGTTGTGTGATAAGGTTTGGTAAAACTAGCAAGTATCTATAACGGCAGTGTGAGCACATTGTCGAGTTGTTTGATGAGGTTTGGTAGAACTAGCAAGTATCTATAACGGTAGTATGAGCACATTGTCGAGTTGTTTGATGAGGTTTGGTAGAACTAGCAAGTATCTATAACGGTAGTATGAGCACATTGTCGAGTTGTGTGATAAGGTTTGGTAAAACTAGCAAGTATCTATAACGGCAGTGTGAGCACATTGTCGAGTTGTTTGATGAGGTTTGGTAGAACTAGCAAGTATCTATAACGGTAGTATGAGCACATTGTCGAGTTGTGTGATGAGGTTTGGTAGAACTAGCAAGTATCTATAACGGTAGTATGAGCACATTGTCGAGTTGTGTGATGAGGTTTGGTAGAACTAGCAAGTATCTATAACGGTAGTATGAGCACATTGTCGAGTTGTGTGATGAGGTTTGGTAGAACTAGCAAGTATCTATTATGGCGGTGTTAGGACATTGACGACAATATGGAGGATAGGCGATAGGGATCCGTTGAGGCACTGTCTGAAAAGTGTTCCTTGTTGCAGTTTCCCCTTATTTCAAGTCCAGACTGTTGCTGGAGCTACTGAGTGGTGCTGTGTGCATACTGTGAGCTGTGTGTTTCATCTTGATGGTGTTTTTAAATCCAGATTGCTTACGATGAATGATGATATCATATGACGAAGAACAGTTCAGATGTTTTCACTGGCTGTGCTATAATACACCGAATGTCTTTTGACGTGTGCTATGTTTGCTACGATGGGGACTGTAACTGCTTCTCTTTGTTGTGATATTCGATGAGATGTTACTTCGGATGATTCCACTGGCACGAGCGGTTGAGAAATTATGGAATTCCATTCGATTGTAGTTATACCAGGGCCTTCGAATAAAACCATAACCATTGGCGAGTTGTCTGATGAAGGTTTGGAGAAACTAATAAGCATCTATAAAGACAGCATCGAGAACACTACTGTCAGTGAAGACTGGCTTTATAGTTATTTGGTACCTCTGCCGAAGCCGGGCAAAGACCATTTGAAAAAACAAGACTGTCACATAATTGCCATGCAAGATATGATGGGTAAATTGTTGGAGAAGATAATTGATAAGAAATTAACCTACCAGCTGAAAAGGCTGCGTATTTTCCCCCTACCCTTGTAGGGTACCATCTAGACACAGAGGCTTGAGAGACTGAATGTTGCAATCTTTGTTCATGATGATGGCCCTTGGAGGGTACCATCTAGACACAGAGACTTGTGAGACTGAATGTTGCAATCTTTGTTCGTGATGATGGCCCTTGGAGGGTACCATCTAGACACAGAGACTTGTGAGACTGAATGTTGCAATCTTTGTTCATGATGATGGCCCTTGGAGGGTACCATCTAGACACAGAGACTTGTGAGACTGAATGTTGCAATCTTTGTTCATGATGATGGCCCTTGGAGGGTACCATCTAGAACAGAGGCTTGAGAGACTGAATGTTGCAATCTTTGTTCATGATGATGGCCCTTGGAGGGTACCATCTAGACACAGAGGCTTGAGAGACTGAATGTTGCAATCTTTGTTCATGATGATGGCCCTTGTAGGGTACCATCTAGAACAGAGGCTTGAGAGACTGAATGTTGCAATCTTTGTTCATGATGATGGCCCTTGTAGGGTACCATCTAGACACAGAGGCTTGAGAGACTGAATGTTGCAATCTTTGTTCGTGATGATGGCCCTTGGAGGGTACCATCTAGACACAGAGGCTTGAGAGACTGAATGTTGCAATCTTTGTTCATGATGATGGCCCTTGGAGGGTACCATCTAGACACAGAGGCTTGAGAGACTGAATGTTGCAATCTTTGTTCATGATGATGGCCCTTGGAGGGTACCATCTAGACACAGAGGCTTGAGAGACTGAATGTTGCAATCTTTGTTCATGATGATGGCCCTTGGAGGGTACCATCTAGACACAGAGGCTTGAGAGACTGAATGTTGCAATCTTTGTTCATGATGATGGCCCTTGGAGGGTACCATCTAGACACAGAGGCTTGAGAGACTGAATGTTGCAATCTTTGTTCATGATGATGGCCCTTGGAGGGTACCATCTAGACACAGAGGCTTGAGAGACTGAATGTTGCAATCTTTGTTCATGATGATGGCCCTTGGAGGGTACCATCTAGACACAGAGGCTTGAGAGACTGAATGTTGCAATCTTTGTTCATGATGATGGCCCTTGGAGGGTACCATCTAGACACAGAGGCTTGAGAGACTGAATGTTGCAATCTTTGTTCATGATGATGGCTTTCGGGCATTGAAAAATTTGCTGCTGCAGTTGGTCTAGACAGTGCCTACAACAGAATACCACTGAATTTCCTGATGTTTCAACTCCTTGAACCCAAGATCAGTCATGTCCTCCTTAATTACATTTCTTCGGGCTTTTCCAACAAAATGTGGTATTTAAATCGGTGCGTGGACCTCCAAACCAACAAAATGTGGTATTTAAATCGGTGTGTGTACCTCCAAACCAACAAAATGTGGTATTTAAATCGGTGTGTGTACCTCCAAACCAACAAAATGTGGTATTTAAATCGGTGCGTGGACCTCCAAGCCAACAAAATGTGGTATTTAAATCGGTGTGTGTACCTCCAAACCAACAAAATGTGGTATTTAAATTGTCTGTGTGGACCTCCAAACCAACAAAATGTGGTATTTAAATCGGTGCGTGGACCTCCAAGCCAACAAAATGTGGTATTTAAATCGGTGTGTGTATACCTTCAAACCAACGATATGTGGTATTTAAATCGGTGTGTGGATCTCCAAATCAACGAAATGTGGTATTTAAATCGGTGTGTGGACCTCCAAACCAACAAAATGTGGTATTTAAATCGGTGCGTGGACCTCCAAGCCAACGAAATGTGGTATTTAAATCGGTGTGTGTATACCTTCAAACCAACGAAATGTGGTATTTAAATCGGTGTGTGGATCTCCAAATCAACGAAATGTGGTTTTTAAATCGGTGTATGGACCTCCAAACAAACGAAATGTGGTATTTAAAACGGTGTGTGGACCTCCAAACCAACGAAATATGGTATTTAAATCGGTGTGTGGACCTCCAAGCCAACGAAATATGGTATTTAAATCGGTGTGTGTACCTCCAAACCAACAAAATGTGGTATTTAAATTGTCTGTGTGGACCTCCAAACCAACGAAATGTGGTATTTGAATCGGTGTATGGACCTCCTCCAAACCAACGAAATGTAGTATTTAAATCGTGTGTGTGGACCTCCAAACCAAAGAAATGTGGTATTTAAATCGTGTGTGTGGACCTCCAAACCAACGAAATGAGCTATTTAAATCGGTGTATGGACCTCCTCCAAACCAACAAAATGTGGTATTTAAATCGGTGTGTGGACCTCCAAACCAACGAAATGTGGTATTTAAATCGGTGTGTGGACCTCCAAACCAACGAAATGTGGTATTTAAATCGGTGTATGGACCTCCAAACAAACGAAATGTGGTATTTAAAACGGCGTGTGGAGCTCCAAACCAACGAAATATGGTATTTAAATCGGTGTGTGGACCTCCAAACCAACGAAATGTGGTATTTAAATCGTGTGTGTGGACCTTCAAACCAACGAAATGAGCTATTTAAATCGGTGTATGGACCTCCTCCAAACCAACGAAATGTGGTATTTAAATCGTATGTGTGGACCTCCTCCAAACCAACGAAATGTGGTTTTTAAATCGTGTGTGTGGACCTCCAAACCAACTAAATGTGGTATTTAAATCGTGTGCGTGGACCTCCAAACCAACGAAATGTGGTATTTAAAACGGTGTGTGGACCTCCAAGCCAACGAAATGTGGTATTTAAAACGGTGTGTGGACCTCCAAACCAACGAAATGTGGCATTTAAATTGTGTGCGTGGACCTCCAAACCAACGAAATGTGGTATTTAAAACGGTGTGTGGACCTCCAAACCAACTAAATGTGGTATTTAAATTGTGTGCGTGGACCTCCAAACCAACGAAATGTGGTATTTAAAACGGTGTGTGGACCTCCAAACCAACGAAATGTGGCATTTAAATTGTGTGCGTGGACCTTCAAACCAACGAAATGTGGTATTTAAAACGGTGTGTGGACCTCCAAATCAACGAAAATTTAAACGCGGACTTCCACAGGGTTCACAATCGTATCCAGTGTTGTTCAAAGGCCTACACAGTCAATGTCACAAATGAGCAAAGCTTAGAACGGAGCCGAGCATTATCTTACGCTGATGATGTTCTGGTATAATACCAGGGCCGAGATATGCAGAGCTTGATCGTCTCAGCGTGTGGTGTCAGGAGGCAACAGTACTTGCCATTCTGACAAAGGTACAAGTGGTATGGTTTTCTTTGAACAATGACGTAGCCAACAAGTTAACGCCAAACGTGAATCTGTGTTCATATGTTGTGGAGACAAACTCTCTCCCTCTTTCCCTGTATCCTGATATTTTTTGTATATAAGAGTCCGATCTTTAAAGAACATTAAATAAGCGTAATTTGTGGTTTACAACAGACAGCGTGCCATTTGGCCCAACACATCCGACTTCATAGTGATTTTTGGGTAAGGGGTAGCATTCTTTCTTCAATATCTGATCCTTTGGTTAGAAAAGTTGGTCTGTTGAAATGTTCATCACAGAAATTTGGAGTAGACTTTGATTACTTCCGGTACATTCACCTTGACCCCAAAAGTCAGCTATCAGCTGATGACAGTCTTCAAGCCAGGTGCTACCGATAGTCTCATGCTAAAACTAAAACCTTCTCGTAATATTAAAAAAAAAAAAAAACATGTTGTATTAAACAAATAAAACAATTTATTAACACAAGCTGTCCCAAAATTTCAGTTTCTTTTATTAACTCAAATAGCCAGCAATCTGGCAAATTAGCCTGATTACAAATAATTATAGAAACGTTTTCCTCATCATTCTCGGGGGCACCAGACATTGCTACCGACTGAAGTGGTGTACCAGAACTACGAGTCGTCTCTAATTCAGAAAGAGAATATCCTACTCCATAGAACTGTCTGTACGCCAAAGTTTGTCTCAAGCTAGTTTGTACAAATTACAAGAGTTAAGAATGTGTTGTGCATTTGCTGTAGATTAATCACGAAATATAACATCGAAATAGAATATAAATGATTCAGTTATGTTATTCCAACACCAGTTTTAATATGTACATTTTAAGTTATATTTTATTGTATTCTCCCAATGAAAGAAGCCATAAAAAAAGTGAATTAAACAAAAAAAGTTGTCTGGCCTGCATTTACAGCGAAGGTTTTTGTCCGTTTCGTAATGTTGATTTATTGTTGTGCACTTGCCACGGTCGTGTTCATTGGTCTTTATTGCTTTGGGTTGTTCTTGTCTTTTTTTGTTGTTGCTAGTTTTAAACTGGCGTGCGTTTTTTTCAGACTACATTTCTTTATTTGGAAGGGAAACATGACTAGAGTGTTCAACATTCTGTGGGGATTTGTTTTATCTTCTGTCGAGATTAAGGTCGTTATGTGTGTAGAGATTTTCTTTCTTTCTTTCCTTCTTTCTTCTTTTCATTCCTTGTTTCTTTCTACCATTTTTCTTTCTTTCTTTTTTTCCCATTATTTATTTTTTTTCCCTTTTCATTCTTTCTTTTTTATTAAAAAAATCTTTCTATCTATCTTTTTCTTTCTTTCTTTCTTTCTTTCTTTCTTTCTTTCTTTCTTTCTTTCTTTCTTTCTTTCTTTCTTTCTTTCTCTTCTTTCCGACTTTATAAATTCTTACTTTGTATCTTTTTTTCTTTTTCTTTTTTTCTTTTCTGTCGTTATTTCTTTCTTTCTCTTTTTTCTTTCTTTTTTCGCACTTTTATTATCTCTTTTTCCTTCTTTATTTTCTTGTTTAATCAGGCATTGAAAGAAACGCTATAACAAAACACTGATACTGTTATAGACCCACACTGACGCTTTGTTGTATATATTATATTATATTATATTATATTATATTATATTATATTATATTATATTATATTATATATATATTATATTATATTATATTATATTATATTATATTATATTATATTATATTATATTATATTATATTATATTATATTATATTATATTATATTATATTATATTATATTATATTATATTATATTATATTATATTATATTATATTATATTATATTATATTATATTATATTATATTATATTATATTATATTATATTATATTATATTATATTATATTATATTATATTATATTATATTATATTATATTATATTATATTATATTATATTATATTATATTATATTATATTATATTATATTATATTATATTCGACAGCACAGCACATTTATTTTAGTTGATCACAACAGGTAATTCCTGACAGACTCTTTTTCTCTCATTATAAAATCATAATCAGTTTATTGATTTCTCTATTATCAATCTTGGCCCATGATCGTGCACTTGTGATCTAACTTGCTTAACTTCTTATTCTAACACTTCTAGTTCTACTTATCTTCTAACTAACTGCCTTCGGCAGTTCGACCGAAGCCGGACTAAGCTTACTTACTCTACATTCTGACTTCTCTCTCTCTCTCTGTCTGTAACTTCTTAATTCCTGTTGTTTTGAAGTTTAAATACTTCAACCACTCTCTTCACCTGAAAATCAGCAACCAATCAAAATCGTCGCGAAGTGGCAATTTGCGACTCCCTCCTGATCACTTGTAGCCTCGTGTCCGAGAATTGAACCCTACAACTGACTTGTGTTTCAACTATCCAAGACTATGACAATAACAGATTATTTTCGTGACTTCTGTAACCTATTAAAAATAATATTACTTCACGACTCTGATCTTTTCTGGTAGTTGTTTACTGGACAGTAAAGACATGAGGTCAACGCATGCTATTTGTTATTTCTCCAACCTGCTGTTGGTGGAAATCTGTATCTCCTCTCACTTATGCCCATGCTTTTAAATATTAATCTATATGTTTATATTTGTCTCTCTCTCTGCGATCAAGACTCAATCAGAATAGGGTTCCAGACTCTCTCATGAAGTCAGCTGTCTGTTTAAGCGAATCGATTGCCCCATATAGCTTCTCTACCAGGGAGGTGGGTGTGGACCACATTGCTCTTCTCAGGTCTGTGTACTGGGGGCAATCCTGTAGAACATGTTTTGTAGTCATATTGTCCAGTGTACAGTGGCATAGGCTGGTTGTGCCTATTTTGAATTTGGTGAACATGTGATTTCTCATTCTATTGTGGCCAGTGCGTAGGCAAAGTATGATGACTTGATCCCTCCTTGATAGTTGATGGTATCCGTCCCTCTCACTATATGATTTGGGTGTTCTCGTTTCCATTTTTCATGGTACTGACCTTTGAGGATGGATTTGGCTTCATAATAATTGAGCGGATGGTTCTGTTGTGGTAATCTCCCTCCCTTTTTAGCTATTTGTCTGCGCGTTCGTTCCCGTGTATATTACAATGTGATGGTATCCACTGAATGACTACTCTCTGGAAGTTAATGCATAGTTGGTCCAGGACTGTTCTCAAGTCATCTAGTTCATTGTTCTTGGGGCTTTTTAGAGCTGATAGTACTGACAGTGCATCAGTCAGAATCACCAATTTATTGTGCATGTTATTTTTATGTTGAGTAGCCAGTGTTGCAGCATCTCTGAGGGCCTCAGTTTCTGCTTTAAAGTTGTTTGAGAATTTCGCAGTAGCTATTGACTTGGTGATCTCGTCGTTGTTATTCAGCGTCAAGAACACACCTCCCCCTCCATTTCTGGTGGCATTTGTAGCAGAGTCATCTGTGTATATGTGAGACCAAGAGTCCTTGTCAAATGTTTATATTTATCTAATACTTGCCATATTATAAATGAATTTTTAGATATTTGAACAAGGAATTATATTTTACCAATACCAAGATGATATATGGAAAGAGACATGCGAAGAAACACTGGGGAAAAGAGAACGCCAGAATAAGGCATGGATGACAGCAGAGACCCTGGGTAAAATTAAAGAAAGAAAGAACAAGAAAGCAGACATAAATAAAAGCAAAACAAGAAGTAATAAAGCCAAGACACAGGAAGCTTACACAGAGGTGAACAAAGAAGTGAGAAGATGCATTAAAAGGGATAAGAGGAAATATATAGATGAATTAGCTAAAGAGGCAGAAGAAGCAGCAAATAAAGGGAATATGAAAGAACTGTACAACAGCACAAAGAAATTAGGTGGAAAATACAAACAGATCAACGCCTTTATCAAAGATAAGAAAGGAAATCTGCTTAGTAATATAAAGGAACAAATGGAGAGATGGAAGGAGCACTTTGAAGAACTTTTGAACAGACCTGGCTCAAATAATCCTCCAGATATACTACCAGCAGAAGAAGAATTACACGTTAACTGCGGAAAACCAAGCAAAGAAGAAATAATGAAAGCCATCAAACTGTTAAAAGATGGTAAAGCCACAGGACCAGATGAAATTCCTTCGGAAGCCATCAAAGCAGATATTATCACCTCTACCAAGATGTTACATAATCTATTGGATAAAATTTGGGAGAGGGAAGAAATACATAAAGACTGGAGAGAAGGTTATATGATCAAACTACCAAAGAAAGGAAGTTTACAGGAGTGCACAAATTATAGGGGAATTATGCTACTATCAGTGCCAGGAAAATATTAGGCAGAATCATTCTGGAGAGACTAAAAGAGGCTATAGAGAAACACTTGAGAGATGAACAAGCAGGTTTTAGGAAGAACAGATCATGTGCTGATCAAATAACTACTCTACGTATAATAGTTGAACAAAGTTTAGAACTAAAATCCCCACTTTATATTGGATTCATAGATTACGAAAAGGCATTTGATAGTTTAGACAGAAGAATGCTTTGGAAGTTGCTGAGTCATTATGGAATCCCCATAAAGTTTATTAACCTGATAAAAACAATGTATGAAGGAACAAAATGTAGTGTGGTGCATGAAGGACAGCTTACAGAAGCATTTGAAATAAGAACAGGAGTAAGGCAAGGATGCCTTCTGTCTCCATTTCTCTTTCTACTGGCCATAGATTGGATTATGAAAATAACTCAAAACAACAGAAATGGGATCCAGTGGTCACTGACCAAACAACTTGATGATTTAGACTTTGCTGATGACATAGCTCTCCTATCACACAGCCACCAACAGATGCAAGATAAAATGAGTATATTAGATGAGAGATCACAACAGCTAGGACTAAAGATTAATAGAGATAAGACCAACATTATGAGAATTAATGCAGTTGGCAATAACCAAATAAAACTAGGAGAAATACCTCTACTAGACGTACAATCTTATATATATCTGGGCAGTAATATAGATAAAGAGGGAGGAACAGAAAACGATACCAAAATAAGGATATCAAAAGCAAGAGGAGCTTTCATTGCACTGGGAAACATATGGAAATCCAAAGAAATTAGGCTAAATACAAAAATACAAATTTTCAACTCCAATGTTAAGTCGGTTCTATTATATGGCTGTGAAACATGGAGAATAACAAAATTGACAATCACGAAGGTACAGACTTTCATTAATGGATGCTTGCGCAGAATAAAGGGATGGAAATGGCAGGACAAAGTCACAAACGTGGAATTATGGAAATGTACCGGTCAAATACCAGTGGATAAAGAAATACAGCGAAGACGATGGCGATGGATAGGACACACACTACGGAAACCAACTGAGAGTATTACACAACAGGCCCTTTTTTGGAATCCCCAGGGGAAAAGACAAAGAGGAAGACCAAGGAATTCTTGGAGAAGACAGATTGAAGCAGAGATGAAGATGATGGGGAAGACATGGAATGATCTTAAAAGAATTGCAAAAAACAGAACGACTTGGAAAGTGTTTGTTGAAGACCTATGCTCCACTGGGAGCTAAAAGGTAGAAGAAGAATACCAAGATGATACAAGACATAGAAAAAGAGTTATTGAGTTATTTGCAGGTCATCAACATTGCACTCCGAACATGTCCATAGGTGCTCAGATCCCCTCCTCAGCAATTTCCGCAGTGTCCAGCGACTGACGACTCCAGTTCTGTGTTGGTTGATAAGTCTTCTTACACGGCCACTAAGTTTCTCATTTCTGGCTGTGCCCATCTTAACTCCCATTTCCATCATCCGAAGAAGTGACGTGGATCTGTGTTTGTCGAAGTCCCGTGCTCTTTCCACATCTCGGAGGGCATTGATGATGTCCGCCCGATCCATTGGTTGACCGTCCTCAACGACAGCACAGCTAGCCAGCCTGTCCGCTCTTTCATTTCCCCCTACTCCCGCATGCCCAGGGACATAGACAAAGTTGACCTTACGTATTTTGGATTTCTGCAACGACTCTAGCCATTGCATGCTTACAGAGCCCGCCTCCACTTTTTTTTATCATGCTCGTCGAATCACTCAGTATACATGCGTGGGTGTAGTCTTGTGACTCTAACCATTTGAATGCCTTGGTCACTGCCATAACCTCCATTGTCATGCTACTCGTGGTCATGATATATGCACCACTATCTTCGTAGACTATTCTGCCTGCCGAGCGTGCTGTAAATGCCCATGCACTTCTTTGGTGTCGTATTACAGATCCGTCTGTATAGATGACTGCATCTTTCTCATCGGTGTTATCGCAGATGAGACCGTTGACCTCAGCATTAACCACGACCAGGTTCTGTTCCCTACTTTTCCTGTCGAGTGTGACAATACACGAGAAAGTCCCCTTGAATGACGTAGGCACCGGTATCCACTCATCACCAACGCTGATATTGGTAAACCCACAGACCTGTTTGATGACATCTTCTGCTCGGCCCACCCATGATTTGCCTCTTTTTAGCCTGGCACCTTTCCCTGTGTTAAGCACGTGGTGCAATGGATGCTCTTTATCTGTACTAATCTTCAGGTATGCTCTCCAGATCTTGATTCTGTCATCCATGGTTGGAAAGTCAAGAAGATACCTCATTGCTACACAGGGAGTGTCCCTTGTACATCCCAAGATAATGCGCATGACTTCATTTTGTATTTTCTCCAGCCTATCAACAGTAAGAATTGCCAGGGCATACTCGATTGGTGCGAGGACTAATCCCTGGAACAGAAGAGTAAGTAGCCTCTGCTCGATGTTCGTCGTGGTCCCGAAAACACAGGCTGCGATCAAACTTAACTTCGAGGTATGTCATCAACTTGTCCCTGGTCACCTCATCAGCTCCCATTCGTACTACCGGTGTGGTCGTATTAACTATATGATTGTTAAGGGAGAACCATGAAACTGATGCTTTATAAGGATTAACCAAGGCACCTGAAACCCCATACCAGGAAGAAATGCGATCGAGTTCGTCTTGCATTGTGGAGGCGATTCCTAGTCTGTCTCAGGCAAAGACTGCCGCATTGAGCCATGTCTCTTTGTTATATCTACAACCTCCGAGTGTGGGTGGAAATACGCGTTTCTGTTCAAGGTGACAGGTGAGGACACGGGCAACTATTTTCTCCAGTAGCTTGCCCGCAGTGTTCTGCATTGTGATGATTCTGTATGCGCTGATCTGAGAATGGTCCTTGTTTGGCTTCGGTAGCGGTAGTAAGTAGCTGTGTAGCCACTCCTCCTTAATCTGGCCACTCCGAATACTGGCATTAAACTCATTGGCCAGTTTTGTCAAGTCGTCGTCAGCTAAATCGCCTATGTCATCGTTCCGAACACCATCTGGACCAGGAGCAATGTTGTGTGATCCTTTTAAGTGTCGTGCGAATGGTATCGGTTGTGATTGTGAGATCTTCTTCCAGCACTACATCCTTACACAATTTTGACAGCGATCCCAGTATCTTCACTCTTACAGCCTCATTTCTTTGGTCCGTCTGCTCAATGTAGCGGGCAAGCAGGGCCTTCCCTTTGCTCTCATCAGATTTGTGCCATATCCGGTCAGTGCTATGAAAGCCTCTGTGTCGTGTTGTGCCATTCATGCTCTGATGAAGGCGCCAGAATGTGGCTAGCGATTTTTCTGAGCACACTTTTTTTTACAGAAGTCATCCCATTTGGCATCTTTAGCCTGCTTAGCACATAGTTTAAAGTGCATCATTTTTTGGTCGACCTCTACATTCAGACGCTTCAAGAGCTCAGGTTGTGTTCTTCCATTCTGTCTGCCTGTCTGCCATGTCTTGGCCGTTTGTCTCTTACCACCAGGGTGGCTACGCCCATCTCTTCTGCCTCCTACGAGGGGCGCTCTGTTTCCTATGTCTGATTTTGCTAATGACGTCCTGATCTGTTTTCTCGTAGTGGAATGTGTGAAGGTTTCTTTTCTGGCTTCTATTTCTGCTTTTCTCAATTAGGAGGACACATGGATAGTGATCACTTCCGTGGAGCCCCAGTGCACTCCACCTGCAAACCGGTGCGAAGGTGGAAGACACCAGTGCCAGGTCTATGACACTATCAGAGTCCCCTGTTCGAGTGGCCATTCTTGTTGCCCTTCCATCATTCAAGCACACTAAATCGGCCGATACCAGTGCGTTCTCTAGGTCTTCTCCCTGCTTGTTGGTTATGACGTTGCCCCACTGGTTTCCTCTAGCATTAAAGTCTCCGCAGAAAATGACATTCTCTTGATCG